>WBMZ01012855.1:0-27356 GCA_013400975.1 Atrichornis clamosus | reverse complement strand
ATTCTTTTGTGTTCTGATTGTATTTTGTGTTCTGCTCACTGTCCCCTTATGACTACACTTCCCTCCTGCCAGTTGTCTCCCTGGTAACCAACGAAAAAAGAAGAAAAAAATTCACTAAGAAACACAAACCCACCACACTGTCGTTTTCAAGCATCTGCTTATCACTCATTGAAGGAGATGCATGGGAACCCACCGTTCTGTGCACTGGGAAAAGCTGAATTTTCAACTGACCCAGGAGGAGGAGCATGTTTTTGCTGTAGGTTGTAGCTGAACTGATTTAGTGTGAAACACCACAGGGAAGAACAAGTCCCATGCTTTTGTCTGGGACACAACTTAGGGGTGGTTGTAATAGAACTGGAGGCTTTGGGAAAAGACCAATCATTTTCCCTTTTCTTTTTTCTCCTTTTGTTATTTTTTTTTTTTTGGGTTTGTGGGGTTTTTTTGTTTGTTTGTTTGTTTGTGGGTTTTTTGAGAGGCAGAGACTGTGAAATGCTACAGGCACTTTGTTGTCCTTTGTAGCTTATCATTGCTCGTGTTACTGAAGTCCAGAGGAAGGACACGCCAGAGAAAGTGGCCAATACAGAAGGTCACTGTCATTAAGAAAAACAAATGTGCAGCACTAGTGAGGACGTGTCTTTGGTCAGCATTTTGTGCTCTTCAGGGAGCTGCATCATTGTAACCCTTCAGACCTAAGAAAAGGGCTCTTCCCAGTCTGATCTGTGATGAACTTGGCAATTATATGTGAGGGTGAGCACAGCTCTCAGGGCTTCTGACATTTTCAGAGATGTCATAGAATGATAGAATGATTTGGGTTGCCAGGGACCTTAAAGACCATTTAGTTCCAACCCACTGCCGTGGGCAGAGACATCTTTCACTGGCCCAGGCTGCTCAGAGCTCCATCCAGCCTGCCATTCTCACATGTTTTGACAGTGACTTCTCTACGGCTTCAAAAGCAGTCAAATCCTTGGTAAGCCTTGTTCTTTCCTGTGGTGCACTTACACTGACTCCCAGTGTCACGTAGGTGGCAGGTGCGTGGCTGGAGAGGGCCAGCTCACTGACCTGGAGGGTTGGGAGTGGCCTCTCATGTTCTGTGTCTGCCACGTTCCAGGAAAGGGCTTTGGCTGAACAAGATGCCTGTGCTGCCATGACTGTGCTGGAGAAGCAGTGCCCACAGTTGCTCTGGAAGTGCTGCAGAATGTGTGATTGTGGTATAATGTGAGGTTGAAGAAAACACAGTTGATTTAAATGCTTTACCTCTAGTCGATGCATGCTCTCTTGGAGGCACGTAACAGCTGAGCTTCAGCTGTGTTCATAAAGTGCTTCTAAACGGATTTGGTTCGACTGCTGGATCTATTTTGCTAACTTAAATTGAATGAGCAGAGGCATAATCAAACAAGGGAAACCTAAGGGGTAAAGATAGCCTTGAGCTTGGCTTTATTCTTTGAAAAATATCTGCTCTTTCAATACCACCTTGGAAGTTTTGGCTTGTCCCTATCCACAACACAATGCAGCCACAGCCTCCTAGTAATCTTTGCTGGCTCAAGTGCAAAGAACTTAATCTTATGTTTTGCAGGTTGACAAAACATATCTAAAATTCTGTGTCTTGTGTCAAACAAATCTCCTCAAGAGCTAGTTTAAAACACCTACATTTAATATTTATTTGTACGGACACAGGAGGCCTTATAATGGGCTGATCTGCCCAGCAGCTAATCAGATGAAGACCAGATTCCTGCTTCTCAATCCACGTGGCCAGGCAGTGATGCCATGTGGCACTTGGCCATAGCACATTTGACCTTGGAAGGCAGCACGGCTGTCTCCCAGAGAAGCAGAATGTCTAATATTATTTATCCCTGTCTTCCTAATGCAGTCAAGGTTATAGCTGATGCACTTTTAGTCTCCGTGTCATTTTCTGTAACAAGAGTTTTATATTTAAAATGTTAGGAACATGGTTGTTAAGCAAAAGGTCACCTTGTTTATCAGTGAGTATTGCCTTTTCTGCTTTAAGGTATCTGCTTTGCTTGTTTTTGTTGTTTAAATCCAGCTTGAGACCTTCAGGCACACAGTAATTGTGGCCTCCAGTGGGGAACATCAGACAGCAGGTAATAAAATAAAATCAAGTGACGTGGTATATTTCTCCTTATGAGGAATATGGCCTCTCCTAATGCCTTTCTTCCATATCTCCATCATTTTAGCTGCCTTCCTTCCAAGTTCGTTTATGGGCCAAAAAGGCAGACAAACTGCCAGCTCTCATTTCATGCGTAACACAGGCCTTGGAATTTTACTCAGTGTCTCTTTTCACTGATGGCATTAACTTTTTTTTTGTTTAATTGTTATTAAAGGACAGCTTAAAAAAACTCATATTACCTGTATTTGTAGACTTTGAAAGACAGTCTAGTCCTTTTACTGACTGATAGCTGGGACGATTGTCCGCACTGTTGCGGATGTGATGTCTGATTCCACTCTGAGCGTGCCTAAATATAACGTGCAGAGGTTGATTCTCACTGCGCCTTTTCCTGCAGGCGGTGGTGCCAGCAGGACTCTGTATTTTCTGTGGTGTCACTGAGAGACACTGGTTTAGTGAGACCACAGTAACGCCTCAAAGTGTGCCCTCTAAGGCGTTTTCTGACCTTCCTAATTGGTCCTGTCTCTCCTAATTTTGCTCTGGATCATCTCCAGGCTTTCAGGACAGTAAAAAGCCGTGTGGGCAGCTGCTCTGTGGGTGGGTGCTGCAGCTGCAGCTTTTGCTGGGCTTTCGATTCCGCACTGTCAGTCACAGGTGACGGTGACTTCTCCAGTGGTTGCCAGTGAGGTTCCTGCTCTTGGCACCTTGTCCTTCCTTGCTGTCAGCACAGGAGCCACCAATCACATACCCACCTGTTTTCTGGGAGCGTCCGAATCCAGTGGGAAGTCCAAAAAGCTCCCATGAGTCCTGATCCAGAACAGCAGCATCAAAAATGAAGAGGAAAAGATATAAGCAAAAACTGCTTCTGCCAGCAGTCACACTCTGCCCTTGGCCACTCTTAGGTGTTCCCACAGGTCAGACAATTCAGAAGGATTCATGGATCAACAGCATTGAGACAGCATGGTGGTCCAGGACCTGAGGAGACGCCACTCACCTCACTGGTCATGTCTTGCCTGTGTGTGTTCAGCTGGCCAGGACTTGTGCTCATCTGAAGGACTCCCTCTCCTTTAGCTACTGACCTTGACATTGCAAATTTTATCAGCAATATTTTTTACAGTTATATTTCCTGATACAATTGTTAAACTGTACAGTTGCAGAGAGACACACTTTCAGCAGTGATTGCTGCTTCTTTTTGGACAATGAAGTTATCCCTGTCAGCTAGTAATTAATCCATATAATGCAAATTATGACACTATTTTTAATAGTGCCACTATAGAACACTAATTAAGACACTGTTCTTTTTTCTTCAGCATTTACAAATTTCTTTGTTTTTTAAATCTGCACCAGTGCTCTCATCAACCAAATTTATTATTTTGTTAAAGAATGAAGTCAAGTTTCTCACAACTTTTCTTTTTTTCTTTTAAATACTAAATTATTAATGTTATTTTAATTGTTGGAGCATCTGTTAGCTAACTTGTAAAGCCTTCATACTCTCTTATCTATGATTATTACTACAGAACCATCTAAGAGTCAGGTGTCATCTTGCTTTCTCTCTCTGGACACTGGCACAACACGTTTTTCCAAGACCTTGAGATTTCTCTAATGTGCCAGCATTTTTAAATACCTAACTCCATTGGGCCAGGTACCTCCTCAGTCAAATATTTTATGGTTCTGAGATGCAAATTTGCTTGGCTACTGATCTGAAAATACTTGCACTTAATACATGTTGTTAAAAATTTCCTTAGTTTGCAGAAAGGTGAGGAAGTTGTTTACTATCCTCATGTAGGATGAATACACAAATCCATTTCTTTCTGTATACAAAAAACTATCAAGAATCCTCCATCAAAAGTCTTCATTATCAAAGTTTTACCTATATCCATCCAGTAAGAGCCTGGGCTGTTACTAGTATTTCTTAGTATTCAACATATTTTGAAAAAAACTGCTTCCAAGTGCCGTTACCACTTGCAGCAATCCAGTTCTTCCAGATTATTTTGAACACTCCTTATCACCTTGTATGCTTCATAAATTCCCACTTTTATTGTGTGCCATATACCTCGTTTCCATCTGCCCCTTCCTTCTGCCTTCCCCCCCCCCGTTTGTTTTATACTGGATTTAACTAAGTGTTAACCTTCAAATTCCCTGTTAGGCCAGAAAAACATTTATTTAATCGTGTCTTTTTTCCACAACTACAGAGCCACAGATCTTCTCCATCTTGTAAACTCTCAGCAGCGAAATATCTATAAATAAAAATTTTACTGCAGCTTTCTCCTGGCGAGTCATATTTTCCTGATTGCTTGATTTGCCATCAGCTTAACCCATAACTTCCCCTGCTTGAGGATTTACCATTCTGAGGTACCAATTTTTGCCTACGTCTCTGCTCAGCTTCACACATAAAATGCATATATACATAAATATCTTCTTTAAACACCTGCCTTGCAGGCATTAACCGAATGTACTTACACACATCTACAGGTGCACACCCACATACGTGTTGTGTATCTACTCGCATGTACCTGTGTATGCACATTGTATATGCAGTCATACAAACATCTATATACAATGCAATGTTCTCTGAAACCAGGGAAGAGACATTTCTAAAATGTGTGCCTGTTGCCTGTAACACAGCAATGCAGCATGCAGCTGAGGCTGTCCAGGTTGTCCTCCCTGGATGAAGATGTGTTTTCCTGTGAGTCCACCCCTGAATGGTCACTCAGCTCCTCCACCGAGGGCAGCCCTGCTGCTCCTACACCAACCAAGGGCTCTGTTGATATTTGGACAGGGCTGGCTCTCCTTAGCAGGATATTTCAAGGGATAGGTGTCAAAGGACTGCAGGTGAATGGCACAAGGGTTTCCTCTATTCTGAAGCCCTTAGGAGTCGCTCAGACTTTGTTTTAGCTGAAAAGGAGAGAGAAATGAAAAAGGAAGCAAGATGCAGCAAGATTAAAGCAATGCAAAACCACACTTCATTCTGCCTTCCAGCAGAAATGAGTCTCCAGCTCATCCACTCCCCACCTCTCCCTGTAGGATCCTGGAATATCCTGACCTCCTAAGCAGAGGTGCAGGGGAGAGGAAGATGCTCCTTTCTTCATCTTAACCACAAGGCAAGTGGCTCAGCATTCTAAACTCCCACCTGCTCTTCTCCTGAGCACAATGAAGAGGTCAGTGATGAAGACGATGGTAGCAATGATACTCCTCACCTGTCCTTGTGCCCTCCCGTGCTCTGCAGAGGAAGAGGAGGATCAGTGATGTTGTGTTGGCTGGAGTGGCTGAAGAGCCAGTGAGTTGTCACACTTAACTGAGTTCCCCAGCAGCTGACTGTGCGCCTGCTCTTGTCAGGCACACACGTGTGACATGACACAAGCGAGCCAAAGCCTCACAGACCCGGGGCCAGTTACACTGGCTGCACCGATGTGTCATAACTTGTTAAACTGCAGGCACGGCTTGCTTTTCCCTGCTGGGTCAGGAGGAGACAAGGAGCAATCTGACATCAGCAAGGAGAGTGAGAACCCCTGCAGCTCCAACAGAGAGAAGCATTCTTTGCTATAGTTTTCTAGTAGCATCAGCCTCCAGCTGAACATTGGATCCAGCTCTGTGTCTAACTCCTTGGGGCATGTCTGTTTTCTTGTGCCTGTCCACTGGGGTCCAGCCCACTTGCTACAGTCTTTTGTTTTGTTGCTCCGCTTTCAGTCATAAAATCCCTTTCCTCTGAGGAAAATGAGGTATTTGTTCCCTCAAAACTTCAGGGAGTGAAACAAAAGCTGAAGAAGTGAGAGGAAGAGGGAAGAGAAGGACAGAGAGGACACCAGAAAGAAAGCCTGGGGAATCAGGCAGATGTGGTGTGACTCAGAGATTTTGAAGCCTGTCGTGGGTAGATGAGGTGTGAGGAGGTCTAGGCAGGATGAAGAACTCGCCCCACTGCCCCTGACACCTAGCTGGTGCCTTGACATGGGCACTCACAGAGGTGGGCTCTGTGAAACACGGCAGCTGTAGGGTGCTGGTGCCTGTGTTGGGACTGAGCTGATGCTGAGGCAGGAAGCGATGCTGGAGGTGCCATCTCAGCTTTGCTGGTGGCTGGGGAAACGTGTTTGGGAGAGGAATCTCTGCGTTGTTGCAGGCCAGACTGGTCATTACATCTCTCTTGAATGATGCCACTGCTGGAATGACATGAACTCTTGGAGGATCTGGAGGAGATAAACTTGATTTCTTGACAGCAGAGTGCAAAAGTCTGTCCACAAGGGAAAGAAGCTGAGCAGCCTGTGACAATGAGTGTTGGGAGCAGTGGGATTAGGGTGCAGGGCAGTTCTAGTGCCTGGGGATACTGGGGACATGGGACTCTTGTCGCCCCCAGGCACTTCCCTTCCTCACTGGCCATATGCAGCTGAATGATGTGTTGGCCTTGGTGCAGTGGAGTGGACACCAAACAGATGTATGTCCCTTGTCTCCCATGCTCAGTCCTTGCAGGCCAAGTGATGCATCTCTACTTCCTAGCTGCTCTGATACATCCACATGGACTTTTGACCGCCTGGTCACTGGTCAGCAATGTTCCCTCCTTGACCACTGCAGCAGGGTTCTCTGAGCAGCAGGGCAGTGCTGATCCTGCTGGAGAGCCACGGAGTGACCATGAACCAGGATGTATGGTAGGGCCCCACACCAGCCCGCTGGAAGCTGTATGGAGGCACCTCAGAGTGGACCTCCTCCTCATCACAATCCATGTGCAGCAGGGACTCTGTGTGGGGGATGGATACTGACTGGCCGTGGGCCCTTCTCACCCTGCACCACTCTCCTCTGGAAGAGCATTTACCTTTAGGAAGACCCTAGTTTTCACTGGGCGGTGGGGAAGGGGGACCTTCACTGAAGGGGTGGGTGGTGCAGGAGAAGCCCCGGACTGGCTACTAGACCTGCTTCACTCTAGCAAAGCTGAAGGAAAAAAACCCCATGCTTGAACCCATTAACTCTTCCTCTACCAATCTCAGGAGCCTGGAGGCAGCAGGGAAATGGGGCAAAACTGCTGGGGTTGCGGAGCCCTTCCCAACCTGTAGCCTCTGAAAGCAGTCACCTCTCTGCCTACTTGCTTTTTAGATCGCTTTATCTTTGTGCAAGACTTGAAGGCTGAAGCTGGTTTCTTTTTCTTTTTCCCCTGCTAAACCTTCTTCAGCGGGAAAGAAGACAGTTGCTCTGCAGTGGCATGAGCCAGCTCCAGCTCCCCTTTAGCCCAGTGGGCGAGTGGTGCCACGACCAGCTGCCAATTCAGCCCTGGCTTTGCAGGAAAAGACATCAGCAGGGGAAAAACAAGCTGTTAGAAAGGAAATGGATGAGCTCTGATATTTCAACCACTGCCTTTTCCCCTGTCTTTCAAACACATGGAGAGAAGTTGGCTGCTTCTCTGTTGGTCTGTTTCCTCACAGTAACAGAATTCACCCTTGCTGTGGCCAGCTAAAATTATGGATACCTGTAAGAAACCATGATAACCCCCAGCCACAGCTGTCCAGTACAGCCTGCAGACACCCAGCTTGTGCTGGCCAGACACGGGTTCTTGCTACAGACTTACCCTTTGCATCCCAGTCCCATCCCCACTTACCACTTCAGTCCTTGGAAAAGCCTGACAAGGAATATTAACTCTTTCTGCACAAGCTATGTTTAGGAGCTGGGAGCTGTCAGACATGGCCAACTGCTCTGCCTAGTGCTCCCACTGCCTCTCCAGGGTAAGATCACACACCTACCAGCACGCTGAGTCCCTGCCGGTCTGAGATGCACTCACCTCTGCTCCCACGGCCCCACACGTTATTGTCCAGCATTATCCGTGCTCTCAGAGGGCACCCACATATTCCAACAAAGCAAAGCTTTACCATGAATGTATCATGTTCAAGAGAGCCATTCAATGGTGCTACAGCTGCTGGGAGAGGGCTGTGTATCTGTTTTCCTACTCAGGGAGATGAAAACCAGTTAAATAACTATGTGATGACAGATAAGGAGGTATCAGTGAGCAGAGGCCTAGACAGCAAGGGGAAAGAATATACTCATTGTGATGAGAGAAGCAGCAGCAGACAATAGCAGTAGCCAAAGGACAATCTAGTTCTGCTAAGGCAAAAAGGTGAGGTCAGAGTGGCAGACGCCTGTGTACTACAGGGAATCTCAGGTGATGCTGTGGAATCAGATAAATGATGGTGGGGGGGGACTTCCAAAGGTCTCTGATCCAGCCTCTGGCTCAATCAGGTCACCATAATTTTGCCCAACAGAGTCTGGAAACCCCCCTAGAGTGGAGAAACTGCTACATTTCTGGAGACCTGCTCCAGTGCTGTCTTTTTACCCTTGTAAAAAAGCCATTCCTGAAGTTCAGCCTGAACCTACCAAGCTTCAACTTGTTGCCACTGCCTGTTGTCATATCACCTGCTACTATTGAGAAGACTTTGACTCCATTATCTTTGTAACTACCTTCCAGATATTGGTAGGAAATAACATAGGATGTTAACTAGCTATCATGCAAGTACCAGGAATACGGTGGAATAAAAGTCATCCCTGGAATTAAAAACCCTGCTCTTCAGGACTGGTAGAAAGGAAAATAAAAACAGTGCATTAGGATCACATGTGTGATGTCACAGGTTGTTTAGATGAAACTCAGAAACTTAAAAAAGGCTTTTCTCTGGTGCAGCTCAGTGTCAGCTGTGAATTGCTCAAGTTCATACCTGCATATGTAGGGAGAGAGCTAATATTAAAAGAGATAAATCCCACTAAGAACTCTGCTGCTATGGGAAAACTAACTTCAGAATTATGGACCAGTGAATCATCTTTCATGATCACAATGGGCCTCTGACCTATAATTCTCAACATGACATGACAAATTCCTTCACAAAACCATCACTGAACCTACAAAAGATTCGTTAGTTGTAAATAGCAATTAAGTCATAGAGCAGGTGGTCATCAAAAATAAATTTGGAGCGTGTGATCATAATTTCCTTACATATAAATTCAGTGGGAAGATAAATAAGAATAGACCTGAATTGCATATGCATGTTTTGTTTCAAAAGAAATTAAACCCCAAGGAATTTGAGACTCTCTAGTGTGAACTGGAGTAGTAAGGAAAATGTATGTGAAAGATGACCAGAATTTCCTACAGAGATGTGCAGGTCTCTGGAAGATGCAAAGTAAAGAAGTCAAAGCCCCTCTGTAGCTGCCTGGATGAACAGCCACAAAGTGAAGGGTGAGGAGAAAACCTTTCTTCAAATGTTTGTAGATATAATGTAGCATCAATCTGGAAAATGGATTTTTAAAAGAAGAGAAAATTTTTCATATAAGTAAATTACTGAATCAGGAAGGAGAAAGTGATTATGCAAAGAAGATGGGGTGAAAACTAAAAATATTTGTTCAAGTTAAATAAATATAAAATAAATATAAAGAATAGTCTTCAACCAGGAAAATGATAGTGAAGAGCAGAGCAGAGGACAGGAGCGTAGTGAATATGAGGGCACGGGAACTCCCACATTTGATTTGAAGGCAAAGCATTCATTAATGTGATGAAACTAAGAAAACAAGCTAAGACTTGAATTCTGATGGATTTTTTTAAACTATAATAATTTTTATTCTTAAGAAAGCAACAAGGAGATACAGAGTTTCACAAAATAACAGGCACTGGATAGATAAACTTCACCTTATCTGTGCTCACTCAGTTTTGGGAGTTGGAAGCCCAGCAAAAATGTTCAACCCAGGTTTAGGACACAGGTCAGTAGGTGACCTGCCCTTTCACCCCTTAAAAGTTAGCATCTGCTCCATGTTGCTGTACAGCACTGATTGGGAACTTCCAGACTCTTTCTCAAGGAGATGAGTTTATCCAGAAAATTTCTGGTTTTGGCAGCACATCCCAATTCCTTTCATTCCTGTGCCCTTTTACCTGTCTCCACTTGCCTCTCCTCACAACACCTACAATCAGGCAGGTCTCTCCATTCAAACCCATTACTTTTTTTGTTTCCTGTCTTCTGTTGTCATGAGTGTTTTTTCCCTGCTCTGACCTTTCTGATTTCCATTTCACTTCCCATTCTTCCAGTGAGAGGACATGCTGTAAAACATGTCAGCCTGAGTGTGCGGAGTATTGCTCTTGCTGTCACAAGACTTGTGGACAGCACAAACAAGATCAAAGTCATGAAGACCCAGAGTGCAGGGGCTGGACTGAGAGCAACCTCAATGTTCTGCTAGACTTGGATCTCCTTTTCCAGTTCAGACCCTGCCACAACAACAGACCTATTTTGAAAACCACCAAATGTCAGTTTCTTCTAATCAAATTCCTCAAGCTGAAATTTAGGAAGAGTTTTATTGGCCAAATTACAAACTTAAACTAGGAGCTAAGGACCTGCTGAACCCAAACCAAAGCCTCTCACCTTTTAAAAAAGCCAGCATTGTCCTCATCAAAATAAACAGGGCAGGCAAATTCATTTCCTTCCAGCTCCTAAGTCTTCATGACTTATTTTGAGACCTTATTATTTAAGCACCTTTTTTTTCCACTCCCCAAATTATCCATAATTTTAAGTGGCTCCATTTTCAAGTACCCAGTATAGATACTGGCACCCAATTTTTGGACATGCATTTGCAGCTACTGTTGTCTGCAGATACTGCTGGGTACAGTTGGCTCAGCATCTTTCAAAATCAGGTACATGATAGGTAAAGAATGAGGCCCTGATATAGAGACCAAGGAGCAATAAGTCTCTTAGGAATTCCTAGAGACTTGGGAAATCTATGAATTCTGGCTGTGTTTTCATATCTGTCAACTTTGCTGGGTAAAACAGGGTGATAATATCGGCAGCTCATGTTATATAGGATGTTTTGAGGAGAGGTTTTTGTAAGCAACTCTGAAGGATGGCCAGTTTTTGTGCAGTGGCTTAAGCCTCAGGATGAAGGATCAGAGCATCTGGTTCTAACTGCTCCTGGCCCAGCTTAGGTTCCCTGTGTTCATTTCCTTCAGTTTCCTCTTCATAAATCTGAGATACTACTTGTGTTTTCTGCAGGATACCTATGCAGAGAAGTTTATTTTCACGTCTAAAGCATTATGAAACTTCCTAGAAAGGATCTCTAAGGACAGAAAACAGAGTAGCATCAAAAAAAAAAAAGAAAAGTGCTGCTACTCGTGTTCCTGAGACCATTACACTGTCCCCATAACTCAGACAATATACTCCTGAGGGTGTGTGTTTGGAGAAGAAAAACATTCTCATGTGGTTAAAAATCTCACAGGGACCACTTAAGCTGCAAGTGTAGACGAGGACGAGCTGCACTCAGCATGGTTTCGGTCACCATGCAATTCATGCCTTTGATTACCAAGCACTCAGTCAGGTTCATCAGCAACCTCTCTGGGTAAGAGAGGGCTCCTTCTTGCACAGCCACCTCATCCCAGATCTGCACTGAGACTGGGGATGGCAAGTGTGGCGCGTGTCCATCCACCTGAGACAGTTTTCACCTGGCCAGCCCAGTGAGGAGAGCATTGATCTAGGCCAGCAAATATCCCAGTTCCCAGTAAGGTTGTCCTGCCTGAGACAGTGAGATGAAAGCCAGACCTCACATCCTGAGCTCACACTTCTGGCTATGAGCTTAAAAAAGAAAGGGGTGTGAGTCAGTGCCCTGTGGCTGTGCAGCTGCTGGAAGCTGTCCTAAGCTGCCAAATATTTACGGCCCTTTCAGAGGAATCTCACCCACCACCACACTTCTGGCATTTCTGACTAGCACCACTGAAATGGGTTCAAACTGTGTAGTGAGACAGACGCTGTGGGTAACACACCTGTTTTCTCTCCTCTGTTGCCTCAACAAGCCCATTCTGGTTTAAGTTAGTGTATTTATTAAAAAATAAACCGAACCCTAATTGCTTTTCTGCTCTGTAAAAGAAAATATTATTATGCTCCAGCCCATTTAACTGAAGTAAACGTTATCCATAGCATTACTGGACAGGTTGCTGAATTACTTTTCTTTTATGGTAAAAACCAGTATTTCTTTGACATACTGTTTTTAGTTGCTTACAATTAGAATTTGCAATTTACAGCTGCAAAACTGAGTAGGTAAGGCATTCTAAAAATGATTTCAAATATTCTTTGATGGCTTTAATGGACTTTTAGATAAAACAGAGAAAATTATTAACTTAAAATAAGAAGTCAGTTGACCTCTAGAATTGTTTGCTACTTGGTTACTTCTAACAAAGAGTAAGTTTGTTTGCTTTGGTTTGGTTTGAATGCTCCCATGAGCTCAGCTTTAGGCTTGTGCTCAACTGGGTATTCTGGCCTGACTCAGGGTCCTAAATGATGGTCTGTGGCTGCGCAGTGAATTCCTGAGTTCTTACTGGAGTTCTAATTCATGCACTTAACTTTGGGGTGTCCTTTTCTTTTGCCCAAGTCTCAGAACAGGTTAGCAGTCCCTAAACCTGCCAGGCAGGAGGTCATCTAACTGTGCTCCTAGAACTTGGCTTTCCAGCCAAAACTAAGGTGTTTCAGACCTAGTCCAGCTGGGTACATTAACTGCTCTTGCTTCTCTTGGGCTCATGGTCCAGGAGCAGCAGCCTACCTTCAAAGTTGTGAAAATGCTGTTTTCAAACAAGATCCTTATTGCTTTCTTCGAGATGCTGTATTAAACCACAAACAGAAATATAAACAGAAAGCATGTGATGTTAGTAAGCAGTGGATGAAGTTTTAACAATTAAATTAATGCCGGAAAAAAAAAGAAGAAGCAGATGTTTCAAACACAGCTGGGGAGAGGCCAGTTTTGTGCGTCCAGAGGAGAGTTGGAAGCAACATTCTTTACACCTGAATTCCCAAATCTTCATTTCAAGAGCCCTGAAGGGATCATGGCGGAGGGGAAGCAAGTTGTTCAGACTCTGTGCTTGAAAGTAGAAACCAAAGTCTTTCGAGTCTGCTCCCGAGATTCGCACATGCCCGTCAGCAGCACGGGGTCTGTCCTGTGCTCCACCTGGTAGAAGGGACAACTCTTCAGGTGCTCCGACACGGACGTGATGTCGCTGCGCTGCCAGTTGTGAACTTTGGAGAACAGGCTGCTGAACTGCCAGATCTAGTGCACGAGAGGGGAAGGGAATTGGGGAGGGAAAATGGGGTGGTGGTAAAAACAGAAGAGGATTTTAGATACCTGTCTGTGCTTACAGTGGGTGTGCATTACTCATTCTGGGCAGGCTGGTGAGCATCTCATTGTGCAGGACTGCATAACAAGTGAAAACGGGGTCTGTATCGTTATGTACCTCGTACTTGCTGGGTTTGTTGCTTTAGTCATCACCTGCCATTTTGAATGGGAAAGCATCCTACAGTTTGGTGTCAATCCAGTGCAAGGCATGAGGAAATCCAGGACACCTGACCACTGCACCTCTACAGAAAACTCCTTCACATGTGCAGTGTGGTCCAAGAGGTTTATAAAGCCAAGTGACCACAGCATGCTTGTGTGATTCGTATCTCAAAGAAATATGACTTCATAAAGACCTTCCAAAGCTTCTATTGGCAACTACAGAGCAATTAACATTACAACACTGTTGTTATTCACCCTACCTTGGAAAAGTCTGGGAAATCTAAGGTTAAAGTTATTCCTAGAAGACATACAAGCTTATAGAAAATAGAAATGTGCAGTTAAATTTTTCTGATTCTGTTTGCAGTGATACCATGCACCATTTAGTGATATACTAGCACGTAGTGATATGACTGTGATTAAGTGACTTTAATATTTGCTGTATATGATTAAATCAAATGATTTGTCATAGTAGATTTCTTCTCCCTAAAAATGTTTCTTCCTTGGGAAGAAGGACAATATATGGGTGTGTCATGCTTAAGATTGCCTGACCCTGTCCTAATCCTAAGTAATCATAGCTATTACACACAGTAGTCAAGAAAGTTGGAATAATTACAGACCATGTTTTCAAGCAGAGTCTGTGCATCGGAAACAAGACTCCTGTGTGGTCAGCATAGAGAGCTAACACGAAAAGGGTTAAACAGTCCTTAATTTCAATGCTGCTGGTTTGAAACTGAGCTACAATAACTGAAGTTAATTGTTCTATGATCGGGCAGCTGGAATGTCTTCCTTTCAATGAAGGAAGCCACACTGTCTAGTAAATTATTTCAGTGGCTAATTCCTGGTTTGGATTGGGTTAATTCAACTTGCAGCCACTGAACTTTGTTACACAGATTTTGAATTCACCACACTTTATGCTTTCTCTTAATAAGAGGTCATGAATTGCTAAACTTCCATTTGATAGGAATCAATAGGCAGAGATCTTTAGGGTTCTGCTTGAAAGCCAAGTCCTTAGATAATCTCTGGGAGTCTTTCCTGGATCTCTAAATTCCTTGTTCCTAGATCTCTGTGTTGTCTGCTTGGTTAGGCTGAAGTCTCTCATGCTACACTTCCAAACAGGTGTACGTAATGGTGGATTTGTCAGTGTAAGGTTAATTGTTGGACTTGATGATCCTAGAGGTATTTTCCAACTAAAATGATTCTATGACTCTATGATTTGATGTTAGATCAGTTGCAAGGCTATCAGCTAAAAAAACCCCTGTAATAACTAATGTTCAACTAGGACTTAGACTAAGCTGTGTCTCCATATTTCTTTCTAAACAGCCAAAAAGGGTGGTAATTTTCCAGAACAAACAGCAGAACAGCTTTGCAGAAGGCAGTTTCCTATCCCCACGATGCTCTCTCACTCACAGTAATCCCGTGAACAACTAATTATGAAAGCCCTCAGGGTCTGAGTCTCTTTCACAGCGATGTCTCCTTGTTCTTTACCTTTTTGGCATTTTAAAGCATTTTGACATACCCTAGATTGGCTTGTAAAGAACAACAACAACAAAAACTATGAATGTCAAGTTCTTCAAAAATCTGTGTGTAATGCTTAAATATCACAAATTCTTAGTTCCCAGTGCCTACAAATGATGCACATGAAAATGGGTCACCCAAGATGAGCTTGGGTGGGGACTTTCAGCTAGTCAGAAGATGTTTAGTTACACCTTCATACTTTTGCTAAATGTACTGCACTTTACAGCCCTGGCCTCTGACAATAAACCCCTGTGCAAATTCACAACCTCATGAACCTTTCCCACATCTGCATGCTTAAAATGCAGCTTTTCTTGCCATCCTTGTGTTTTATCTGAACAGAACTCATGACTCTTTTTTCCAGTGTCACAGTCACTTGCCTTTTTGCGAGCTTTCCACGAAGTACCACCATGGGAATATCTTTTTTTCTCCCACACCAGCAGGACCATTCCCCTCTCTTGAAGAAGAGTGGCACAGATGTTCCTCATAAGCACTGATACTTGCGATAGCTGAGATAAACTGAAGCTGTCCAGGAATCCCGCAATGTACTTGAGCACTTCCACGGGGAGGCTGCTCAGCAAGTCCTTATTTCTCCCTCGACTATCCACCGTGGAATTGCACTTTCCTGGTTCAGCAAGAAGGGTGTCCACCTCTGGTTTAATAGCAAATGTCTTGAGAGGCTTGCTGTAAATAACCTTGGCCTTAAGTCCCTCAGGGCGGAAGTGATTTTGAACAAAAGGACATCCCAAGTAGGCCAGTGGGCAGCGATGCTGGAACCATCCATCCAGACATGACTGGATATCAGCGTGCACATTCTTGAAGTGGGACGGGAACTCGTCCCTCCTAAAGAAATGACTGCAAGTGAACGTGAAAGCTGAACTGCTTTTGTTGTGTCTTCTGGTTACACATTCAGTGTAGAGCTCCATGTGGAGTTCTGGTGGGCTTTCTTCATCCAGAATATCTGCTAGAACAGCGGTGGAGGAGAAGGGCTCCAAAGAAAAGCTGTATGTCTGTGTTGCAAAATCCACAAAGAGTCCATCGATACCTCTTGCTTCAGAGATCTCATGGCCTTTCAGCTCTTTTTCCAGAGCACACAGCAGTGTGGCTTCAACTATATTTGCCTTAGGGAGTTCTTCCAGGTTTATTCCCAGTTCTGAGGTATCCACTGACTTGTCTGACGTTGGCATCTTGTGGCCCAGTGCATCTCCTAGTCGTGCTCTTTTGCCACAGTAACTAACTGGCACTTTGAAGGTGTAGACAGTCTTCACCTCCTGGGCTTCCAAGTTCCCATAGACAAAGTCTTTTTCTTTGGGAGTGCAAGCAGCCATCTGGCCAAAGCGGATGAGCATTCCACCATGATGGACCAGATACATGTTGTAATCACCTACACCAACTTCCTTCTTCAGCCTCTCCAGGACCCCTTCTTGCCAGGGAGCCAATCCATTCAGTTCTCTACTCGGTGTTACTTCTTCAGGCTTTTGACCCTTTCCCTCTTCTGCACCACCAGGTCCTTCCTTTGCCTTCTCCGTGGAACTGGCAGCATGAGGGGCTGATGCTGTTTTCTTGGAAGCCTCCTCTGCCTTTTGTCCTGTGCTGGTTGCTGAGCCTGTTACCTGGCAAGCCAGAAGCTCTTTGCTGAAAATGTTCTCCCAGGTTTTGTAACTCCCCAGATCCATTCCCTCTTTGTCCTTTGCCAAATCTTCCCGCTCACGTTGGCTGAGCTCAAACGACTGCTCATTGCCCTCTTGGAAACCACAGGCAACTCCTCCCATAGCACCTGCTTCACCACCCATGGCTTCGTCCATTAGTTCTTCCAGTTCATCCTTTTTCCTCCACTCTGGAAACAAGTCAGCTATTTTCAAAGTCCTGAAAAGCATCTTCTGGTCTCTGAGTGCCAAAGCTGTGTCCAGGCATTCTTCGTTCAAGGCCTCCTTCATAATATTCTTGTGGAGGGTTGTGTCTGAATCCACATTTGGCCAGCGATTCCACTCCATCGAGCAGCAGACAACACTGGCTGGACAAACCTGGAGGTGCTTCCCCAGCTTAAAGCGGGCCATGGAGAAAGGACAGCCATAGGCTGAGTTGAGGCAGGACACCTGCTCCAAGGGGCAGAGTAATTTGTGCTCCTCCTCCTTGCACATGTGGAAGGTGGCCCCGCAGTGAAGGCGGCAGCTGATCACCATGCAGGACACGGAGACCTCAATGGGTGCCTGGCAGTGCCGGCTGAAACATCGCTCACAGTGCCTGTGTTGCCCAGGGGGAGCTTTCTGGGCCCGGTGCTGTGTGTGGCAAAGACAAGAAGACAAGAGTTACTGCCCGAAGGAGTGAGGATGGCCACAGACCCGCCATGCCCATGCTTGGCTTCTACACATGAGGTGCTCACATGCACTTCTAGCACCAATAGGACTGTGAGAAAGTGACTGCCAGCTCCATACAGTCACATATCAGCTCGGATCCCCATGGTACAGCATGGCCTGGTAGCAGCACAGATATAGATAAGGTCCTTACTCATTAGCCCAGGCAGACAGGGTTTGGGAACAAGCTGTTTTCTATCCCAATACTTCACCAAGCTGCTGAAATCAAGACTGCCATGGGCACAGTGAAGGAGCATTCCACTTTCTCAACACTGAGTAGGAAAAATGACATTCCTTTTCCCTCTCTAGAGAAATTAGATGGACATTTGGCCCTGGCATCTTTTCATCTCCCCCAAAGACATGAATGTTGAACAAATGAACCTCCCTTTGCGCTATACCAGCAAGGTGGAGAGTGACGATTATCTTCAGAATCCCAGTTTTCAGTGTGGAAAACAGCCTGCGTAAAGGCTAATTTGCTTGGCCTTCTCTACTCTGCGTTCCTGATTTACCCTTATGCTCCAGTTGTTGGATTACAGAACTAGAGGCTGCTTAGTCACTATCTGGAGCTACTTCCCTGGATACCTTCCACTGGTTTCAGTAACATGGCCCAAAGAAGAGCGGCTGCAAATAGCAAATTCCCGACTTTTGACTTCCTGCTCCTTACTATAGGAGCTGCATTCCAGCTTGGTTCAGACCACTGTGTAACTTTGCGGAAGTGAAAAAGCTAATGATAAGGAGGAACTTAAGTTTTGTTTCCAAACAGGACCCAGAGTGCTTTTCTTCTTTTTGTGAAAATAGGAAAAGAGTGTTAACAAATCTTCCCACCACACATTTTATGCAGAAGGAACTACCATAGGCCCAACAGACTCTCATTTGGCTCTGAGAAAAGACAGACATTGGTAGTAAAATAATTTAAACTTTATTTTTCCTAAGGTTAAAGAAAAGACAGCCGTGTTTACCTAGACATGAGTGCTTTTGCAACCCCAGCCTTAAGTGACCCAGCCCTGAGAAGAGCTGTGCTGCAGAGGAAGTGGGCTCTGGCTCCAGGGGAAGAGATGCTACGTGAAGAGCTTCCTCTCTCTTGAAGGTACTGTCTTAACTTTCTGTATTTCATACCTTCACACCCTGGCAATGGAAGCCACAGACAACACTGGAGAAGGAAAGGTGTCTGGGAAAGGCAGTGTTTGTGGGTCCCTGCACTAAAGAACACACACTCATGTTTGAATTTGATGAGCATGAATTGCTCAACACAACTTTACTCCATCTTTTGCAACTTCCAATGCTGATCAACACCTGCTTACACCTCCTAGTGAATCAACCCCATTCCTCTCAGCCCTGCAGAGTAAAGGAACACACCCGTGGTGGTCCCTTTACTCTGAGCCAAACTTACACTTTCAAGTATAAGGCTCAGGTACCTTCACCTTTGCATGGAAAGAGCTCACAGCAATGCAGGAAAAAGTACTTTGTGACTCCCCATTATAACATCCGTGCCTTGCCTTGGGAAGCACTGGCTTCTGCACAGGGGTGACACCAGGGTGCTGGCCAGGGTGGCCTCAGCCACATTGAGGCCTTACATACATATGGCTTAGGGTGGCACCTGTCCGGCTTTAGGCTGTTTAGTTACATCTACTTTTATGCAGCTCAGAGAAGCAGGACATACAGATGGATTTATTTCACATTGGCAGCATTCTTGCTGCTCTCATTCTTACAGCATTTTGCTGCAAATATAATCTCTAAAAATAGTCCCAGCCATGACTTGCATAAGGTCAGAGGAAGGCTGGGTACATTACACCGCAATAAAAACACAACTATGTGAATAATACTTTCCACTGCAAAAGTAACTCTTGGGGAGAAATAATAGATTAAAAAAACCCCAACACATCAGAGGCACATGCCTTATTGTTCTCTGAAACACAGAAAGGACTGATGGCAAAGTTTCTGGAGAGGAGCCGGCTTTCACATTGCTGTATGCTGAAATAAACCCCACTCGAATCATGTGTAGAGCAAGAAAATACATGCTTTGTTTATGAAAAGTGACCATATCACAGCATGCAGATGCGGAATCAGTCTTCCTCATTATTCAGGGATTTTTTATTTGAGTTTACCTCATCTCTAACTTGTATATGCTGTTCTTTTCAGACAAAAGATATCTATGCCTCTCTTCTCATTGTCAAATCTGTGAACATAGAGGACAGGAAGAAGGGACAGAGAATTTTTTTCTGATATTTATCAGGGTTTGAATGCTGCTTCTATTCTGACAAGCCAGTAATCAGGAGCTCTGTATTGATGATCTAGTTAGTTCTGTGGCTTGGATGATGGTATTATTGCAAGTACACAAACTTTCAAACTGCTCAGCAGAAAGTTTAAAAATTTTTGCCTCAGTAAGTTTGATACATAACATCCAGAGGCAGGCGACACACAGATATGTCAGGTGATGAAACATTTCTCTGAACACATACACTTCTTGATTCCCTGCAACTTTCAAAATTTCTTAAGATCCAGGTTAGGAAACAAAAAAAAACCAAACCAGAAATGATTACTTTAATCATATTCAAGCTATTGTGTAAAGAAAGAATGCACATTACAGTTCACAGTCTGTCCACTTTGGTAAATCTTTATTTTTAGACCATTATGACAGCAAATCAAGTAAGGTTTAAAAATATACAGCTGCTATTTTAACTGCAGCTATGCCTGTGCCTGGAGTGGATCTGTTCAGTGACAATAACTTAAGTTTACGAACCAATTACAATTTATTTTCAGGAAATATATATTTAATTCAGTTGCAGTTAGTGAGCCAAAATAATACAAGTGTTTTCTTATTTGGCATGTGCTATATGTGGCTGATCATTTGACATACTAAGGTTATACGTTGTGCCTGAGCTTTTCGCACAGAATCAAGGGATGCCTCCCATTTTGAAGAATCATCAAAAAGGGCCGCCAGAAACCCCAGATAATGACCCTAAAGAGTGCCTCTGAGATGGGAACATAAAACAATCTTTCTAAATTTTACAACATGATAACAATCTCCTAAAAAAATCTCATTAAATTTCACATCCAAATGCTGGAGCCAAGAATGTTAAAGTTATATATAATGTTACAACAGAAGGAATGTGAATACTCTTGGTGAAGTGAACAGGGCAGACATGCAAAGTTCTCTATTTATTTTAATCCTTGTTACCTAGTATATAGTGCTTATCTCATTTTTATCATACTGAAATCTTGAGGGGAATACAGTTATTAATTTTCTTACAGGGTTTTTCAGTATATTTACTGTCCTAGATTTGATGGTGTTCACAGTGAGTTTATCTTTGCAGTATTAGAGTTACACTTACACCTGAGGTTGAAAGATACTATTGCTTCTACTTGGCAGATGTAGAATTAAAGTTTAGAAAGATGAAAATATATAGAATTAAACATAGTATTTTATACAAATAAGTAAATATACATGCCAAGCATGGAGATGCTCAGGTTCTGATGTTTCATTTGCAGTTTCATTCCTTCTGCACAAAGACCCTGGCAGAACCAGGTGTAGAATCACATTTTCTACATCAAGTAAGTCTTCCTGAACTAGTGATTTTTTTTTCCCCTTTCATGCACTGCTCTTCCTCAATCATTACTCGCTTAAGAACTTTGTCAAGAAATCAGGCTTGGGTGTTCTTTTGCTAAACATGTATTTTTATTTCTTAGAGCTGAGAAATGAAAACACTATGCCATTGGAAACCAGACCATACTGCATTTGTGCATGAGTCTCAGGAGCCTAAGTTTTCTGAAGTTCTGTCCTTTGATGCAAAATAAAAAGCATATCCAAGAATGTCATCACCTGGAATCACAGTGACCTCTAAATAAGTCAAACGCCACACCTCAACACCCACAGCAGGGACTGCTAGAGCTTGAGTGACTGCCTCGGCACTAGGCACAGTGGGGCACTGTCCTTCGTGGCACTCCTGCTCTGCAGTTGCTATTCAGATTGATCTTGCACATACATGCTGCCAGCCAAGCTTTAAATGAGTCAGGCAGTGAGTATGGTACAGCTAAGGGTAGGTGGAAAGGGAAGATAAAAGCTGTAGATGGATTCTTCATCACTAATAATACTCTAGCGAGTATGAGCAAGACCTACTTTTGAGGTGACCTTGAACAAGTTCACATTGATTTTATGGGGGCACGTTGATTCCAGGGCAATCCTGGAGAACCTCAAATCTTCAGCATAAGATGTGAGGAGGGGAAAGGTTTTTCATGAGACAATTGACCTGTTAGATAAGCCCAAAGGTGGAAGCCCAAGGCTGTGAAAATTAGGGAGCTATTCCCTGTATTTTCTACCTAGGGATCATCTGGCTGAGGCTGTGGCATTTCAGTGCAGTAATCACTATTTCAGAGTTACTGAACAGGCTGGAATTGCTTTATACTGAAAAAAAATATGCTTTAAAATGTCAGGAATGGAGTCAGTCAACAATATAGTGCATCAGTTGGGCAAAGACTTCAATCCATGTTCCTTGCCTTTCTTCCGGAGCATGCCTGCTGCTCAGGTTCTCACAGCAGCACATCACTTTCTCTTCAGCTCCCTACACCTGACATGCAGGACCATGGAGATCAAGAGAAGCTGTCACACCATCAGGCCTGCCCATTGTCTGGAAATCTGTGCTGCCACAGGCAGAAAAGTGGCACCAAAACTTGCTTGTGCGATTCCTGTCTGGTGAAATGCACTAGAGCTGTTACAGGAGGAGCAGGGAGAGTTTGGAGTAGTGAGGCACAGGTAACACAGGGCACTGCTGGTGGGAACCCCACACTGCACTCCGCACTAAGAGCCCTGGATCGGCAATATTTCTTGCTCCACCCTTCCTGGTGCAATGTAGCCATAGCTCACCTGAGACAAACCCACCCAAAATTTTCAGGTGCTGAAATGGTTCCCTGGGCTGGAGGTATGGGGCAGAGTAGCCCAACATCAGCATCTCGTGCTGTTGGGGAGTCATGTGGGAGACAGGCAGGACAGGAGGCTGTGACATGGAGCTGCTCTGCTGCTCCTTGGGTATGTGAGGGGCCCTC
The DNA here is from genome assembly GCA_013400975.1 of Atrichornis clamosus. Lineage (NCBI taxonomy): Eukaryota > Metazoa > Chordata > Aves > Passeriformes > Menuridae > Atrichornis > Atrichornis clamosus. The sequence goes on along the minus strand of WBMZ01012855.1, from coordinate 5,072 downwards.
CGCTGTCCTTGCTAGAGACACAGTCAAGCAAACTCTCACTTTGCATTGGTAACTAGGAAATGGGTTTGCTCTTGCTTTGGGTTCTGCAAGTGCTTTAAAGTAATAGGTTCCATTTTTGCTGCACTTTGAGGGGGAAAAAAAAAAGGGAAATGGTTCAAACCATGGGTTTTTCCCTTTGGGCTTGGTTCTATTTTATGCTCTGGTAACAATCTCATTAACATACTTTTCTGAAAACTTCTTGAGATAATAGTGAATGGCTTTAAGCAAAACAAAAGGCAGCCCAAGGCAGGTGCCCAGTGTAGAGAATCTCAGAGTTATTGGTTAAGATCTAAGTCATAAAATAAAAACAAAAGACAAGAGATTCATTAATAAAAATTGCTAAGCAGTCACAAGACTAAATGGTACAGTAGTACCTGTAACTCTTGTAATTCTTACTTCATCATTCATTCAGTCTAGACTGCAGTCTCAATCTACAAAACTCATTAGATTTTAAATCTAAGCACTCTTGCCACGAGATTGCTTTTGCCTCTTCTCTGACCTTACTCTATCTCCTTGCCTTCTCTCAGAGCTTCCTGAAAATTACAGAAATTTAATTTTTGATTTATCATCTGACCTGCTGAAGCTCCCATCTTATAATCAGCATCTTGGTTTTTTAAAACCCTATATACACTGCTGCAAACTACGACTAATTCACTGACTATATTATGGAGAGGTTTTTTTTTAAAGTAATATTTCACAGAAGTGCTCACAGTTACCAGCTGCCTCTGTTTTAAGACATCTCATGATTATTCTACTTCATCTGAATTACTAAGACGGGTTTGAAGATGTCTTGATTTTAACAGCTTGCTACAGTAACATTACATTGCATAAGGTTTGTCCAAAAAAGATTCCATCTCTATTTACAAAGCCTTACCTTGATCATAGAGTCCCTGTGCATGTACCAAACACTTGCTCTCCCGGTTGTGCTCAGCTGGGCTGAAATGAAGTGGGTGAAAGAGAACTGCAAGCAAAGAAAGAGAAGAGAACAGAAGGACACAGAGCAAGCCCAGGCAGAAACATCAAGTAGTTTTGGGATGTTAAAAATAAAACCTGTGCATGTGACCATGTAGCTCAGCTTACAGAGCTGTCTCTTCCACTGTATTTGTTAACACTGTCACTCCTGGAGTGATACTTCACAGACAAGAGGAGAGGCAGAACCAGTAACACTCCGTGCCCCCTGCATAAGAGGGAAAGAACAAAACCCTTCCCAGAGCCCTGTATCAGCTCCCTGCTGCTCTCTGATGGAGGTTTGCCCTTTACAACTTAACTCCCCTTGGTGCCTACAGCAGTTTGTGGTTTCTGCTGTTGGAATTGTCATTCCAGGTCCCACTGTCACCAGATCCAGCAGCTGGTGCAGACACTGATGGTGGGTTTCCAATCTGTCCAGGCAGGGTGGACAGAAAGAGTGGGAATGTCCCCAGCTGAACAGCTGGGCAGATCTGCCTGCCCACCTCCTGGGTGGAGACTCCCCAGCTCCAGTCCGTCCACTGCACAGTGAACAGGTCCCACCAGCCACCAAGGGCGAGCCTGAGGGTACAGCTCCCAGTGTCACCCTTCCCCAGCCAAACCTGGGGAAGCAAATGAGCAAAGGAGAGCAGTGCTGTTTTAGTGTCAGCATGGAGCCATTAAAGCACTTCATGGTCCGTTTCACGGTGAGCATTTCATACTGATGGTGAGTACAGAGAGCTCATACTTGCCAGTGAGGTTCAGGGGTTCAGGTGAAGCAGGCCCTGCTTCTCCCTGGCGGGTGCTCACCCCATCTGGCTGCAGACATCCCTTGTGACCCTGCTGTCATATGCAGCCATCTTTCACTGCCTCAGAAACACAGGACAACCCCTTTAGGCTGTGGTGCCTTTGAGATCCTAAGTCATGATGAACTTGTTACTTTGCCTTATCTTTCTCTTTCCCTATCTCTGAGTCCTCAGTGACTCTCATGGCTTGAAACAGTGCAGGCAACTGTTTTCATTTTTAGGGCTGAACAAAATGTCAGTGGGTGACAACCAAGGCTTGCTAGTGCCAATCGCAATTTAGTACAGCTAAATATGGTCAGCAGTCTGGCTCTGTTGCCTTTTTTAGAAAGGGCTGTATTATCGTGATACCATTTTCTGGCATCCCATTGCACTGGGAAAAACAAGAGCCAGGGGTAATATGCCTAAACTGGAATTTAACCCAATCACAATGTGATCGCTGATCTGTTTACCCTGTCCACTTCCACCCTTCACCTCCCCCAGCTCAGGGTCATTCGTCAGCTTTCAATGTTGTCGTCATCCTTCCAGAATGTGTTTAAAAACATGCTGGGGATGTGCCTCGCTTTCATATGAAGAAAAATTCTTCTCAAAATTGTGTATTACTGGTTTAGGAGTAAACTCTCTCCAGTTAAATTAACTCAGATTACAAAAATACTCAGAGCTTCAGAAGTTGTTGTCAGAAATGAAGCTACCTGGTCTTAATTTTACCAGTACCTGATGTCAGTCTGGTTTCAGATCTCTTTGCTTTCAGACAGTCTGAAGTCTGGTGGTGCTTTTTGCTGTTTCCATGCCTTTCTCTGTGACCACACAGACCCAGACAGCCTGGACCTGCCTCTCTCTGTCCAGTATGCTGCCTTGCAGGATCACCAAACATAAGGCCCCAAGTTTTGCAAATCTTTGCCTGCAGGTATTGACTGTAAGGCTGTTAAGGGCAGGTTATCACGAGACATGCAGAATGAACATAATTCACTGTGCCTGAAAATGTGTACTTGGTGGAGAGAAGGGAGTAGAAAAGCAGAGAGACAGGAAACAGGAATTCATCCTTGTACCTGCATTGCATTAGCTCAGCTGCACCTGAAACCAGACTTCTATCAAAACCAGGAGAACTTGAAGATCTCTGCTGCCACCCATACCTGCGCTAATTTGATTCAAGGTATATCAGGAATGCCAACCAATACTGTAACCAGACCTCCAGCTGCATTACAGACGTGCTTAGGTAGGGTTTGAGAAACACAAAATCTCTGAAAGAAAAGTGTAACTATTATTTATTTCTTGGTGCCAATGCTTTGGGAGAATGCTCTTGTCTGTCTGCTTTAATCTATCTTATCTCAGTTCTATGGGTAGAAATGGCATGCTTCTATATGAAGCCCTATGAAATATACTGGTGTATATACGTACACAAATATATGTGTCCATTGATATGGGAAAATTGAGTGAGACCTGGTAGCCTGAGAGAGGTGAGGCTGCTGCAGCTCCATGCCCATGTCCAAGCAATAGCCAGGTCGAGCCTGTATTCCCAAAAGGCACATGCATTAATTCACATATATACCAATTAAGCATTTACACATGGACTCAGATTATATGTCCAGCCACACAGAACACTCACACACTCCGGCTGAGCAGAATGGAGGTGAGCGTCCATGTTTATATATGCATTTATATATGCATTCACACACATGTATAGTGTGTCTCCTTCCGGGAGCTGGGCTCAGGGAGCGGCCAGCAGCTTCCCCTCAATCCCAAAACCTCCAGCACCCCAGCAGACCGTGGTTGAGGCCACAAGTCCCTCACCCAGGGCAAAGTGTGAAAGTTTAATGAGAAGACAGGACAGGCTGCACGGATCAGGTGCAGGGTATGGCCAAACCATCACAAACCATTTACATGCTATTGGCCCTTTTTATTCCTGTATCCCACGCTTGTTTTTCTATGTCACCCAGATCCCTCCTCTTCCTGCCTTTGGTTCCTGCCCTAAATATTCCCTAGTGAGTCCTCTGCAATCTCCAAATGTTCTTCCCCTGCATCCCGTCGTGTGTCCCACACCCCTGAACACAGTGGTACCTCCAATCCTAGAGGTGCTGCTGAGGCTCNTGGGGCTGAGGCTCTCCTGGGAGAGGGCTGGACAGGACGACCCTTTCTCTGAGTCCTTAATTTGGGTTCCCACCTGCCATTGTGGCCCTGTGCCCCTCGAGATGGGCCTTTGGTGGGCTGATGGCTCCTGGGATGGGCCTGGAAGCAGCGTGGCAGGTGCTGCTTGGGCTCCCCCTCCTGCCGTCATCACCCTGTGCTCCTCTGTGGGTGTGCGGGCCAGCTTGTGCTACACAATCTAATGTACGTGTCTGTCGCATAACACACGGTGGCTGACCAGCAGCTATGGTGGCTTTCCGTGCTGACTCTCCAGCCAGGGGTCGCCGCTGTGTCTGTCGCTGCCGCGGAACCACCCGCAGCACCGCGAAATGGCTCCGCTGTTCGCCGCACCCGCAGTGACGCGGCCTGCGGTGACACCGAGACCACAGCTAAGGGACCTGCATTAGCTAAAGTGGAAACATCATCCCGCTGCGCTACCCCGGGCCGTAACAGCCCCCGGAGCATCCTTGCCCCTTTCACGGCTTCCCAGCACCGAGCTCCCTGGCGGCGGCGCGCTGCGGCCTAATGCCGCCGTGACAATCGCGGCTGCTGTGGCACGGCCACCACCGCCTCCGTGTCCCGGCATGCGACCCGCCCCCCCGGCGGCCGCCACCCCCCTCAGGCGAGGAATGGTGGCGACACCTCCTCCCCGTTCCCGCACCCTAAAGGGCGCGGCGCCACCGCCCATCGCACTACAACTCCCGGCATGCCCCGCGGCGGGAGAGGGGCGCCCGCTCTCGCGCGAATGGCACGCGCTGCTTGCTGGGAGCTGTAGTCTTTCCCCCTGGGCCGCGCCGTCCTGAGAAGGGCGCCGCCGCCGCCGGCCGGTCTCGCCGGAAGGGCTCTTCCTCCCAGAGGGCGCCACGGCGCGCCGCGCGCGTGCGCAGTGCCGCCGCCAGTCAGCGCCGGGCAGGCAGGGAGGGAAGGAAGGAGGCAGGGAGGGAGCGGCGCTCGCGCGCCTCGGGCCCGAGAGGAGACAGCGCGGGGCCGCGCCGGGCCGGCAGCAGGTACGGGGGCCAGGGGCGAGCCTCGTTACCTCGGCCCCGCCGGAGCGGGGTGACGGTAGCCGGACGGTGCGCGGGGCCGCGTCCCCGCGGGAAGAGGGACCGGGTGGGGGTCGGCTGCCAGCGGCCCGGGCTGTGGAGGGGAGGGGAGGGGAGG
>WBMZ01012853.1:0-91320 GCA_013400975.1 Atrichornis clamosus | reverse complement strand
GGGCGGGGGGCGGCGGGGGGGTCTGCGAGCCCCTCTAGGAACGGGGCAGCCGGGCTGGAGCGGGCACGTCCTGCCCCGGGGAAAAGTTTCCAAAAAAAAGAAAGTTTTCAACTTGTACTAAAGGCTCGGGAGTGCATCCCCCGCCCCTTCCTTTCTTTCTGGTTTTTTTTTAGTGGTCCCAGCAGCGCGTACAGCGAACATAAGAGCCAAAGAATTTCCTGTGGCTCGGTCCCGGGCTGTCCCAGGAGCGCGCAGGGGAGAGGGAGCGGGGGTTTGGGGGAGTGTGAAGGGACCTGGATTTGCTGTGGAGTGGGAATTGCTGGAGGCAGCGGTGCCCGTCGGCCTTGGCGTTGGGGTGAGCAGAGTCCGGGGTCAGCCCAGCCCCAGCCCGGCTGGACAACGAGTCACTGCCCCGTCCTGGAGCCACGCCCGCCGACCAGTTTGCTGTAGACAGGGAATCACCTGGCACAGCTCCTTGCGAGACCCACCGAACTTTCTGTCCTCTTGTGGAGATCCGAAGAGTCCTCAAATTCTCCAGCTACGTCAGAATACACTATGTACAAACTGGATTTCAGTCAAAGTTCATAAACTGTGACTGCTTATTAAGTTAACAAGAAATGCAGCAAAACCTGATAAAATCGGTTGTGGTATTTATAGTGGGACTGTCTGTGTCTAAGAGAATTTGTGGCTTGAAACTAATGGGATGGCCGCTTATGTCTCAGTAGATATTTTTTCAAATTATCTGCATAACATGCACAAGGAGTGCTAAAAGCAGTGCAGGTGTTCATACAGAGTGTAGTGGGAAGGACTGGGATAGCTGGGATGGTGTAAATAGCACAAATGAAACACCAAGACTTTCAGAATAAATACAAATATCTCTATTTATATACAGCCATCACTGAGAAATAGCCTTTATTGCTAGCTGTAATTAAACACCAAGAAGAGACACTTCCCATTAAAGTGAGCTTGTGAAGGGGAAAAAAAGCCCTTAGGCAGGGTGACAAAAGTTGTCATGGTCTGGTGGTTGTGTCCACATTTTTTCCACATACAGCCTACCAAAACTGTGACTATTTCTGATTAAACAAAAGAATACAGATAGTATTATATACTGCAAACCAGCACAAGCCCCTGAACTAATGCACTTTGCCTGTGCTTCAAAACTGTACCTGGAGGGGAGGTCACTCTCACTTCTGTTCCCTGCATCAGCGCTGGCTCCTGCACCACTGCAGTCCCTGCTGCTGTAACGTGGCTCATGGTTCACACAGGGACACCCTTTCATCCCCTCCCCATGGCAAGAAGCTTGTGCAGCCAGCATGTTGGTTTTGTAGGGTTGTTCCGGGTGGGTTGGTTTGGGTTTGGGTTGCTTTTGCTGCTGCTTTTTTTCTTATTTTAGCTAAACTTACATGCTGAGCAAACCAGCACACGCAGCACTATGGGAAGGGCGAGCTCAAAGAGTTGCTCCTCGTAGTTGGGGGTGGCGACAGTGACCTTTTCAGCTCACATGGTTTGTCCTGTGGTCCTGGACCAGCCTGAGGAGACTGTGCTTGGCTCAGGGATCCTGGGAGCTATGGGCTGTAGAAGGAGAGATGAAGAATTCAGAGCCACCCTACAAAGTCATGCTGAGAGTGCAAGATGATCTAGGAGAAATACACTTTTGTGAGCAGGGCTTTTAATGACAAGATAGAGAGTGAGAATGCAAAACCTGCAGGGAGAGCTGGTGGTGCCACATGCGTTGAAATGTGAAAATAATAACGGAGAACAATTCAGAACTAAAAAGCAGAAGCTGCATTTCCTGCCCAGAACAAGTTTTGTAATTGGAATCAACAGATATCAGGGAGGATGCTGGCCCTACAAATCACTGTCCTGCACTTAAAAACAAGTCATAACTCTGTTAAAAAGTCCTGATGTCATAGTTCTGCACCCCAGATGAGTGCCCCTGCAGTTAGTGGAAGCCTGTGCAGGTCTGGTGGTTTGTGTGACTCTCTGCAGGTGCCTCTCTACATGTGACCTAGTGACCTATGGGGAAATTCCCCATCATGGCTTTGTAGCTGGAAAACTGTGGGTGTCCTGGGAGAGCTTTTCCCAGCCTGTGCATGCTGATAGTTTGCCTTATAGCATCAGAAAACTGAACCTGGCATTGCTTGCTTGTTTTCCAGGTCGTGCACTGCTGGTCCTCCTCTTGTCTGCAACGGTGTCTCTCCTGGGAGGGCTGATATTTGGATACGAGCTGGGGATAATCTCTGGTGCCCTGCTGCAGTTGCAGATAGACTTTCACCTCAGCTGCTTCAAACAAGAAGTTCTTGTGAGCTCCGTCCTTATCGGAGCGCTCCTCGCCTCCCTGGCTGGGGGGATCCTCATCGACCGCCACGGCCGGAGGAGAGCTATCCTGGTCAGCAACCTGGTGCTCCTGGCGGGCAGCCTTATCCTCACACTGGCCAGGTCATTTACTGTGCTGGTCATTGGGCGCATGACCGTGGGCTTTGCCATCTCTGTCTCATCCATGGCCTGCTGCATCTACGTCTCAGAGATGGTGGCTGCTCACCAGCGAGGGCTGCTGGTGTCTCTCTACGAAGCGGGAATCACCGTGGGCATCCTGCTGTCCTACGCACTGAATTATATCTTTGCAGACGTGGATGAGGGATGGAGGTACATGTTTGGACTGGCCATTGCCCCGACGGCCATGCAGTTCCTCAGCATCCTGTTTCTCCCAGTGAACCCTGTTAAATTAAGCTTGTGGGACTCAGACTGCCAGAAGGGCCTCATCCCATTGCAGGACACTGAGGACAGAGCAGCAGCAAAGCGGGAGCCCTATCCGGAGAAGAATTACTCATTTCTTGACCTTTTTAGTACCAGAGACAACATGAGAAGGCGGACTCTGGTGGGCCTGGGACTGGTGCTTTTCCAGCAGTTCACTGGGCAGCCCAACGTGCTGGGCTATGCCTCCAAAATCTTCCACTCGGTGGGGTTCCAGAGCAACTCCTCGGCGATCCTGGCCTCAGTGGGGCTGGGAGCGATTAAGGTGGTGGCCACGCTGGTGGCGATGGCCTTGGCAGACAGGGCAGGCAGGAGAGTGCTGCTCATGGCTGGCTGCGTGGTGATGGCCATCTCTGTCACCACCATCGGCCTCAGCAGCCGCATGGCTCCGCTGGCCATGGCCAGGGACTGCAAAGCAGCCACAGGCCCCAATGCATCCTACAGCCTCAGCCAGCACCCACTGACACCTGTGTTCCCTCAGTCTGCCGTGTCACCCGTCCCACCAGCGTCGGGGGCTGTCAAAAGTCAGGCAGGGCCTGGTTTTTCTGCCACAAGGAGCCTTACAGAAGTTTTTGCCAGCACTCAAAGCAAAGAGGTTGTTCCCAGTTCTTCCCTCACTCAGAGAAGGGACTTGGTCGGTCAGTCCAAAAACAGGACAGTGGAAAGCACAGGCCCTCCTCTCCCTGCTGCTCCCCAGGCACAACATACGGTTCTAAATTGGATTACTCTGCTGAGCATGATGGCTTTTGTCAGTGCCTTCTCAATTGGATTTGGGCCAAGTGAGTATGGTGTTTATCCTTGCACTAATCCAGAGAATAAAACTAGGGCTGATCTGCAAGCTGCTTGCTTCAACCATTCCTTCTGTGTCTGCTGTACCAAGCAGCTCAGTGTCTGGGAACTGAAAATATGTCCCCTCCTGCCCATTGAATCACTTTCTAGCACTGCGGCTCTGTCAGCTACAGGGTTGGTACAGCCTAGGATAACTTTATCTTCCATGCTCTCACTACCCTTGTTATGTGTTTTTTCTCTGTGAAGCTCATTGGAAAATCAGAGCATCCTACAAGCACTACATAATCTCCTGGTGAGGAGGAAAATACAGGGCTGAGGACAGAGGGAATGAGGGGCTTCTGCTGTGTGATATTGAAAGTCAGTGCAAAACTGGAAGTTGAGCCTCTTTTGAAAGTTTCTCAATATCAGTTCATTTTATTCATTCTGAAATCACTGTATTTCATCAGATGAGATTAAATATTAGTTCTTGCTTCCACGTGAGTTCTACTGTTTTCCGTCATTTAAATGTCCTGATGGAAGAAAACAGCATTTAATTCAAGAAAAGTGTGTTAAGTGAGCAAGTCTCATGGGTTTATCAGTGGCCCTGCAAGTTGTTTCAAGCCAAATAACCCTGGGATAGGAGAGACTTCTTGAAGATATATATTGCTTTAACTCTGATTTTAGCCCAAATGCAATATTGTCTCCCTAATTTCCACCCCTTTCTCATTTCTTTACAAAGAGCATGTCCTGACAGCTGGTCTGTCAGATCTTTTCCATCTCCTGTGAATGGCATGACCAGCTTACTCTGCTTTCTTCTTTACTCCCTGTCTATTGCTGTTTCATTCCTCCATGGAGTGCTGAACACAGGAGGTTTGAAGTGTTCTGCTGTGACTTGTCTCTGAGATCTGTGAATGTTTGCCATCACCAGCAGCGGGTGCTGGGTGAAGCCAGAGTTTAAACCCCCTGCTGAAATCTCCCTTGCCCATTTCCCAAACAAGTTGCTTAACTCTCACACTCTCTTTCTGATCTCTCTAATCTATGCAGTGACCTGGCTGGTCCTCAGTGAGATTTATCCTGCTGGGATAAGAGGAAGAGCCTTTGCCTTCTGTAACAGCTTTAACTGGGCTGCTAATTTACTGATCAGTCTCTCCTTCCTGGACCTTATTGGTAAGTAGCCACTCGCCCTCCCTCCACCTCCCACAGCTGGATCGGGAAAGTGGCCACCAGGAACATTTGGAGATTGAGTGGCATTTCGAACCCTGGGGACTTGGGGCTGGAATAGGTGTGACCCAGCTGCCCCTGAGAACAGGAAAGCCAGGCACCAGCAGCACTGGGCTGAGCCTCTGTCCAACCCCTTTATAAAAATCACCCGTTGCCCACTGGGCTGCACTGTAGCACCGCAGTATCAGGAAACACGGAGTTTGCAGCTTCCACACCGGCGGCTTCACAACGTTTATCAGCAGGCACTGCTGGCCCTGGAGCTCGGCTGCTTTCTTCCCTCTGGTGCTGGCAAAGCCTGGCATGAACCAGCCTTTTTCTTTGCCAATTCCCAGTCCAGGCCTTGCGCATAAGGAGTTTCCCAGGCCTCTTGAAAGCTTCCCAAAAGAAGGTACTCCTGTCAGGCACCAGTGACCACCTCACAGTACTCAATCAGTTTGTACCCCATAATGTGACTGCCTCCTCCTACCTTCTTGCACTTTAACCTCTGCAGATGCCATTGGATTCTCTTGGATGTTTCTTCTCTATGGACTGATGGGAGTGATGGCTGTTGTATTCATTTACCTTTTTGTTCCGGAAACGAAAGGACAGTCCTTAGAGGAGATAGACCAGCAGTTCTCCAGGAAACGGTACGTGTGCTGTTGTCCCAGCCTGAGTGCTGGCTTTGAGTGCTTCCCACTGACAGCCCCTGAGGTTCTTGTGGCACTGGGCAGCTGCAAAGTCTGGTCAGTGCTGCTGAGAAAATAGAAAGTCTTAAGTTTGTGGCAGGACTATGGGACAGGGTGTGAGAGCTGCAGCACCTTCATCAGCAGGTCACTGCCCTGAGCCTTGCAGCTGTGCTGCTGGAGGGCACTAGTGACACTGAAGAAAAATGGACTAAAAACCAGGGCTTACGGTCAAGGAGAGGAGAGCAGGACCACAGCATAGGACAGGAAGGTCAGGACTGGGAGGAGGCAGGAGGGGATGATAGTCCTGTCTTTGCACCATAGAATAGTCCTGGACTGATCCTTCTTCCGGGACAAAAACATCTCCTGGAGCACGGGCTCCCACCTGGTAATTTTCACACAAAGCCTGTAATGGGCTGGGGAAGATCAGAAGGTGTTTGTGCCATCCTGGCTGTGGTGGAGGTGGCAGGGCAGGCATTGCTGGAGCAGGAGAGGTTGTGCAGCCTCAGCGCCGGTGCCAAGGGGAGGGAGCACACACCCCTGGGGGGCAGGAGGGGTAACTGCTGTGAGCCCCTGCCTGACTCCCGGAGTGCTTGACCTTCATCGCTGCCCGGCAGGGTGTGGGAAGGAAACGTGTTCAAGCAGAGACATGGAAGAGGAGCGAGCTGCACACACGCACAGTACCAGAGAGTGGAGCACACCGGCAGCACGTGTAACCAGTGACCTGCCCACAGCATCGTGCCTGAGGAGTTCCACCGGGAGAGGAGCAGGCAGGGCCATCAGGACACTTCTTTTCTAGGGCCTTTAACTGGTGACCTCTGCTCAGAGACAGTTCTCCCTGCAGTGCCTTAGATCTGGGAACATGCCAGCAGCATGCCCTTTTGGTCCTTGGAGAATCATTGTTCCCAGGCAGGGAGCACATCCTTCCTTTGATATCTTTAATTTTTCATTATTTGTATCTTCTATCACTAATGGTTTTATACGCGGGAATTAAAGCACCACTTTTGCTGACGACGATCTCCACCCGCGAAGTTAATTTGTGAGCAAGGTGTGTTATTTCCCAGCTCTTGGAAAACCGGGATCGGGTCCGGGGAGGGTGCACCGCGCGGGACCTGCCGCCAGCGGGCGCCCCGGCACCGCCCGTTCCGCGGACCTGCGGCCGGACCCCGCAACGCCCAAAGCCTGAGCCCCCCGCACCCCTCGGAGCCCCTTCCCTGCCCCCCGCACTGTGCCCCTGGGCCTGATGGGGCCGGGCAGGAGGGATATGCGAATGGGAATTCAGTGTACTCCTGCGTGGGGGTGGGCGGGCAGCTGGGGCTGTGCTGGGGACGAGGGAACGGGAGAGGATGGGGGTGCGGGGGTGTCTCGGGGGCCCAGGTCAGGGGCAGCGAGCGGGACTGGTTGTGCTGGGAGGACACCCGAGTTAGCTCTGGAAGCAGGAAACAGGGCTAGGGACAGCGCCAGGTGTGGGGGCTGACAGTACAGAAAGCTGTGAGACAGCTCATGGTAAGGGGGATCAATGAGTCCAGGGTAGGGGACTGTCTTTCCCACTTTCTGCAAAGAAACCGTGGTGCAACTTTCCAAATCCAGCAGCTTCAGCCCCTGAGAAGGAGGAATCTGCGAGAGGTGCCCAGCTCATCACACAGTGCACTGGGTTTGGGTGTCTGTGCTTGCACAGCATGTGGGGCCACGGGAGAGGAGGTGTGGGACAGCCCCGGGGGTAGAAAATTCAGACTTGCACCCTTGTGAGGAGGATGTGGCCAGTATCCAGGGGCAGAGCAGCAGGGAAATAAGTGATGCAGCTGCAGTAAATAAGGTGAATTTGGCCAGGCACAGTACCAGCAGACTCACAGGAACATTATTAAGCAACCAAGCAAAGGTAAAACGTAGATGTGCTTCTGTTGCTATGCCAGAAGCTTAAAAAAGAGGATAATGCCAGGCTTTCCAATCACCCTGAATACCGATCCCAACCCCAGTACAGATTTCTTAAGATGGGAAACAAGGATTCCAGTAACAAAAATGTGGAGCCAGGACTGTATTACTGACCCCTAATAAAGGTAATGAATAGTAAATATAAAATGAGATTAGAGAAGTTAGTCAGCTCAGTGATCCATCAGGAAGGAATAAAAAGTGGGCTTGGATGCAATAAAGGTTCTCCTAGACCAAGCAGTGCTGGAAGTGCAAGGAGAGCTGCTGTTCTGGGTTTGGTGGGGAGCAGAGCACAGGACCTGCTTCACAAGGTGTTTGTGGGAGAGCTGGTCTCTGCTAGTGACCACAAAACAACCTTTAATGCTGTAGTGGGAGAGAGCACACCAAATAAATCCAGCCTGGGGCTCTACAATTTCAAGAAAGGGAACTATGAAAAAATAAGGTGATTAGTCAATAACAACAAACCAAAAAGGAGCAGGCAGAAAGCAAGGAGCCTGCAAGCAGTCTGGAGGCGATTAAAAAATGCTCTATTAAAGCCTAAGCAAAACATGTGCCACAACTCAAAAAGAAACTAAGAGGTGCTAAAAACACCCTGACTGACTCACTGCTAGGGTTAAGGAGGTATCACAGGGAGAAGGTCACTGTTTAAAAGTGAAGAGATTTCCCACATGAGCAGAAAAGGAAAAGCACAGCAAGTAAAGTGTAGACAGAAAGGAGAGCTAAAAAAGAGCATGAAGATCTTGCAAATATCTTCTAAAAATGTTTATCTAAATATATCAGAAGAAAGACACTGGCTAGGGAGCCACCGCTCAATACTAAGGCGCAACAGGGTGCCAGGGAGGGTAAGACATGATGAGGCAGCTTGGGCACAACTGTGTGTTTGTCTCCACTGCTGCAGGCATTTGGAAGAACCTCGCACCCAGTAAGTTGTAGGAACTGGATCAACGTGCCTTTACAAATGGCTACTGCACCAGAGGGGTGGCAGGTTGCTTGTGTAGCTCCCACCTAGAAACCAAGCTCTGGAAGGGGACCCTGGGAGCTGCAGGGGCGAGTGTCACCTCTGTCCCCGCTGGGGTGGTGGGGTCTGCACCAGCAGCGAGCACATGGGCAGACAGGGAGCTGGGAAGGAGCCAGGAGACATGAATGTCAAAGAGGGAAGGCTTCCCTTGCCAGCATACTGGGATTCTAGGAATATATCAAGTATTCACGTGGATAGGGAGGACCCAACAGACAGAACAGACGGATGTTTCCGAAAAGATTTTGGCAAAATTCTTTTAAAAACATTTACATTGCCATGGGATTGAAGCAATGTTTCTTTTATGCATTGAAATCTGTTTAAGGATATTCCTGCCTTGTAGGTAGCAAAGTGCAGGGTTTAACAGGTAGTTTTTGATGATGAATGAGATTCAGCAACCAGGTTGCCCAAGAATCTCTGTTGGGTCTGGTTTTATTCAGCACCTTCAGCTGTGGTGTTGGGAAAGGAAGGGACAGCACAATCTCCAGGTTTGTGGGTGACGCTAACTAAGCTCTTTTAGGAACTGACATGTTTTGCCATTGACAAAGAGCTCCATAAAACCCTTACAGAAGGGAGAGAGTGGGCAAAAAGGGCAGCTGTGATGGGTGTGCTGGGGAACACTGCAGGCTGATGTCAGAGGCCCCTGAAGGCTGGCTGGGGTCAGCATGGATGGGAGGAGTTGGCTCCCTCCATCATGGTCTAACTGGACAAATGTGTCCCCGCTCCAAATTTGTGACCCATTAACATAGCAACAGGCTGTTTCTCTTCTTCTGTCCCCTGAGGCTGAGACCTCATAAGACTAGAGGATACAGAAATGCTTGAGGCAGTGATAAATCTTCTTTAGTGGGCTTTTATTTCCTTTTCTTTCACAATATTTTCTTTAGTTTCCTAGCCAAATTTTTTCTAAGGAAAGATTTCTGACTTCCTTTGAGCCACAGCTCAACATCTGTCCACATTGGGGGCTGAAGTAATACACTGTTAAGGGGTTTTGATGTCAAGCCCAAAACCCCACCAGGGATTTATGCAGCTCTCCCCTTTCCTCCCTCCTCCTCTTCAAACAGCCTTTCATTTGCTCTCACTAATTGTGCTGTCATGCCTTTCTTTTTCCCCCAGTTGTGCAGACAGCCTTTCAGGCAGACAGGTTTCGGTGACAGATGCCTGTGCCATGAGCTTTCCGAGGAGGCGGAGCGTGCGCATGGCCCGGGCGCACGGAGCCGCGCTGAAATGATCCAGGCACACATCCAGCCCGGGGACGGATTAGCCAGTGGCTTCCCTGCCTCCCCCCGTGCCCCCAGCTGCTGCTGGATAATCACTGCCGGTTGGGAGAGTCCCGCCAGGCCCAGCCCACCCACGGACACCACTTGCTCCTCAAAGTGGGCAGGAAAAAAATTGGCGGAGCATCCCTTGGCAAACGGAAGAGGAGAGTGTTCAGGGGGGTTCGGGCAGGGCACAAGGACACTGCAAAGCCTGGTGTCCCAGGGGAGGTGGCTGTCAGGGCAGACTTTTGGAAAGCACCAACGTGTGCTGCTGTAGGGTGCCATAATCAAAATCTGAATGATGTGAGAAAAAAATGCAAACCTTGGCTTCTTATTGCTGGTCCAGACTGACTTCAGGAACCAGCTTGTGCACAGGTGACGTCAAGTTTCAGGGGCAGCATGTGCCATCCCTGAGCCCTCAATCTCCAGCTGTGGTAACGTGATCTAGGTGATAGACTGAAAACAGAGGAAGGTGTGAGTCCCCGCTGCAAATATTCCCACAACTCAGCAGAGAAATGTGGGATATGAGTCCATATCCCTTTTGTGCATGTGAAGGCAGCAAGCTCAGGGACTGGATCCTGCTTAGTCTCTGCTCGGGGGGATACAGAGCTGGTTGAAAGGAGCCAGAATACATGAAACACGATAACTGGAAAAAATACAAACCAGAAGATGGGCTGTTTAATGCACTACAGATCCAGCAAAACAACCACAGCCAGACAGAAAATATTCCTCCTGTAGGAACAAAGATACCAGCTCAACCCAGGGAAAACCTGGAAGGAGCTGGGTGTGTTGAGATGTGTTTTGTTAGGTTGTGTGTCTCCAGGCACTGCGTGGGTCAGACCCAAGCCTAAAACGTGGTGGGTGCTTCTTCCTTTCATGGCATCTCTCCTCGCTGAAGTGCTGCTTCCAGCACGAGCACCTCCCAGCTCTCCAGGTTTGGTATCTATGGCCTGTGCCCTTGTTCCTCCTGCTCCACCTGGCCTTCTTCCTACTGCTCCTACTCTGGTTCCAGCTCCCCCAGCCCTGAGGTCTACTAATTCAGTAAGGAGAGTTGCTGTCCCTTTCCACCATAGGAGTAAAGCAGAGACAGACAAGATCTCCACCCAGATGCTGATGGTTTGACGAATGAGCTGCTCTGACAGGCCACCCCCCAGAAGAGCCTGTTGTCTGTATGGAGGGTGACAAAATATCTTTGTCTGGGCTGGAATTGAGACCCCAGGTGCAGCACCGAGCAACACCAAGACCACCGCTTTTCCCCTGGGCCTACCAGGACAAATTCCATTTCTGGATAAGCAGGAATCACACCATTACCTTTACTGGGGAGTTTTCCAGTTTTCTCCAGGTACTTTTCAGCCACTCCCACCACTGGGAATCCTTTTCCCCTTGCCACAATGACAAGAGGAGTTGCAAGGAGCCCTTTCCCCTCGTAAAGGTCCTCTGCCAGGGCCTGGGGGAAATCATCGTGTTCAGGTGCCACGGTCCCACTGTGACAATCCTGGCACCACACCCATGCAGTGTCCGTGCTCACTGACAGCTCTGGGGGTGACAGCCATCCTTTTGTTCTCACTGAAACTCCCAGCTTAGAGCTGGTGCACGATGTGACCTCCTGCAGCAACACAAATAAAATGTCAGCTCTACGACTACTAATAGTGTTTCTATTCCTGCTGCCATTACGATGGCTTTTGCTACTATTAATAATAATATTTACATATGCAAAACCACAGATGCAAAACAGATGGTTTGGTTGGGATGTCTGAAAAAAGTTGTCTCTGCCACATAGATTTATGACAAAAATGGAGGGTTAACCACACAGAGTGCCATATAGAGAACAAATAGATGGGGGAAAAGAATGAAATAATTCCTTCCATATTCCTAACAGAGGCCAAAACTTACCCATTCCCTCTCTCTGCTTCTCTCCTTTCCAGCATTTGAGACTTTTCCAATACCAGGCCAGGGATGGTTTCCATATTTGTTCAGGCTTGTCTAGTTTTATTTTCCAGTTCAGCTATTTTTTCAGATGCAGCTTTTCCTGATGGATGGAAAATACAAAAGGAATTGCTCATCTGCTCCCTGCAAGCTTTTTCCTGACCACTGGGAAACTCAGGCACTATTCCAGGCCTGGAGTAAACCTTGCCTTGTGGAGAAAACTTGATCCCTGTTTGCTGAGTTCACACGTCTGGGAGTAATTTTAGCTAAGGGGAAAAGTAAAAGTGAGAAAGACTACCACTGTCCCTGAGCCCACCTCATGCCCTCTACCACGCAGCCCTGCCTGGGAGGATGGCCATGGCCTTGCAGGAGGAATGACCACCTCTCCCCAGCTGGCCAATGCTGGAAAACGAGAGTGGCAGCTCAGGGCAGGGCAAGAGATTCGGCAGCTTGACCCAAGCTTGTTCCACAGAAACAGAAAATTACGGAGAGCCTGCCAGCACCAGAGCATCCCCCTCTGCTTTCAGCCGTGGCTGGTGTAGGGCTCAGGGACACAGCCAGGAGGATGAGGGGAAGCAAGAAGGACGAGGCTGAAACGAGCACCTCTCCTGAAGGTATTGTTAAGTAGCTTTGAACCGGAGTTGTGCAGAGCCCCACCAGCACAGACAGCTTCCTCGTGAGCATGCTTTGGTCTCAGACACTCCCCTGCATCCGTGGGTGTCGTGTTTGTGGTCAACAGGACTCCCCAGTCCTTTTCTACTGACAAACACCCTCGGGGGCAGCCTTATACCCCTGAGCAGCCCCTTCCATGAGCAGGAGGAGGAAGAGGAGGACAAGGAAGGCTCGGTAAGCTCTGCAACAACACAGCAATGCTTAAGCAGAGAAAGTCACCAGACAGCAAACGAGTGCAGTGTCCCTGAGCACTCATGAGTAATAAAGTGCCCCACAAACTAAAGAGCCCCCAAGTGCTACTGAGGACTAAGTAGTCCCTGAATACTCACATCTCTCTCAGGTCAAATTCCACTCTTTAAACCAATCCCCATTACATTTTACACATTGGGCTGTAGAAGGCCTCGGAGGGGCTGTTAGAGTCTATTGTAGGGGAATAAAGAAAGTGTCAAAAAGACTTTTAATGCCCGGTTAAAAGTGGCCAAAATACAGTCTGCAGATACCTGATAAGCTGCAAGGTCTCTGCTGGGAGGAGTATTTTGGTTTTTCAATTGTCTCAACCCTTGCACACTTCCAAGAGGCCGGCCTTAGCTCTGAACTAAAGCTTTGTCTAGTCAGTTAAAACATTATTAAAAGCCTGGCTTTTGTTCCATAAAGACTTTTAACGTTTGCTGGTTTTGTTTTGCTTTTTCCTTTATGGTGTTTAAGCCTAGTAATTATTGAAGACACCAGAGTGCTGCAGATTGCTGCAGCCTCTGTGTGGTTTGCAGCATCAATCCTTTTCCCACCACTGTGGTTGTCCTGTCACTGCCATCCCCACAGTGCAGGTGTGGGAATCAAAGTGCTCAGGGGAATTAACATCTCCAGAGATGCATAACAGGGCAGTGCCAGAGCCAGAGGACTGTGCCTGAGTCCCATGTTCATGGACTCTGCTTATTTCGAGAGAAAATATTCACAGTCCTCTCTTAGTGCAAATCGCCCTCTTTCTAGGGAAACTTGGGAGATTTCACCTATTTACTGGTTCAATGACCCTTTTTCATGAACAACTACCTAATTGCTATGGATTATGCCTGGTGTCCAACACCACAGCTCTGGTGGTATTTTTTATTTGGACATCAAAAAGTTAGGTATTTTAACAGCTAGAGGGATTTTTTTTCCAAAACAGATCTGAAATTCATTCAAAGATTCAGTCTCAGAGTGCCAACAGACAAGAGCTGCCAAGATGCAGCAGGGTGTTTCTCACCACCCCATGTTGTTCCTCTGCTCTGTAAGGGCACTCTGGGGTGGACCAGCCCCATGGTGCTGTTTTGCTGTTTTGCTGTGCTTTGGGAAGGATGTTTGCATAGTAGCCAGCAAGGCCAACACACAAAATTAATGACATTTGAAGTTCAGTGCAAGTCTTGACTGTCAGGAATGCAGCATTAAAAACAAAACTTAAAGCTTCCATATTGCAAAACCTATTAACTGCTTTACCGTTTTTGCAGTCGCGCCAGCTCACTCATACTGGAGCTTTTACCAAGGCATGACAGCTCATTTGTTTAGCTTGGGCCAGGCCTAAAGTTCTGATGAAGCCTAATCTTGTGACCTGTATTTATTTTGGCCAGGGATGCTTTTTGCACAGACAACTTCCTATCCTCCCTAATCTTTCCCGCAGGAAAGGAGCTGGGAGTCACGAGTCAGGGGAGGAAGGCAAAGCCAACCAGACAGGCAGTGAGAGGGAAACAAGCACTGCACATGTTGGGGAAGTGGTCCAGGTTCAGGGACCCTGTCTGTTAAGGGAAGGAATTAAAGGGGGAGTCAGCACCTCAGCTGTCATCATTTGAGATGTGTCAAATCCATCATTGTTTCCCTGGAATTTTACCCATCTGGAAATATGGCTGCCTGTAACTTCAACAGCTTCATGGCTTAAGGATGGAAAGTTCTTGTCTTGAACTTGTCAAACGTCCCACGGAAACAGAGAAGGATTTTGTGGGTGTAAGCCCCCCGCAGCCCCATGGGATGTGTCACAGGTTCCCCACGGCTGTCAGTCCCCCGTGGAGTGAGCTGGCTCTCAGCAAAGCACCTGTGGAAGGAGTTGCTCTCTCCTGTGTCACAACAGAGGGAGGACAGACCCTGTGTCAGGCAGCCCAGCTGGATGCCAACAGTTCTATAACACATGAACTCTCTCACTTCCATTTCTTCAGAAACTAATTCAGAGAAACACTTAAAAGTACCTGCCTTGGGCATTATGCTTCCACCGCCCCTCTAAAATCTGCCTCTTCACATCCCCTGCCACCACAGGCCACTTGAACATTATGCTTTCATTTACTGCAAGTTCTCTGAAAGAAATCAGGGGATAAACTGGAATCAGTTCCAATCTTCACCCTCTGCTTTTGCATGTAGGACAACACGAAAGTCTGTGGAGAAGCCACACTGGGACCCTTCTGGTACCATTACAGCTTGAGCTACACCAGAGAATGCCCAACCTTCCCCTTGGCCTCACCTCCAGTTACCCTAAACAGCAGGTGTAAGATTAAAGATGGGGAAAAAAAAGAGAGAGGAAACCCCAGGACACACACTGGTTGTTTTCCAAGAGAAAGCCAGGGATTCACCCAGCTCCGGAGGCACAAGTCACCTGGGACATGACACCATTTTTCTACTGGGAGCCAGATGCATGAAGTACCAAATTGCTTTCTAAAAGTGCCTTTTATATCATGGTCTGAAGCAATGTGGTAAGCACAAACCCACCTTTCTGATGCAGCAATGAGACTGCATCGTGCTGGTGACCTTCACAAAATCCCTACTTTTTATATTCAGAAATAGGGCTCCGAAAGCAGAGCCATAACAATGGGGCAGGGGTTTTTTTGGAAGACAATAGGCTGGTCAGGTTTGGTTTCTGTTTGATATCTTGAGTTTGACCAATTCCCATGAGATGAAATAAAAAATTTCTGAGTAGCTGGAAATATTCCCCAGTTTCATTCCCATAGAAGAAAAGTGCTTAAAACCATTCTAAGGTTAATGGGAACATGATGAAAGAGCCATTTCTATAAGCAGCATTTTGAGTATATGCCTCCTTTAAATACAATTTCCAAGTATTATAC
This sequence comes from Atrichornis clamosus, assembly GCA_013400975.1. Lineage (NCBI taxonomy): Eukaryota > Metazoa > Chordata > Aves > Passeriformes > Menuridae > Atrichornis > Atrichornis clamosus. Next base: position 76,040 of record WBMZ01012853.1, on the reverse strand, counting down.
CAGAAAATTTGGGATAGAGTTCAAATCTCTCGCAAACCTCTGGAAAGTGAGTGGCAAGGAACCAATCTATTGCACTGCTGCAGAGATGCTCCAGCTCAGGGCTTGGAGGATCTGCAGTGGGAGAGTCAGCACCCACACGAGCAAATCCCCCAGTGCCTGGGAAACTGAGCACCCACGTGTGCTCTGATAAAAGCCCTGAAACCCAAAAGGTGCACGCACACTGCCTGCAGGGATTTGTCCAGGAGTGACATCTTTCCGAGGCTGGCTGACACTTTTTGCCTCAGAGGGGAAAGTGTCATCCTAAAACTTTCCTAATTAAGTAACTGGGGAGCATGAGAGCATTCTGCACACTTAATTCCTATCTAACCACTGGGCCAAGACATGGGATTTGGGAAGACAGTGGAGTTGACCAGTAGTAGGATGACACTTGCTCCCGGTGTCCAGCAGCGTGTCCCGGAGGTGCTTTACAAACCCAGAGGTGCACAGGAGCAGTGCACGGTGCCCCACAGCAGCCCAGAAGACATTAATTACTAAACAAGTGATAAATCTCCCTCCGATCTGCTCCAAAGGGTCTGGGATTTCCAGAGGGGTGGCCACAGCATCTACACGTGCTCATCAGGTGCTTTCCCTGTGACCGCATGCAAAGGTTGGTAATGCAATTACACTTATATCATGTTGATTAATTAGTGCCACCATTTAAACACAAGAGAAACACTAACATAATTAGTAGTTTAATAATTGATGTTTCATTATTATAATTTTTTTTTTGCAGCCTACAAATACTGACATTGGACCAAAGCAGTAGCAAAGGTTTTGATAAGAATGTCAAATCCACAAGCAATGCTAGGAGAGAGCTTGAATAGGCCACTGGTTTTTAAATTACTTGAGCAGGTTAATGTGCACTGTGCATTGAGTTTAGGTGTATAACAAGTGCCTTGCAAGTTTACCCCTCAGCAAAACTCTGATCAGTTACAATAAACCTTAAAAAGGCTTCACCATCGACGCACACGTCAAACCCAGGGGATGAGTTTTATGCAGAACACACACAGAAGTCTCACAGGTGATTTGCTGAATCAGGACGTTAAAGTGGGAGCTATTTTCTGCCACTGCCTAGTGCTTTTACAAGGCACTGAGTTTTAAATTCCCTGCCAAAGAGGAGCACTGATCTCGCCACTGACATGCTCTTGTCCCCTCTGCTCCAGTGCCACCCTTCCTGCCCGGGCCCCAGCCCAGAGATGAGGGCACAGCAGATCAAACCGACTGCACACTCCTGGGTTATAGATGTTAGCAGACAAGCTCCTCGTGACCCCTCACCTTTGTGCCATGGGAAATTGTCGGGAGGTTCATTTTCCCCAAGAACAAACAGCAGCAGCTTTACATCGCGGCAGAATGCCTTAGAACAGGAGCACAGGAGCACAGCAGCTCACTTTGCGGTGTAGTTGTGCAAACCATGAGACACCCGGCAAAGTTCTCAAGGTTTGTCAGGCTGAGGACAGAAGACAGAAGTTCTGCATTTCTATTGACTTAGTTTAAGTGCCACAGAAGCACTCTGGGAAGAAGGATGAAAAGAAAGGCTGTGGTGATAGACTGGTCAGCTGAGCTAGTGAGAAGCAACCGGAGCAAAGCAAAGCAAATACAGTGGCTGCCTGCGGGCAGCGGTGCCGGGAGGCTGTGTCTCCCTTCCTGTTTGTGTTTACAGGACACAGCTCCTGCCAGGAGCTCATTGTGCTGTGGGGAGCGGCACTTCCAGTGATGGATGGCTTCTGCAGAGCCCCTTTGTACCTGCAGCGGGCTGAGCCATAAACAGCCCGGGGCAGCACCCACTTCATTTCCGTCACTGCCGAGCGCGCCGTGCCCAGCGTCCAGACCCTGCACAGGAGCCAGCCTGTGTCTGCACAGGGCCTGTGTCCAGGCAATCACACACCAGCAGCTTCCTGCAGCTCCCTCCTTCTTGGGAGAGAAGTGAGATACAGAGAGATGAAAGCCCCCAGGAGAAGGCAATGCGTGCTTTACCGGTTACCTGTGGATCAGTGATTCTTTGCCTGTGCAGGGCCCATATGGAGAAAGATGAGCCTCATCTTGCAGCTTAGCAGCATTCCCAGCATGTGTTTGCATTTGGTTAGGAGGCCATGTTGATGTGCGGGCATTGGATCACCCCTAGAAGCCACCAGCCATCTCCCTGGCCCGTGATGTCAGCCCTGAGCAGCGCTGGTGCTGGGGGAGTCTCCGGCAGGCGAGCAGCACCTCGCAGCTCCACGTGCCACGTGTCTGAGAAAGGGCAGGAAAAGGGTTTGGAGTAGCTGTGTTCAAGCATTCATTGCCAAACCATCTTTTAATGCAGGGAGGGGAAGAGGCAACGTACCCCTGATCGCAGCACCCACAGCCACCTCCCCTCTGAGACCCTTCAGAGCCCCGTTTTGCCCACTCTGGCAAGCAGGCTCTCGACAGTCGGTATCCAGCTCTAGCCAGCATGGTTGGCTCTGTGCATGATCTTTAATTTATCGTCAGCCCTGACCTGGATAACACCCAGCAGCGAGCACCAAGGTGTGTGACCCCAGCCTGTCCCAGCCCCTCCGCCGCCCCAGCCCCGGGGCTCCTGCCGAGGGCGGTGGGAGCTCCCTGCCCCGAGCAGCTCCAGCCGCAGCCCCCAGCACTCCAACTTGCCAGCGAGTTTGCAGAGCAGAGCGTGTCATACTTCTAAAGAGTGACAAATTACCAGGAAGGGCCCCCCCTCCCCGCACCCCGGCTCTGCTATGCACAGCCCAATTCCCCCGTGCCGCATTAACAGCTAATAAAACAATAGAGCTTTTAGTGGTGAACTTCAAAGGGTTCGCAGGCAGATGAATGAATTTCGCATTTCTTCACTTACTGTCAGCACTGAGGGAGAGAAGGGCAGGCTGAGGTCGAAGGCTTCAGCAGGCAGAGGCAAACAAATACAGCCTGGTATTCGGGCTACTGCAGAAAATGGAGTGGGAAGTCAGCTAAGCACTTAGTAAGTACCAGGTTTTTCATCCACTCAGCCCATCCACTTTTCTCTTCTGGTTTTCAAAAAAAATACCATAAAAATTAAATAAACCTCCATAGTTACACCTAAACCGTAGGCTGAGCCAGCAACTTTTCATGACGGTGTGGAGAATCTTTAGGCAGCCGGGCCCAAACTCAAGCAAACATAACTATTTTCAGCTACACAATTGTATTTGGGAAATGTGCCTTGAGGTCCCACAGCTAATTCACAGCTATGTGTCCATCTACAAAATACATTCTGCAAACCATTAGCTCATTGTCATGTGCAGCCACAACGAGCACCTCTAGGAGCTAAGCTATGAATTGTGTGACTGAGAGTAGATTAATAGTACTTAAAAGGTATCTCAGTTTTAAAAGATGGAGAGGGAAGCACAAGAAAGCAGGAAAAATTGAGAGAATAATATTGCATATCTTAAATCACAGAATCACAGAATTGTTTGGGGGGGGAATGCACCTTAAATCTCATCTCATTCCAAGCCCCCTGCCGTGGGCAGGGACACCTTCCACTACCAGGTTGCTCCAAGTCTCATCCAAACAAGCCTTAAACACTTCCAGGGATGGGAGAGCCACAGTTTCGCTGGACAACCTATGCCAGGGCCTCACTATCCTAACAGGGAAGAATTTCTTCCTAATATCTAATCTAAATCTTCCATCTTTCAAATTAAACCCATTCCCCCCTTTCCTAGATCTGTGTTAAAAACACCCCTCATTGGCCATGTAGATAAAGATTCTCCTGCGGGTTACTCTCACAAGGGGTGAGGGAAACCCGGAGCTGAGCACCATGAATTGCACATGAGTTACAAGAGAGGTACTTGCCGGTGGAGGAGGCAGTCAAAGCCACCAGCAAGACTGTGCCAGCCAAACCTTCACTGGGACAGAGGGGTGGATCCTATAGGGCTGCTAGGAAGGAATTAGGGATAGAAGAGATCTTAAACAGATGAAGCAGCATTTCATAGAACTGCCACGAGCAACATGGCCAGTTTCTTATATTTCTCCTCTCTTTTCTGATCAACTTTTGTTAAATCACAGCCTTTAGCCCCTCACAGTATCTGAGGAAGAAAAAAAAATCTGATTGTTCTGTGCACTGCTTTTTTTTTTTTTTTTTAATTCTTATGTAGCACATGGTACCCAAAACAACAGGAATAAATTATCCTAGTTGTCAGAGCCGGCATGTTTCTGCCTCTTGAATACCATCATCTATATTCTACATCACTTCCAAGTACAGCCCAAATGGCTGGTTCTGCAAAACAACTTTGACGGTTGCAATCATTTATGTGGCATACAAACCTGCTGCCAAACTTCCAAAGCATTCTGCATTCGGCTGTCCCACAGGACATGCCTGCAGAGGACGCTGTGCAAGTGCTGCCCGTGGCCCTGCAGGGACAGCGTTTGCAGGCAGGGAGCTCCTGGGGAGCCGCAGCAGCCCTCAAAAGCAGCCGGGTGGGGAGGGAGACGGCCTCCTGATAACTGAGCTGACAACTTCTAGGTTCTCTAAAACCAGACCCTTCCAAGAATGCCCTTTGTTCAGCAGTTGCTCCATTCAGTCTCTCTCCCTGTTTGCTTGTAATTTATTCCTTCCAAAAGCCTTGCCCTAGACTAGCAGAAAATTAAAACAAGGAGCCAGATTTTCTTCTTTTTTTGTTTTTCCTCACTCTTGCTCTTTCATCAAGAACAGTGAAAATTTGGCACAGTCAAATATTTTGTTCAGCTCTTTCTTTCAGTCTTTGAAGTCCCCCGAAGCCTTGGTAGGAGTCTAGGCTTCCACTCACATCTGCTTTCCATGAAGACATTTGCCGCACTTTATTTGTGCCATATTAGATTTTTCAGGACAGGGACAGAACTAACGAAGCATTTACATTCTTGGGAAAGTGGCATGTATACAACTACCACATTACTCTGGTAGAAACAAACTACAACTGGCATATTTCAAGTTCTCAAGCAAGGATCTGTGTCAAGCTACAGGCAGCAAAGAGTCCTGGGCTGCTGTTACCTCACTCCTTTTTAATGCTCTTTTAGTATCAAACACCCTCATTGCAGTTTTGTTTACACCGTTAATGAGGGATGCTCTGGTGCCTGCAGGAAAATGAAGGCAGAAATCCTACAAAAGGGAGAGATTAGACAGAAGCTTAATGAAAACAAATTGCGGCTGAACAGAAGCTGCATCAGAGACAGTATCAATGACACAGAGCACTGTCAACAAGATAATGGCCTCACGCTGCTAACGAAGGGCTAAAGCATTTCTTTTACAAGCAGAAGACTAATCCCCTGACAATGCTCCATTCCAAGGACTTTACTGCTATTGGAGCAGGGAAAGGGTGTTGACTGAATCTCTATCAGAAGGATCCTGGCAAACCCTGATGGAATATTGATTATCCTGCTGTTTTATATTTTTCTTTTCTCTCTTTAATAACCAAACCCCTCCCCTAAGAAATATTTGTCCACTTCTCAGAGAGAGTATTACTGAGATAGTTCTAAGTTAGAGGTGATAAAGTAACGACTGAGAAAAATATGCCTTGGAGGAGGCAAGATCAAGAGCCCAGCAAGCTCATCCTTTGAGTACCATCTCCAGTGGCCTTCTGAGCTTAACGAGGGGGAGTTTGTTAAAAAGCCAACTGGAACTCGGAAAGTTCATCACAGGATTGCCTATCCAAGCTCAGCACAGCTCCAGTCACTGAAGCTCATGGAAGAAACATTTTTTGGAATCCATCCCTTTGCCATCCAGGCAAGGGCCAAATCACAACCAAATGGCAAAGTATGAAACGTGCTTAAATTCATTCAGGCTTGGGAGGAAAAAGTCACTTACTGGCTGAGCCTGATCACAGAGGCTGTGCATCAGTGGGTGAAAGTCTTCATAATACTGCTTCACATTATTTAGGGCAGAAATGGCCAGATCAGGCTCTTACATGTGGCTTTGAGTAGGCAAATGCCAGTTTGGTTGTCTAAACAGACATAAAAATCACACCCCACATAAAGCTATGAACAGCTGCAAGGAAGGTGATAGCACAGCCTTCTACCTCAGTTTTTCTCTATTTGAAACTGAGAGGATAAAGTGTCCAGAATGGAAGTTATTTACTACATCCTGACACAGAGGTAGGATCACAGATACAGGAGGATTATCCTGGGTTTGATGGAATGCATGGAAAGGGTCCATGTGCCCCATCTTTGTGAAGCTTCATTCAGTTTCGCCCACCCCAAGCTGAGCAGTGCTGGTCCCCTCCCTTCTGACAGTTCTTTCTTCCTAAGAGTTTCTGCTTCTTCGTTTCTTTCCATGATTCGAGGGTGGAGGGTGTTGAAATAACCCGCAAGACAACCATTGCAGCTCCCAAAGATGACCAGCCCTGTGCCTCCTCCTTTGCAAGAGGTGTCACCTTCCTGTAGGACACCCTCACTGCTGCCATGTGTTTTGCTGCTGAATTGCACATCCCTTACAAAAATATTGAGACACGATTCAGGTGTTTAAAAGTATCTTGGACCCCAAAGCCTTCCCCAGCCTGGGCAGGAGATCAGATGCCCCAACACTGCTCAGGTCTCCCCTGCCCAGAGAGACCCAGGTCTTGCTGGGAGGTGCTTGCAGTCACTGGAGCAGGGGCTGAGGTGGATGTCAGGAGGTAGGGGCCCGAGAAAGGGATGTTTTCCCCCGCTGCCCTAGTAATTTGAATTATTTCATGATGGCAGAAAATTAGGAGANTGGCAGAAAATTAGGAGAGGAAAAAACCACAGCACTATGTTTAAAAAAAAAAAAAAAAGAAAAGAAAAAGAAAGAAAAACATGATTTTAAAAAGTGCTGTGCCAGGTAAAACTCCTCTGTGTTGTTATTATGAGAGTTCCCAGTATTGATAATTTTTCCTAGTTGCTGGTTTGTAAGTTACTTCTGAGCAGAAAATTCAATTACATGGGCCAAGTCAACAATAATGTTTTTCCTGGCAATGGTTCATTTTGCCAGTGGAAACATTTTTCCCCCTTTCTTTTCTGGATTCAACTCTGCAAAGTTGCTAAATTCTTCCAGATCTCTGGTCTGATGTGATCATAAATATCCTGATTGTATTCGACTGATTGACAGACTGGGGATGGATTAAGTGGGGATTACAGCCTGGAATGATCAAAATGTGCTTTCATGGTCACTAACTCTGCAATAAGTCATAGTTCCAATGTACATTAACTATATAATCTAATTAACATGGCTGTTTATGTATTTAATATTATTCTTAAAACTTTTTAATAAAAGAGGTTTTAAGGAGAATTAAATGTTGTTTAAAATATAAGAACCTGTTCCTTGAATGTACAGTAGTTTGGGGTTTGCACTGTCATTAAGACGACTAATAAAACTCTCCCTTACTATTAAAATGAGATTTGAGCAGTATGATGGGCCTAATTCTGCCCTAAGTTATAGGTGGGTAAACTCAGGTTTTCTCTGTTTTATTTAAAGTTACTTCAGGTGTAGTAATTCAGGGCAGAATTTAGTCCATTAGGATTAAAACCCAACTTTTTAATCAACTGATACTATTAAATCCATAAAGGTACATAACAAAAGGCATTTGAATTTTCTAAGGTGTTCAGCACTCACAGGTCTCACAGCTGTCATTATTTACTGGGTAGGAGCAGCAGGAATTAGCTTTATGGGTACAAATTTAGATGTGTTACTGCCCAGGTTAACACCCCCCATACACACCTAATGATATCAAACTGAATGAAACAATTCATCAAGGCAAAGCTCCCAACTCCAGCAATGTGTTCAGCAGCTGCATTTGTGAGTATAAAAAGAGCTGGCTACTTGATGGCAGGGGCAAGGAATTATAGCAGAGATGTTATGCGGTTGTCCATAAAAAATGAAATCTGAAACGAGTAAATATTTTGCAGGACGTTGGATTCTCTGCTGTCTCCAATCCACCAGTCTCAAAGTCAGCATCTCAGAGCTGTGAATCACATTGCTCTGCAGCTATGCCTCTCCCCCAACACCCTTTGTTGGAAATCTGCTTTCAGAAGGTTTCATTTTCACTTGAGAGGTTCCCAAGCAAGTTTAACCCGGTGTGTCAGTGGTGCTGGGTGATGCCCGTGAGGGGCAGGGCCCTGCTCTCCCTCACACCCACGTGGGTCTCCTCTCTCCATTGCATGGCCAGCTTCTCACCTGTGTTCTTACAGCTTATTCCTGACCTGAGACCTTCTAAACAGGAGCTGAAAAACTTCAGCACGTCCAGCTGTTGGCCTCTGATGTCCCTCCCTGCTGCCCTCGGGGTCAGAGGGTATGCCCAAGGGACTGCTTGTTCTGGTGCATGGCCATCCCCAAACCAGGATCAGGATGGACACCACTGACCCAGACTTCGGATTGATCTGGAGATCAGAGAAGGGTCCAGCCCTCTGCTCGCCCAAACCTGTGGCCCTGGCACAGGTCACAGCTCCACGGGCTGTCACCAGAGATCAGTGGTGGCTTGCCTTGAGACTGGCCTTGTGCACGAGTCAATCCATCAAGCCTGGCATGAAACCACCGCACTGCCGATCCTCCAAGCCACACAGAAAGCTCTACCCAAAGTCCCTTAAATGAAGCAGGAATGCTTCAATTTAAAGGAATTAAAAGCATTTTTAAAATGTGATGGTTCCCATCATACGAAGTCCCTGCACAGTGCACTGCCCGACAAGCCTGATTATTCTCCAGCCAGCCAGGGGCTTAGAAAGTATGTCGAGCACTCAAACCATTTTAGATCCCACTGCACTGTACATACCCAGAATTCGAGCAGGGTTCACATTCGAGGGCTTATAAAAACTTGAATACACTCCAATAACTTAAATCACTCAGTGAGGTTTATAGTGATTTAAAGCCATTGGAACTCTCCACGTTTGGTGCACAAGAGCTCCAGCTTGGAAAAGAATCAAGGCATGTTCCAGCATGGCAGCTCCAGGCATATTGAATCAATTTCAGCATGTAAAAATAACTAACAATGATAAAAATACATTAATAATACTGTAATTATAAGGCCAGACCAAAGTTTCAGCCTGAAGAAAAAAAAAAAAAGGAGAAATTCAGCAAGGTTTGTGAACGGCTTGGACTGGGAGTAATGAGGGATTTCAGTGACAGGAAAATAAATGGAGGCAAATCAAGGGTAAGGAGCAAAGGAAGATCACATTTGTCAGTAGTTTAAAAAGTTATCCTGGCCTGAGCTGCAGGACTTGCTAAATTCTGCCCTGGAGGAGTGCCAGCACAGCACTGCTAGGCCAAGGGATCAGAAACCATACAAGGTCCAAGTTCTTGCAATCCATCAGGACAAGGATCAAATGCTGTATATCATGGAGCTGGCTCGTAAATCTGCACTTTCTAGTAGCTTATAGTAGGGAGGCCAAATGTAGCACCTGTCTGGAAGGGATGCCACGCTGTCTGAAGGATGCTTTTCCACCAGCTCGGTCCCTGTAGGGTGATGTCAAGCCCCCAGGGGACAGCAGGGCTTTGGCTATTTCTACATGAGCTTTCTGGCACCTGGTACAGCAGCTTCCAGCTTGGGCCAGCACCAGGAAATGCCTGAGGCTGCAGGAATAAATACTGCCAGGGACATTAACCACCAAATGGTTTTGTCACATCAAACAACTGATTTGTTTTGGTCAGCAGTCCAGGAGGATTCTTATTTCATCCAGGCTGATTCACCCATCCCACTTGTTCTGTACTCAGCCATGATGCAGGTGCCTCCTTGAGCCTTCCAAAAACAATCCCACAGAAAATTTTGTAAAATAAACTAACAGCACAAGGTCCGTCCAAAGGCTGTGGGGGAAAAAAAGTAAAATACAAGATTTCCAGTGCACACAGTTGAGAGAAAAGCATTGGGCACAGACAGGTGATGTCCCTTTCTGTAGGGGAAAGACACATTAATTGTTATTCCCCTTGCAGAAGTGTTTTCTCACTGTTCATGTTAAGGTGAGTGTCTGCACACAGAGATGGTGACTCTACTTCCAGAGCCACCAGCAGAAAAATAAAGCCTTATCTTATGCCATTATATCTCCATTTCTACTGTGGTTTTGAAATTAATATTTTGCTTTGGCATCAATTCCCATCTCATTTTCTGTGAAATACAACAGAGCTCAGGACAACTGCAACCAAGAGAGATTTCTATGAAAAAAAAAAAAAAGCCTGTAAATCCTTTACTATCTTTAATCATGAAAATAATTCAGTTGCTGCAAACCTGATATTCATGGCTGGGGCCCAAGGACCTTGCAATTCACAAAAGCACTGAAGGGATCCATAAAAAGTGGCTGGCCATGAGGAATTTACACTTGTTTTTTAAAGGGAGTAAAAATGTGGCTGTAGCAATTTAGAAGAGTTTATGTATTCTGGCCTTAGAGAGGTTTAAATCACTCAGTTAAGAAAGATGCATTGGGGTATTAGTGAGCCTTCAGGCGATGCAAAAGGCCAGAAGGAATTATATGACAGAAGCATTTCTGGGCAGAGAGTGCTCTGAAATCTTGCTCTGCCCATACGTGGGGTCTCTGATTCACACTCCAAGTTCAAAGCCTCCTCCCAGCTCCCCCCACGTCCCTTCCACCCCCCCCATGCCACCGCTCAGGGCCCCTCACACCCAGCTCAGGCCCCCCAGCTCCCCTGGAGCAGCCCCCTGCATCATCACCCACCCTCTCTCAGTGCCTGGGAGGTCCCTGGGTCCCCTGGGATGACCAGGAACCTTTGGCCAACAGAAACATCCAGGACAGGGAGGCCCGGGAAGAAAAGTGCTTTCAAAGGGCTCAAGATAAGATGTGGTCTTTGGGAGATAATGACAATCCCCAGCCTCACAGCATGCAGGACTAATTGCAAAGCCCATCTCCCTGACCCAGGCTTCCCACTCTAAGCCCTTCTCCGTTTCTCATATTCACTTGCTAATTCTGTTCAAGCATTTTAATCCCACCTACTGCCAGGACAGAAAAATAAGAACTTATTGTTTGGAAATCAAGCTAGTAAAAATACAAGAGTGCAGTGAAGGAAGAGCTGCTGGTGTGCAAGAGCCGTGATCTCTGGTTTTACGGGATCTCAGGGCCCCTGACCTGGGTGCCCCACATTGCCCTCGGGTACCTGGGGGAGATGCTGCCCATCTGCAGCGTGGGTGGAACACCACAAGTGCTCGAGCTGCCTTCCAGTGTCACACAGCTCTTACAATAAATACCATCAGATGCTGCTCGCTCTGACAAAGATTTTCTGGCAGGCTGCGAGAATTCGGGGCATGAGGTTTCTGCTGCTTGCAGGGGCAGTCACACAGCAGCAGCACCCCTTGATCCTGCAGCTACATCATTCCTGGAGGCCGGAGAAACTGAGGAAAAATGCCTGCTGCCAAGACAGTGAACCAGGGACAACACAACACTGTCAAGAGCACCTGGCTCTCAAGTGGCTCAAGCTTCGCAGCTCAAAGGGCCACAGTTCCACCTCTGCATCTCCCAGAGCTGCCATCCCAGGAAAAGCCCAGTTGGCTTTGTTGGCTGCTCACACCCCCAGTCTTCGGAGCAAGTATGGGGAAAGGCATTTTTCTTGTACAGCTCTGGGTGTGTGTTTTATTTGCCTTGCCTTGGTGCCCTCAGGGTGGTTGTTGGCTGTAGTAGATGGTGGGTTTTATTTTTCTGGCTAGTTGTGCCCCTCTTGAGAGAAGTTGTTACAGTTGTAGTTGTATTTTTCCAGCTTTTCCAAGCTTACCAGCTCCCCAGGGTGCTGTTTGCCTGAGTGGTTTGGTACAGTTTTATTTTTACAATAACTATTACACTTTTAAATTTTATTTTTGTATGTTAATTAAATACTTTTTAATCACAATGCAGACGCAGTTGCAGGGGCCAAGAAAAATACATAAACAAGAAGAGAATCCAAACATATATCTGCCCAGCATGGTACAGAAACACTTTCCAAACCTGAGTTCAGCCTAGCCCAGTCCTGGATCTCTGCATTAAAAGTTTAACAGCAGAACTCAGCCACCAGCAGCCTGCTCTTCAGTTCACTGCAAAGTTTTCCTTGGATTATTGAGCAGGAAGGTAAAACACCCAGAGAGCAGCCATCGGCATATGAAGAAATGCTGAGCTGGGTCACCAGCTCTGCCCTACCCTCAAATCAGAGAAAAATATTGTAGAGTCATCTTAGTGTTTGTCAGACCGTGCTGAAGAGAAGCTGAAATTGTACAGCAAATGTGACTTGTTTCTCACCCCTGGAGCTGGGGACCTGCCAGGTTAGCCAGCTCAATCAGCTGTCCTATACAGTTTCTCCTGTTCCAGTGTTTGCCTGTGCAAAATTCACGGGGAGTCAGCTTGTCCACCTATGGAAATGCAGCAGAAAGGAAGCAGAGAGATCACGGACGTCTGGAGAGACATGTCTTTGCCTATAGCACGGTCAAAGCCACCTTTTCAAAGTGCAAGCGCTGTAAAATTCTTGCCATGCCTGAGAAATAAAATGTGAGATTTAATTTAAAATGAGAGATGTTAGAATGGCGAGCTGCAGGTGATGAGGTGATGGCGCTTCCTTGGCCCAGGGCCAGGAGGGTAGGAAAAGAAAACAAGCGAGATGCATTATATCCTACATACCTTGGCAGCTCTACAAAGTGACACTCACGGAGGGCTCATGAGGGAGGCAATTAGTGACAGGGAAGTGGCATAAAGAGCACTGTAAGAAATTAGAGCTGAGGTTCAAAAGCACAGGAGAGACAAGGCAAATTAAAAAAAAAAATCCAGCAGCAGCAGTGTGTATGTGAAAAGTCAGTGTAGTAGGTGTGCAGTGAATGTGGAAAAGGTATTCTGAGAACCTGAGTGTGATCCTTGCATACCTGTCTCCCCCTTTTTAAAAAATGTTAGGCTAAGTGTTGATCTCTTTAATATCTCCATGTATTTTTATCATGTAAGTGGTGAACACAGTGGTGCTGGGTTAACAGTTGGACTCAACTCAAGGACCTTAGAGGTCTTTTGCAACCTTAATGACTCTCTGAAAGGCTGGGAACGGCACAGGTTGGAGCAGCTGAGCATGAGGACCCCTTGTCCTCAAAAACAGGTTTTCCACAATACTTTCAAATTTACCTGATGAAAACTGCAGCAATGGAGTTATCTGGCTATGTACAAAAGGCAAATTGTAATATTTGAGGTATATCCATGCCTTTCTATTGCCAGCACCTTGGATGAACCACCAGGACACCTCAGTGAACCACGCTGGGCACCAGCACTGGGTGACTGTTCCCCCAGTTTGGCTTTGCTGGCATGAGCAGTGGCTCTGGGATCCCTGGGCTGAGCAGGAAATTTTACTGCTCTCTGTGTCTGTTTTGGGCCCAATGACCCTCCCATCACTTGGAGAACTTCTGAGGCTGAGCCATGTCAGAAGGATGTCTTCCTCTTATTAATTATTTTTACCACCAAAACTATTTCTGCTCTTTTGAGCTTGAAAAGCCAATTCTAACAAAAGTGTCCAATCTCCCAATTTAAAACTGGGCAGAAAGATCAAAGCAGTTCAACTTCATAAAACAGGTTTTGATTAAAATAGATTGTTTCATGTTATTACGAAGAATATTTGAAAGACGAGATTTTCTTGGAAATGTATATTTTTAGTTATTTCCCACAATAAAGTTTATTCTAAGTTTGTGCTTGTTTTCGTAGTGGTGGGCTGTGCTTCCCCTTCAGCAGAAACCCTGCAGTATGCCTGGCATGTGGTGAACTTATCAAATCTGCTGTAAATACTTTCTTTTTAGTAATTTATAGCAAATTGATTAGAGCTTTTCTCAATAGGCAGCAGCTCTTTCCACTCATAATTTGTTCAAAAAGACAACAACAAGGCTCAGCTGCTTGGCTGCCAAGCAGAAAGGTCAAATTACTGACCTGCATTTTGGGGTATTAGTTACAGCCACCTCAGCACTCCCCATTGCTGTTGCAGTTGTCTTCTAAATATAGCTGCTCTTAGTTGCCGGATATTCTCTCCTGTATACAATGGCAATATGGTTCATCACTTCCCAAAAAAAAAAGCCCATCACAGGATACTGGCAGTATTTATCATTAAAAGTTACAGGCTCTCTGCTATCCTATTTATTGAGTGTTGACAGAGACTTTGATGCTGCTGGTACACCCAAGTAAAGACAGCACTCTTTGAACAGTTTAAGCCTAAACCAGCAAAGCTGGGCCACGTAAGTTGGCCCAAATAAAGCCAGATGAGTGGCTCAACAACATCTCAAGTCATTTTGCACAGAAAAATTAGGTCCATGGATCTATTCTTTAGTGAACATTATTTTACGTTTCTTTCAATCACAGGAGCTCAAGCTGACCTGAAACTTGTGATTCAGACAGAGCAGTCAGAGTAATGCAGGATTGGGAAATAAGACCTGGACAAGTCCCCATGGAAGCAACACAGCTGCCCATGAGCCTCCTTTCTCTCCAGCACAACAGATGGTGGGGACAAAGCCAACCCTAGGGCTGCCTTCTGGCTTGGCCTAATTTTAGACACAAATATGTTATTCATAAGGAAGTCTTGGGGTGTCTATTGGTTTGGGAAGTCACAACACAACAGTGGAAGACTGATCCATCTTTCTTCAGGGAAAACCCAGGGGTGTTTGCCAGCATCCCACAGCCTGGGGCAACCAGGGAGTGAGCAACACATTCCCTCACAGTGGCCTCACTTTCTCTCCTGCTACAGCAACATAAATATATAAAACTTCTGTCCCCAGAGGATCTTTTTCTTTGGCTAATAACTGGAGGGATCCCTTAATACCAACACTTATCTACAGAGCTCACCACACAAGGATAAACACCAAGCAGTTTCACTGACCATCATCTGGGACCAAGGTTGGACTTGGGGGACAAAGAAAAAAGTCTCTCAAAATATGCAAGGGATAAGTGAGTAAGTTTGGCTTGCGCAAGGCATTTTTGACATTCCCACATCTCAAATGTCCACAGCTTAAATACAAACAAAATCAGTGGAGATTTAAAGAACTTTTTGACCCAATATTCCTCTTGCCTTTCATTTCAAAAAGAGAAGCCAAAAGCCCCTCACGCACGCTGCAGGCACAGGCTGAGCACCCTGGCTCAGGCCATCTTTCCATCTCTTCCAGGGGGATGAAACTCCCCACTGGAGCCTGGCCAGGCTGTCCAGGGCATGTTGTGCTTGTTTTCATATCTGCAGTCTCAGCAGAGCAGTGAATAAGTGCTGTCAGGAGTGTTGAACAAACACTGTACTTGACTTTTCACTGGGCCCTTATGGGCTCAGAACAAAAGCCTGGATCTGAACCCACAGAAACTCTGGGGCATGTCAAATCTGAATCCAGATCTGAAACTTGTGGTTGGACTTCCACCTCTAGGGTTTTAGTTAGAGTTCAGTTCATAAACACTTCTGCCATGGCCTTTTTCTGCTTTACTCCACCATGAATCAGGAGTTACTGCCATGAAATTAAGTTAGACCTGACCACAAGTGGGAATAGAGCAAAGTTTACTCATATCACCAGCTATACCTTTTTGCTTTTTCATTTCTATAATATATATATTTTATATATATATAATATAATATATGATACAGTCAGGGACAGTGTCTCATATGTATGTAGATTGTGGGCACAGCCCTGGGCTAGAGCACGGTGATGAAATGGTAGGAGGTGAAATTGGACAGGACAAAGACTCATGAGAAGCACACAAAGTGCTCAGAAGTGGATATAAAAATTCATCTACCTCTTCTGCCAAATGCTCAGCACACACTGCAGACCCCACTGACTGTTCAGGCCCTGCACACATCCCCCTCAAAATGTTCTCACTCATGAACTCCTCACCAAAAATTCAGCCCCTGAGCTTTGCTTGCCATTCAGAGCAGGCAGGAGTCACATGCTTGAGACTTCACCAGGCAAAGTGATTCTGTGCTGTCAATGAAATAATAAACATTTTAACATAAATTAAGAAAAGCTGCCTATGGGCTTGTAACAGTAGAGCTCCAAACCTGCACACCCTGTCTCCAGGCACATTGCTGTAAGCACCACTGTAAAGTTTTTCTGCTCCCTTCCCATGGAGGGGAGAATCTGAACTGAAAGCACCATGAAATCTGCCCTAAAGCACTGTGAAATGGGGAGGTCAGAGTACCAGCACTGTCTCCTGGACCACGGGGAGCCCGGGGAGCCTGTGTTTATTTGGCACAGGTTTCACAAGGTGATGCTGTCACCCTTCCTCCTCCCCCTGATTTTTTGGTGCTGGTGGTCTTGTTCCTGCATTACAAACTCCCCACTCACCGAAGACTCTGTAGCAGAAG
The DNA here is from genome assembly GCA_013400975.1 of Atrichornis clamosus. Classification (NCBI taxonomy): domain Eukaryota; kingdom Metazoa; phylum Chordata; class Aves; order Passeriformes; family Menuridae; genus Atrichornis; species Atrichornis clamosus. The sequence goes on along the minus strand of WBMZ01012853.1, from coordinate 59,812 downwards.
GTCTAACAAGGACTTTTTTTCTTTGCTGACCATTTTAACAGGGTGATATCTTTTTAAGGTTAAAATCTGTTACACAGGTACTTCCTACAGTTGATGTAACCTGTTTATGCCTTTCCTCTGGGATCCAATAGCTTCTCTGCATGCTTTGCTGTGACTGCTAATTGCCTCCAGAGGAGAGTATTATTTTCTATTCACAGAAGAAAAAAAAAAGAGCTGATGTGTGGGAAGCAATAAGACACAAACCATCACCCAGTTCATCAACAAACTTTTCACTAACCCTTTGCATATTCAGTGCTTCAGGGGTTAATAAAGTCTCTTAGAAAGCAAAAGGTTTCCATCTGTAATTGGATCCTTTGTATGTGCTTTCCGCTATAGGAATCAACTTAGCATTGACATCCTCGTAAAAATTTCCATTAGATCGAGGACTGAATGCCCACTAAGGCTCTGTGTGGTTTTGCAATTGATTCACTGAATGAAATCTTATCTAAAATCTTTTTATTTTATGCTATTATGGGCACAAGGGAAAATAGTGATGTAAAGATTTTCACTGCTTGGTTAATGCACAGTGCCTCTTGGAAATGGCCTTCAGGTTAGCTAAAGAGATTGCCATTTCTATTTCCCACTATTTTGTTTCGTATTACCAGTAATTGAAAAATGTTTCATTTCTTACTAAGTTACATATTGACACTTTGAATTTAATTCAGAACACTTATCTTTAATCTTCTCATTAGATTGCTTCAGACAGTGGCTCATGCTATTGAGGGCAGGAAGACAGAGTTCATCAAATTTTTTTCAGCAAGAGGTAATTTTCACAAGACGAATGTAAAACTGTTCTTGTGCTTTAAAGATGTAAAGAGCAATCTGGTCATGCAGAAGCTACAGACCAGACCTTGCATTGCCAGTGTCCCTGCAGTGGTGGTGCTCTCCAGAGAAAGATAGGTCAAAATATTTACAAAAAAAGTCAAGACTTTTACTTCTTTAAAATTATGCCCAATCACGAACAGGGAGAACTGAAGGGAAAGAACATTTTGTCTTTAAGATCTTCATGTATATATGGATTAGCCACTACATGTTTTTCTTCTTTACATGCTATGAAGAATAATCACCCAAACCAAATTCAGAAGTTGAAACCAGAATGCAGGCTGAACTGAGCAACAATCAGAATTCATTGCAATGCCTTCTTATGTCCTCCCCGCCAAGCAGATTGGACATTCCCACCCAGGCACCACAGGCACAAAGAGAACCATGCACTGAGAGCCTGTCCTCAGGGTGCACACAGCCATAACCTCATAAACAACCACTCAGAGGCAGGGCAGAAGCACTTGTGCAGCACCTGCACACTCACAGCTCAGATTTGCTAAATGCAAGCACGTGGGCTGTGCACAAATACCTGCACTCAGACACAGCACGTGGGCATGTGGTCTGCATGTGGCTCCTATCCAGAGTATGTATCTGAAAACAACAGGTTTATTTTCTTTTTCTCTTTATGGGGTCTGGCCTGGGAACATCTCATGTCCCAGCAGCAGTTGCTGCATCCCTTACTCCGAGCAGGAAGACATTTGGGCCACTGAGTAGCACCATCCCAATTGAAACAGGAGATCCTCATGGTCTGGTGTCGAGCACATCACAAAGCAGACAGGAATAATAACAACAACAACAATAATAAAGTTTGTCTTTGCTTTCCTGCCTCTCATTTCAGTTGCTGGAGGACTTTGCAGTGCATAGAAATGAAAATAAAACAATCCCTGATCCTACTGCTGGAGGGAAGGCAGTGGAGCACTAGAGCAACCAGGAGCAGTGCCAGGCTGTGCCAGCCTGGAAGAAACTGCACATCCCAGGATGCAGAATGTGCCCTGCCCCTTAGGCTGGAGTCAAGGGAAAGAGAGCAGCCCCAAGCCATGTTCATGGTGTCTGAGTGACCCCTGCCTGCCCAAGTGTCTCCGCAGAAGGAATCTCCACTTTCCATGCTGTATGGTTCTCTACACAACATGTAATGATAATTGGGAAATATTCTAGCAATGCCATGTTGTCAACTTTCCAAGCATCTCTCTCAAGCAGAGCTGGCTGGCAATTTTTTAAACTTTTCTGAGAAAGCTGTCTTCATAATATTTTTCAGATAACCTCAAATTTTTCATTTAAAAAAAAATCTCAGTTTTCAAAATTAAAAGGTAGAGCTTTTCTCTGAGTGCAATGAGTGCTCTACCCTTCCCTCTGACTTTCTTCTCCTCCTGAGTGCAAAAACATGAGAAAGTAGAACAAGATAGCAGGAAAGAAAAGACACAAAACCAATCAAAGTCAGAACCAAACCCAACATTTCAAAATAATTTTTATTATTTTTATGAGTTTTCTACTCAAGATGCCAAACTCAGTTCTTGTTCACAAAACAATTTTTAAAGTAGTATTAATGAAAATAGTCATTTTTCCTAACAACTCACATCTGGCCTGAGTAATCCTGAAGGCACCTGACATTAGACGAGCCATGGGACCGTTGGCTCAGCAGTGATATTTGTCATTAGTCCAGCAAGAAACCTCAAACTGGCAGAATTTTCATTCTCTGCATACATGAACACACACAGTGTGACCACAGCCTGGAAACTCCCCAAGACGACAAATGAGCTGAATCCCAGATTTCATTTCAAAGCCAACCTCAGAATTTCCATGGGGCGTTGAGCCCTCCAGCCTTCCATCCAGAAATCAATGAGGTGACATTGGCAAAGAATAAAAATAATGTAGTGACGAAACAGGGCCCTAAAGTACTTTGCAATGACATTTTAAAAACTAAATGCCATGTGAAAAAAATGAAGTCGAATGCCCTTTAATCTCCATTATTCTGTAGAGTCACAGTCTAATTAAACCCTCAGCCTTCTGCTGAGTTAGAGCTACACCCACTGACAAAGGATGCCCTGTGATAGACATTATTAGGTGACCTCCTCCATCCCAACATCTGTGTAAGTGCCCTTAGCTCTAATGAATGCACGTGCTGGAGGAATGACGGGATTTCCTACAAGCTCAAATTCACCCCATAAACTGCAGAGCATTGCTAATGTTCCTGTCTGTCCCGCTGAAATCCCGTCCCTGGATCAGGCACGCAGAAGGAATGAGCTGGACCCCTCGACTGAAGCTCTGTGCAGTTTCCCTTAATATAAATCTAATGCAGAAATAACTGCAATTTATAACCCAGGCAGCCAGAAAGCAGTGAAATGGAGCAAGCAGCCAGTTAATAGCCTCAACAGTGCTGCTGAGACTGAAATGCAATTTCTGGCCCCGGAGGGTGGTTTGGGGAGGGTGATTCCACCTTGCACACATTCCTGCTGGACACCATTCCCACCCCCAGCACACAGACCTGCATTCCAAGCATGAAATGCTTCCCTTTGGCCATGGCCTCTTCCTCACCTACCTGAGCAAAGCAGGTGCAAGGAGAGATGCCACAGAGCGGGGTTCCATGCTGCTAAAGTTCCTGTCCCAGGCAGCAGCTTCATTCAGCCCCCTCTCCCCCATCTCTGAACTCAGCATTTTGGGGACATACCTGTCACATGTCTTGACGCCATTTCCCCCTCTATCTCCATCCATGCCCCTGTGCAGTTTAAAAGCTCTGCAATATAACATTTTAAAGACTAGTAATATTAATGAGATTATGACTAACGTAGCCATCTCTCTCCCAAAGAGCCCCTTGCCAGTAAAGATTAAATGCCCACTGGTCTTAATGGGCACGATACCAAAAGCAAATAGCCCGGCTATTGGTCCTTCTCCTTCTCTCATGTATTTACCAGTGAGCATTTCTATTACCCTGCATTCTCACTTCCTTCCAGACCACAAATGCCCCACGTTGTGAAAACACCATTCAAATACCTTGCACAGAAACCTTAGAAAGAATAAACAACAATAAAATCGTGTTAAAACACACCCGTTCTTGCCGTAAAGATCCGTAATCACAGCCCACTCTAACAAAAAGTTCTCACAATCCAGTCTGAGACATTCCCCAGGTTAGAGGGCAAATCCAGGATGGACTAGGGAAGATTCACCTCCATCAAGCCAGGCCTGCTACAACCACCTGTCCTTCCTGAGGCCAAGCTGCCTCTCCCAGGAGATGAATACACCCAGCCAGCCTGTGTTGCTGTCAAAAAGTCAGTCTCTTGCACCTTTTTAGGAAGGTCTAGTCTGCAGCAAGCAAAGACAGGGGCTACAAGGCAGCAAAGAGAAAGTAGGGGGAAAGCTGGCTGGAGTGGTTGCACATACAGGTGGGACCATCAATGGGTTCATTCACTGATGGGCACACCAAATGCATCCTTATCCTATGAATATTTTGGAGTACAGATGGATTGCCAAAGCTGTTTTGGAGACTTGAGCCCCAGGTTTTTCATTTTAAGTGAATGGCTTGGCAAAATGAATGTTTCAAAGGTGGGTGCTCCTGGCCCCCTTCTCTGCGCACCTCCCGGGGAAAGTGGGCACTGAGGAGCTGCAGAAGGAAGGAACAGCCCACAGCACCCAGCCAGGTCATCTTATTTCCAGGAGAAAGGCCCTGGGACCATGAGGTGGGGCTGGAAAGGTAGGAACCTGCACCAGGAAAGCAGCAAAGAGCCAACTTCTGTGCTGGCATCACTTAAGCAAGAACACGTATCCACAGGCCACAGTGCTCATGATTTACACCAACATGAATAAGATCAGAACCAGGCCCTGGTGCTTTGTCACAACAGCAAGCATGACAGGGAGCTTTGCCTCTCCTCCTCAGGGTATATCCCTCCCTATGCCTTTGTGGTACCAGCACAATAAATAATGCATTCCTGGAAAAGGAGATCCAAGGAGCTTTCCATAAACAATTCAGGGTTTCTCCTTTAAAAACCTCTGAAATATATTCTTAATGCCTGAGCCATGTAAGTCATTAGGTTTCTGTCAGTGTGCTCAATACATATGTGTGTGCCAGAGACCAGAATCCTGGTGGAGTCTGTACTGCAGGACATCTATAAAAGAAAATTGCAGCTAAAGTGTCCAAAACAATGATCTGTGGGTGGTCCTCTGGTTAGCAGATGGGTTTCTACAATGCACATATAGCTATTAGCAACAAACACCTCCCTGTGTTTGTCTCAGTAGCCTCTGCATGTGAAGAAGAGTTAGTGCACAGAGGATCCACTGCCCACAGCTTAGCAGTTCATGTATCTTCATGGGACAGGGTGTGCAATCCTATCTAGGCAGGTCTGAGAGCTCTAATAGCATTCTCACCCAAAATGGAGCTACATGTAGACATTTATCATCATAAAATAACAAAATCTGACACACCTGCTCTCACAAGGCGTAATGTCTTCCAGGGGAAGACAAACCAGAACAGGTAGGGTGAAAAAGGAAATTAAAAGCTCTTTTCCTTAGATTCATGGAGACACTCAGACAGCCAGGGGGGTATTGCCTTTCTGACTTACCAGCTTTGACCACAGACCCAGCGTGGAGCCTCCTCAGTTTAAGGTTTCTTTCAAACAGGCCATGAAGCATCACCTTGAACACCCCGGTCACAGTTTAACCTAAACTGTGTTGCTCTTCAGATTTGGAAGGAACAGTTGCATATAGTAAATTGAGGTGGAGAGAAGCATGAGGGATGTGGACAGGGAAAGGGCTGTCAGGAAGGTCAGAAAGCTTTTAAAGGGAGCTGCCTGCCCATGGAGGCTCACACCTGCCAGGGAGGGCCAGGAGGGAGGGAGAAGGGTTTAACCCACAAGTGGTCCCAGCTACACGGCTGACAAGTGGCCATAGCATCACCCAAATCCTCTGCACACCTGGGTGCAGCCCAGAATTCTCTGTGTGTGATGAGAAGACAGGGCAGATACACCAGGTACAGTTGTTCTGCGTTTCCACGTAGAAATGTTGCCTTTAGGCTTTAGAAAATGCAGCTGAAATGACCAACTGGCCTCTTGAAACTTTCTTTCCTGCCTCCATAGCTCTCTAAAGAGTAAAAATTACCTGGGTAAAAATGAACTGATTCTGGTTCATAGTTCACTGTATAGAAAGAGTTACTTTAACCCTCTGGGCTTTAGCTGTTATTTAGTCCACAAGGATCACTGTTGAAATGGGATGGTTTGGCAAAAAAGTTCTGAAATGATGAATGTTCTAAAACATTCACTCCAAAGTGAATTAGTTCATAAGCACTTCCAGGGCACATAATGTTTCACACTGCAGAACATGTCTTAGGTTCTCCATCTGGGTGTAAGTCCTGGAAGAAGATGTCACCAGTCAGTTCTGAGAAGTGAGAGTGTCATTAGCATGTTGCTTTAATTGTGTTTTAAATATCATATTAAACAATTTTTGTACATTTTCTAAGAAGAGTCTTCTTTCATGAGGTGTCCCAAGTCTCATGTCAACTTACTGTGGCTCAGATGTGTACATGAAATCAAATTAGCACATTCCAAACTTCATTTCCACTGAAACACAATCAATTGTAACTTATTTTTGAATCACGCTGCTTTCTCTAATTGTTAGCTCCAGCCTCTGCTGAATAGGTGGTTAAGCAAATTATTCCATCTCACATATGAAAATTGTGCTATTTATGCTGGCAGCTTTCACAGTTACTGATGAGGTTTCTTGAGCTAATGAAATAATGAAAACACAAAGCAGATTTACCTTTCTTAATAAGGAAAAAGATAATGAACTAAAATTAAAATTGAAACTCTCACTATACAAAGAGTTACTGTAATATCATTTCTGCTTTAAATTATTGCCCATGGTTTTTTATTTTATTTTTTACATGCCAGTGACAAAGCTAGTTAAAAATCCACTTCAACCATGGTAATGTAAGGATGCAATTACTTTATTTCATTTTTTATAATTGAATTATGGGACATACAGTTTTGGTGACTTTTCTGTCTGATTAGTCATACATGAATGGGTAACACTTTGATTAGACTCTGCTGGGCTTCAGTGAAGGAGAAAGGGAAGGATGGAAAAAAGTGGCTTTTGGCCACCTTTGCATCCTTCTATCCATGCCTTGATGCTGGGCTGGCACCTTCCTGGTGCAAACCTGCTGGGATTTGCATTGCTGGAGCCCTGTAATGCAAGCCAGGCTCCTCACTGCCCCGCTGCTCTGCCCTGCTTCCCAGGCTGTGCTGGAGATCTGGCTCATGGGGAAGTTTTGTCAAGGAGAAAGCACAGCCACGCTGTGCTTAAAAACTCCAGCTTCTCACCCCAGGGTCAAAGAGGGGAGGAAAACTCAATGTGGCATCTGTATGGCAAAGCCTTCTGGCTTCCTCTTGTTCACACATTTTGAGTTTGAAATGGCCTGCAAGATTACTTTGCTCTCTCCGTCGTGGTCCCCAAGGACTGGATCTGTGGGACTCCAGCTAACACCGAGCTGGGGCTCATGGGTGGGGCCAGGAGGGAGCCCGGCCACAGCTGCCTGGGCTGTAACAGGAGACACCCCCTGGCATCACTTCAGAGCTGGAACCCTACAAGCATGTGGTCCCTCTGGTTTTGAAATATGTATCTCCAGAGCTGAGCACCATCAGTTTTCATTGTAGAGGGATCTTGGCTGGGAATACAAAATCCGAGAAATTTGGTACGGGGCAACTGTCGGGATATATCGGTATTTCTGTCAAATAACCTGCACAGCAGGTCCAGGATGTGCTCCAGGATGTGTCCATGACATGTCTGGAGTTTTGCAGAGTTACCAGCTAGACCCTGAATTCATTCCTCAAACCCTGTCAGTGAAGTTTTCTTGAGGCAGAAAAAGGAAGAGAAGCAACAGCAGAGCCCAGTGCTGAGGGATCCGGCTGCCTGAGGATCCCAGTGCTGGCACACCACACAGTGCCCCTGCTTTGCTGTATGAGGAAATTGCTGCTAAAGCCCCTCAGGCTCCCACTCCCACACTGAGCTCCCGGCTCACACAACCCTTCTCCCTGCTGCAGCACCCAGTTTTGCCCTTAATCTAAAACAATTATACATTTCTGTCAATAAATACCATGCCATGAATTAGCGGGCTTGCTGGCTCTCTGCCTGCCAGTGCAGGAGGAAATGGCTTCATAAATATTTGTGCAAGACATCAATAAATTTGAAGTGTTGACTCGAGTACTCAGCTTCCCTATCTGAGACCTGGAGCAGAGCTTCCGGAGTTCAGATGTTTCTGCTGCGAGAGGCCAGTGCTGGAGGCCAGAGATATCCCAGGATGCTGAAACTGGAGATGGAGAGAGAAACCCCATATAAACTCCTTTGCAAAGTTCCTTCATGCTACTGACCCAAGTGGAAAAGGTCCTTGCAATTCAGAAAGGGAAAGTTTGGAGGAGGAAGGTGTTCCCCTGACCCACTGCTGCTTCCTCAGGTTTTTTTACTATTTTGATGTCCCAATTTTGACTGTTCCTTACTACAAAAACACCATTGTTGTAGAGCTTCACTTGACCAGTGAGCTGGGCAATCCTCCCAGCAAAGGCTGTGCACAAGCACCAGAGGAGGATGGGTCACTGTGAGCCTGCTTCGTGCTCTGCAGCTCCAGGACACAGGGACATCGGTGCCAGGAGTCCCCTGTGTGCTTCTGAGACCAAAGTAATTTCATCTGGGTTAAAAGTACTATTTTGAGCTGCTTTACTTGTATAATGTTTCAATGGCATCACTCCACACTGCGGGCTGTTCTGCTGCCATTGTGAAACTTCTCCCTGCCTGGGGATATTTAGAAGCCTTTTGACTTCAGTGCCGACTTGTCCAGGTTTGCAAGCTTTCTTTTGGGAAGAATCACTCCTTTCTGTAATGCCCCCACACTTGCCTTAGTGTTGGATGCTCTTCTCCAGCTGAACACAGTTCTCATCAAGAGTAGAAAATGGGACCAACTCATTACATAAATTTGGTTTTCTCTCTGCTTTGTGTCCATGGTGTATGCACACACACGGACTGTGCGTGCCCTCCAGAACAGCTCCACTCCATCCTCAGGAGATGGTCTAAGTGGTTTACTGGGTCTATCACTTCTTGTAAATCAAATATTTGGGAGTCTTGTCTAGAAATGCTCTCTTGCTACTTATGAAAATGTAAGTGTTAGTGGAAAAAAAGATGCTGAGGGTGTAAGAAGAAAAGGTTGAGGGTCAGGAGGTTTCCACAGCTGTGTGGAACTTCTCTCTTCTAACCCAGGAGATGAGCATTACCTCCATTCTAATGAAACCGCCTTGATTTGAAAGACAAGCGTAATATTTTGTCTCCATACAGGCAACAGACTCTCCTATATTCTCAGTCTGGGAGGTCTCAGATTGTGACAACTAATTAGCAATATCTGCGAAAAACACATGTGCAAAACTTGCATTAGAGGGTGAAGCAGATGTACAATGAAGGCACTCTCTGCCTCACTTTCCCTGGTGTTCCAAGCTCACTGTCTAGACTCAGCTCTTCTGGGAAGAAAGAAGGCAAGAAGGCTCAAAGAAGAAAAAGAAAAAATGAAAGTCCAGCTAGCACTTGTCAGATTTGCGATAATGCTAAATTCCATAATTATTATCCAGGCTACTCAGGAAAACATATTACAAGGCTTAGAAGACATCTAGGGCTGAAGTCAAAGAGATATTTACTAAACCACTCACGTTTCCAGGTTTGCTAAAACAATTGCTTTATCTCTGAATTTCCCACGTGTAACTGGCACACAAACCTGGGCAGCGTCCCTGCGAGCACCCACCCCACCATGGGCTAGCAGTGGCACAGCCAGACATCATCCAAGGCACCATTTCCTGGCAACCAGGGTGGCCCAGGGCCCTGCGGTGCCCCGTGGCTGCTCCAGCAGCTCGTCCTGGTGCTGCTCCCACCAGCACAGGGCCACTGCAGCTGCCAACACCACACTCCTGTGTAACGGGGCTCCCAGTTACACACCGGCCCTGTGGCTGTGGATTGTTCACGGGTCAGTGTTTTCCCTGCTCCAACCTGGGATCCCCGGCTCCTGCGCTGGAATTTTGCCACAGCCAGGAGCTCAACTTCATGATCCTTCTTCCCTGTTGGGGCCTGGCTGCAGATTATTCTTTCTGTGTTCTTTTCAACACACAAAAGAGCACTCTTTTTCCCACCCTGCTGCCCATAAATAGGAAACCAAGAAGCAGGACAACAATTCTTCTAAGTTTTGGGAGGTCTTTTGGGTTTTTTTGCAAGAGGACAAGGGCTGGCATGCAGTAACTGGACTTTTCCCCCAAAGTCTGCTTCATGAAATGGATGTTTTAAAGCAAAGACAAAGCACTGCTGGTGAACTGAGCCCCTGAAGAGGCTGTAGAGCTGCTGTTTGGGTAGGTGTGTGTACAACAGTTGGGTTCACAGCCAAGGTTTCACCATCAGCAACCTCGTTCTCAGAATTTCCCCATCTTCATCAGCAAGAGATTCAAGCCCAACCCCACCAGTCAGTCCTCCTGACTTTAAAACATGAACTTTATGTCCCTCATCCAGATAAACATTACAAGAAATTGGAAAGCTACACTGAAATTACAACTGTAATAAAATCAACCTAATCCAACAGCGGTTACAGGGAAAGATGGCAAAGGAGTATTCCCAAAAATAGTTTGCCTTAAATCTGCAAACAGCCATCAAACATCATCAAACTATTCAGAGAAGATGGCAAGAAGATAGCATTTGTTTTGTTTACTGTCACATCTGCTTGTCCTAGTTACCATCTACTACCTTCCTTACACCAGTTTTCTTTCTGTTGTTAAACATTTTTATTTTGTTTTCCTAAGAAAACCAACGTTGCAGAACAGTAACGTTCACATATTGGGGGAGAACTGCTGACTAAGGGGATTAATGCTGGCAATGTTACACACAGAAGTTATTTTTCGAAGGGAAAAATGTATGCCACACTTTCTTGGCCATCAGAGCCCACTCTCTGGACAGAGAACACGTTCAGCCGAGCTGATGGGAAAGACTCTTGTAACCGGTTTGGAGTTACTGGCACCGCACCTGCAGCAGCTTCCTGGAGTTCTCAACTTGGAGCCCAGCGCCAGACCACAGAAAAGGGCAGAAAAGGGAAAGAACAGCCAGATATTATGTCTGACTATCGTGACTCTCTAGGGCTCCTATTCTCTATTTGCTGTGACCTTTAGAGAAGTGGAGCCGACACTGAGCAAACAATGCAGCTGCCTGCTCTCTGGGAAGCCCCGGCTCCTGCCCCGTGCCTCTCTCCGAGCGGTTTGCCCGGCACTGCTGCCACACCCCGGCCCGGCCCGGCTGGAAGAGCCGGGATGACGCACCAAGTCACTTTGATTTGTGGCATCTCCCTGAGTAAGATGTGCAAAATAAAGACAGATGGCAGCAGATGAATTCCAGCGACTGTGAGGCTGCTATTAGCAATAGCTCCCACACTGTGTGGAGCGCCCTCAAATGAACTTCCCTGTGGCCCCAAGCCCCTGGTAGCACACAGAGATACTGCAGCCCATCTTTTAGTAAGAACTTCTGTGTCTTTTACCATTTTGCTTTATACTTTTTTCCCCTACCTCCTGATTTTCCCCTTCAAAGCCGCCACTTTCACACAACTGTTCCTGCAGCCATCATTGTCCAAGACAGAGGTGGTACCTTGGTCCAGTAGGGAGGCCTCTCACCTTCAGGGTCTGCGTGGAAAACCTCCTTCCAAATACAGGCTTTGAAAAGCCATGGGAACGGCAATGATTTCCATGTGTTCTCATCACAGAGCACTAAAATGCTAATTCCTCAGCATCATTTTCTCCCAGGACTTTTGCAGCATCACCAAACCATGTTGAACCTCAGCAGAAGGATCCAGGTGAAAATCCAGGCACCTTTCTGCCCTGGGGGCAGTTTGACTTCTGTCTCTATTCTTCATGTTACCTTCGAGTTCAGATGTCTGAGATCTACAGTTGACGTGAATGTTATTTCATCCAAAATAAATGCAGGCACATTAGTGTTTTCTGACATCTTTTTCCTTAGATATATCATTAGAACTCAACCACTGATGGTCTTTTCCAGAAGTGAAAATAAGAGGCAAAAATAACCAAAAAGCAAAAACCATTCTAGGGTAGCATTTTTATAAAGAACTCCTGTGGTTTTGGAGTCTACCTGTTATTTTCAATGGTAATTCTTTCCACCATAAATTCAGGTCAGTTTTGAAGAAGAATCCTACCATGCTTACTTACAAGCCTTTGCAATTGCTCCTTTCAGCCTTCAAAGGTCATCTCATGACGGCAGGGAGAGAACTGGGATGGTTTCATGTAAATTATAAAATCTGAGCCTTTTATGAAAAAAAAAAGAGGAAAAGAATGATACAAAGAGGACAATAACCTTTGTGGGGTTTAGTCTGACTGTTATTGGCATGGAAGACATGATAAAGGAAATTCCACGCATCTTTTTCAAAGTCCAGCAGAGACCAGCCTGGGTCTGCCCAAGTCAGCTCCCCAGCCCACTCAGGCTCAGTTCAAGCTCTGGTAGCCTCACTAGCAGATTTCCAAGTCACTCTGGTGAAACCGAAGAATTTCCTCATATGTGCAAACATATCTGACGATTGGCATAATCCCAATGAACACACATTAGGTCAGTTAAAATATTCCAGGGTATTGATATTAATTCCACAGCTCAGACCCAAGATCAAGTTCTCATTTGTCTGAATAACAGAACATTTCAATATTTAGTTCAAATATAAAGACTTTCGGCTTATATACAGGGTGGGGGGGGAATCCAAGGAACAAAAGTTTTCCTTGTAGCATGCACAGTGCTGATTTCCAAACCTTGGCAGCCACAGCATGACACAGCCATGGCAAACGTCTGGCCAAGACAAATCTATAAAATTTGCACTGTACGTTCACCCTCTCCATGCATGAAGGTCTAATAAGCCCAGATATTTTCTGCCTCTCCAAACAGTCGAGCTACAGAGGTTTCCCCACGGATTCTAGTGGGGCCAGGAGCATGGAGGCTTTATTATGTAACAACCCACATTATTTAGTGCAAATCTGGAATGTGCTTTATTAGTTGGGCCTTTGTTTGGTCAGGAAATACCTCCAGACAAATGTGATGACACAGGCATTTTTAATTTGCCACTTCACGTTCATAGCAAATTAGGTGATTTTACTTGCTGTTCCTTCCATTGAAAGCGACAGGCTGCAAGGTTAGCAGTTTCCCTCAGAAGCTCTCGATGACATTACAGACACACAGAGGAAGCACGAGCACATCAGAACGAATTAAGATCACCTCTCTTGCCTATAATCTGAAACACTCCATGTGGTCTCCCCTAGCACCAGCCCCAAATGCCAGCGCACTGGAACAGCATGTGCACGTGGTTAGAGGTAAGGGAAGGAGAGGTCAAATTCTGCGTGCTCCGTACGATCAAATTTGTGGTATTAAACCAACAATTACCAGTGAAGTGGTGAGTGAAAAACAAACGTCCTATCTATTACCCAATTTCAAATGCCAGTGCGGTGCCCGCAGGACTCTCAGTCCTCAGTTATTTTTTTTGACGTATTTGGTAACGTGTCAAGTCTTAATACCTGCTCTCAAATGGAGTTGAGTTTTTCCATTTGTGAGCTCAAAGTCATTTTCATTTCAGAGCAGATTTAGAAAAAGACCAGTTAGACTGCTGCTGAAGTATAATTCGAGCATGTATTCCTCTGTGGATTACACTTCTGCTTAGGATAAATAGGAAAAATGTAGGAGAAATGATGTTAAATGCAAAATATTTAATCTTGACTAAATATCACTGAAGCAGCTCAATGAAGACCCAAAGGAAACACTGCTAAAGAAAAAGAGAGAGTGGGGAAAAAAGCAATCCTAGTTTTCTTACAGGGAGAATTAGGAACTGAAATGCGGCCAGCATAGGAACATGCACTTTTACTGGACTCTAGTCCAGATAATAAAAGAAAAAGTAGAGATTATGTAGAGCTGGGTAGTAAAAGAGGTAGCAGTGGTGAGTCCACAGCGGCAGGTTTTTTGGCTGGAGGTTTAATGACTGAGGCTGAAGTTCTGCCAGACGGTGCTGGACGGGACTGAGGCAGCTCCTGGGGTTTGCTTAAAGAGGGGAAGCATCAGTGGAGGTCTGCAGGCTGCAAGGGCGAGTGGGAGGGAGCCCTGACCTGGACGTGCTGCTCGATCCGTCAGCAGAGTGGGACACGCCGACACCTTCCCGGGGAGCGGTGGGGTTCCGGGTGTTTGTGCAGGCTGCAGGACACCCTGCGAGCCCTGCTCGGCTGCACTGGGCTGTTTTATGGCCAGGCAATGAGGCATGGCTGGGATTTTGAGGAATACCAGGTGTGTGCTGGAGAAACCGATTTCCATGTCGGGAAACCTCCGGCGCTCTGCCTGGCTGGCTGGGTGTGTGGCCCTTCGCCTGCCATGAGCATTCCCAGGAGAGCAGGAGTCCCCACCTGAGCCAAATGCCACCAACAGCCTTTGGTGTGATGGTGCAGGGAGTGAGCAAGGAGGAGGAGGGCAGAGTTCCAAATCAAAGTTGTCTCCCAAAACCAGGAGCTGCAGACTTTAATCTCTTCCCACCTCTTAATGGGGCTCAGAGCTGGAGCATGATTTTTTTCCCCCAAACTTGTCTGAAGTTAGGCACCTAAAACTGTGAGTGAAACTCAGGTTTCAATGCACAAGGAATAATCTGGCTGCTCTCTACACACGCATTTGAGAAGTATTCCCACAGCCAGGTGCACTTCTGCACAGTGGCTTTGTGTGCTGTTATTGCAAACACCTCAAGGGGTACTGGGCAGAGGTGAGAAGTTAGAGGGAGACTTTTTTCCTTCAGGTCAAGTGAATTCAGACTGTGCTTGTAATGCAGTTTCCAGGTGCTGGATGGTCACTGGCCTTAGCAAGCAAAATGTCCTTTCAGAATGCATTCCAAACCCAGAGACAATCCCATGATGAAAACACCACCTCACTAGCAGGACTCACTTCCCTGGAAGCTGCCTCAGCAGGTGAGACATGGTGGTTTGCAGATCCTTGCCTTCAGCTCTCAGAGGTGCAGGGTCTGCAGGTCAGCCAGGTGTGAGTGTGGCAGTGAGCACCCGCTCCTCTGCCTTCTGCTACACAGAGCTAAAATGCAGGAAATCCCACTCCTGAATCTTTTTTTCCCCAGTATCAGATGAATAACCTTTATTTTTAAAGCTAGAAGAAGCACCAGATGTATGTGCATACCTGCCCTGCTGTTGTTTGCCTCACCCTCTTGCCACTGCCAGCACTCTCTGTTGACTTTGTCTGCCCTGATGTGTTTTAAGCCCATGTGTAACTGCTGAGAAACCTTCTCTACTGAAGAGTCAGAGGACACTCTTTCTTTGTGTTTCTTTTTGCTCAGAAGGGGCTGAAGCAGCAATCTTGACTTAAAGGCTGACTCTGATTGGAAAATAAACAACTATAAAGTACAATAAATCCCATTGAAGAGCCCAGTCAAAACATCCCAATGAACAGCTAATGCTCCACTAACCAACTCCAGATGTCACAGCCTTGTCCGGCGCTAATTGGTTGACTGGAGAGTAAGTAACTGTGTAACCTGAAGGAAATCTCTACTTCTTGCACTTCAGATGAGTTGCTAAGACAGAAAATGGTTTTGCTTTGTTCTGTTTGTTAATTTCCAAACTCCAGAGGAGTCACGGGCACCTGCTGGTATCTTCCCAGTGGCAGGATACTGTCCAATTTTAGGGTCCCTAGGGCACCTCACTAAAAGTTTCTCAAGGGCATGAAGCTGCCTTTGACATCTGATGTTACTCCATTCCCAAGGTTTTCTGGGTTTATTTGTGTAACCAGACGACATGCCCTAGCAGATTGCAGCTAAATTCTTAGATAAAGGTAGTTGCAGATTCCATCTGGAAGAGTCTGAAGCAGCAAAAAAACAACAAAACCCAATCAAAACCAACCAACCAACCAAAACCCCAAAGAAAGCAATTGCTTTCAATTATAATGGAAACACATAAAATCAGAAGACTGGAGATGAGTTCGGAAATCAAAAATATTTTTTTAAAAATAAGACTGGCCTGGTGCACCCCAGTTCACACAGGCTGGAAATTCCACATCTTGCCTGCATGACTGCATTGGCAAGTGATATACAAAATGGTTAACCAGGATTTTCCAACAGGCTTTTTTTAGGTATATTTGACAGGATCATATTATGTATTCTGTGTAATAATACAAAACAGTATATGTGCCTGGAGGTATCTTCTCTGTTTTACCAGAATACTTCCCAGTGCCATGATTCTGCACACATTTACTTACATTGCTTAATTTCAAGCAAAGATATCTCACTGGCTTCAGAGATTTCCATGACATTAAGAATTACTATTCATAATTCATTCATGGGGTTCTACTCACACCCTGAGCACATAGAAAGAGGTTCTGTGAAAGAGCTTCCTAGAAAGTCACCTAACAAGTTTCTGTTAAAAAAAAATACTGTTCACGTTCCCTTTTATTTTAGGTTAGTCTGTAACAATAATTTTATCTTTTATTTTAAAAAATTATCAAATGGCTTACATGAATGTTAATAAACATCTCCCTTAGTGTCACTGACATGTTGTTCATAGATTGTAAGAGCATTTTAGAACGACATCAATTTGCACACCAAAATCTGAGGTTGAGCTACTGCTCACTTTTAAGTAACTGATTTTTTTTAGTGTTTGTAAAACCTTCCCCCAAAAACCAGTCTATAACCTGTTTCTCAAGCGTCAAAAACAATTTTTCAGTAGAGTGCTGTGCAGTGGAGCATCTGTTTGGACACGTCCAGCCATATCTTTCACTCCTGATCTGCAAGGGAATAACACAGGATTTGAAACACAGTAGACACTTGTGCAAAGCATGAACAATGAAAATTACATCCAGCCCTTAATCCAGGGGATTCTGGGCTGACCTCAGCCTCCATGGATATACATATCCATTCTGCATTTAGTTCCACATAGTCCAAGGCTGGATGTTTCCCTGTAAGAGTCACATGGGAGCAAAAGTGGGATTAAGTGGCTTTCTCTCCATGTTTTGCTATTAGCATTACACACGTAATATGCAGGCACATAAGCAACTGTGCTGCACAATGGTCAGCGCTGAAATTAATTTCTTCCAAGATACCAGAAGATTTCACATTTCACGTACCATCTTTATTTTGTTCATGGCCTTGGGAGAGAATGGATGGAAAAGAAGCAGGAGGTTAATCATAAACTCCACATTCAGATTCAGAAACTATGATAAATCTTCCTCCTTCAGGGCTCTGAGTGCAAAACTGAGTCCTTCACCAAACTGCACCTTTCGTGCTTTTAAAACTGCCAGACTCTGGCCTGATTTTGGCAATGGTGACACAGCAGAGGATTTCTCTAGATGCTGAATTTGTATCACCATAAACAAACCCACACCCTTGCTGGTATGAAACAGTACCTCTTCGGTGCAAGGACCATCTCATCTACCTGGTCTATAATTGGGCTCCAGGCTGGCACCTCTCTCCAGCAGGAGTTAGACCCTTAGCCTCAACACCAGCAGGAATTTTTTTAAAAGCGTAATGTATGAAAGTACTAAATGGAAGTAGACCTGTATCAAACTGCTCACCATAGGGGAAGGGAATTACATTTTCTGTTCAGTTCTGTTGTGTTCAAAAGCTCCTACAAAGAAATTGTGGGACGTTAGGAAGAAAATGCCTATGGGAGTTACATTTCTGTTTCCATTGAACTGAGTTGATTGGATAAAAATTCTGAAACAGGTTTTTTATACCATTGCAGAGCATCAATGTTTATTGGCATTCAACATTAAATATCTCTCTTTATCACTAACCTCTTTAGTACACTAAAGCACTTCTTTAAAAAACAGCCTTTGACTTTGGCAGCAAAGTTGTCTGTTAAAAGAAACTGTTAACATTCAGTTGAGTGGCATTTGGAAGAGAACGGGCAAAGTAAACTCAAGGGTTAATGAAAGTAAATGAGATAATCCTCATTGATCCCCCATAATCCCCCTGGTCTGAGTGCAACTGTCAATCACTGGGAGAGACTTTTTCCTAATCTATCCCTCTGTGAATAAGTCATTCCAAAGCCAATACACTTTATACACAGACATGTATTCAAACATACACACACACTCTGAATATAAAACAAAATACTTATCACAGTAAATTCCAAAATGAAGGGGAAAATAAAGCATAGCTAAAAATACAGTGCATAAGAAAGTTTCTTTTACTAGTTAAAATACATTCCAGCTGTCTGTTATACTAACTCACTGTTTCCCATGTAAGCTGGTAGCAACTAATGAAACTGTTAAATCCCTGCTCTGCAAAGGAGGAAAGACTGTTCCCATAAAATTAAAACTTACTGTTTAACAGATTGACCTAAGCCAAATATGGTCTGGAACATAAAAGAAATTATTTCAGTCCTTTTCAGAGAACTACTGACATAAGAAGTGTATTAAATCAAATGATGCCATATCCGAGGCTTGCAGGACACGGTGCAGGAGGAGCAGGGTGTGTGAGGGGAGGGCACAAAGAGCTGTGCCCATGACTTGTCCTGGCTGCCTTCAGGCACTGCTGTGGCCCTTCCACAGCAGTGCCAACCCCACCAAAGTTGTCTCTCCTTTTGAAAACCACGTCACTGCAGGGCTACGGCCACATTCCCGCGGGATCTGGACATGAGGGATGTCTGCAGAGCCTGAACTAACCAGCTCGCTCTTGCGAGGACTGCACTGAGTTCAAAGACATTCTGAGGCACCAGTCTGAGTCGCTCCACTTTGGTCCTTAAACATCTGAGCATTTCTGTGCGCCTTCTGCATGGGCACAGCCAGGCAGGGATGCAAATGGACAGGCACCAGGTGCACACTCTGGGTGCTGGGGAAGGAACTGGCTCAGGAGGCAGTGGGATCTGGGGAGCTGAACACACCTGGATTGGGAGGGCACCAGCTCTGTAGTCCAGATCTGCCTCAAAAGCTCAGTTGTAAATCCATGTTTGATTTTGTGAGAAACTAATCCAAGATGCCCAGTACATAGACTCTTTTATTTACAGCAGAAGTACCTGCTCATTGTGGGAAATTTCCACCTAATCCTTTGCATCTGGAATTCTTGATAGTGTAGACATGGCACTTAGGGACATGGTTTAGTGGTGGACTTGGCAGCGCTACATTTACAGTTGGACTCAAACTTAAGGGTCTTTTCCAACCTAAATGATTCTACGTTTCTATATTATAGCAGTCACTAAGAGAGAAACTCTTTAGCATTTAGAAGAAAGACAATCTTTTTACAGAGCATTCAGACCCACCTGTAATAACGTTACTGCATTCTGAAGAGGAAAAGGAAATTGTCTGTCAAAGGTTTGGGATAGAAACACTTCACACTGCCCAGAGGTACCTCTTGATAACACTGTGCAACAGCAATTTTCCTGCTGTAAACACTCAGAGCCACCACCTCTAACCTGAGGCTGAGTTGGAAATAAATGCCCCACTCTCAGGTTTAAAGAAAAACCAGCTTGGTAGCCATTTGGCCTGCAGCCAGGATTAAAGTGTTAACTCAATGTCTGTCAACCTGTCACTTAAACATTTACAAAACTACTGACCACTTCTATTAAAAGACCATTAAACCAGGATTAAGTTTTTCCGGGGTTAAGCTGATGTAAAAATGCAAGGAATGTCACACCAAGGGCAGCTCATTTTATTTGTATTGTAAACAGGCAGAAGTTGGAGGATAAAATGTTACATGTTTATTAAATATGGGGATGTACCCCTGCTTTGCATTTTCCCTTCTTTCAGCTTCCTAAACACAGATCCCATTACTCAGTGCTCTGAGAGCTGCAGAGCACAGCACAGTGAACGTGGAAACCTCCAGCTGCAGGCCTGTCTGAGCATCAGTGCAGAGACATGATTCACAGAACTGTTGGCCTCTGTTTATTAACTACTATCCTGCAAATCTTCAAAACATATAAGCCATTGAGCAAGTCTGCCTACATAAATATGACAAAATTGGCCATCCCCAAAGAGGGAGGTGCACACATTAAATGAGATTCCTCGCCTTCCCCATAGCTCTCCCCTCACCTAGCCTGTTATCTTTATGAAATATAATTTTACTTTCAGGAAGTATCTATGACACTTCCATCTGAAGCAGTGCTTCCAGTATTTACAGATATCAAAGAACTGGTCTTAATTTCATCTGATACTTTAAAAAGCCTTTTATTCTAAAATAAATTATTGAAATGTGGTATTGGTAAAATGGGTTGCTCCAGTAATGGATTTACTGCGATGGTGCAATCAATTTCAGAGATTGGATTTCAGGATAGAAACTATTCATCACTCTCCATGTCAAGGCAAGGTTTACCTTCACACTGCGGTCACCCACTGCAGCTCATGGATACCAAGGGCACAGGAGGATCCATCAGAGGAAAACTCTTTCTGTTGCTTTTTTTCCATTGTTGCTGAGGTCAGAATTCGGAGTGCACCTGCCCTGCCATGGCTGGAATTGTATCTCCTGGCCCCCTGAGCAAAGGAGGAGGTTGAGAACAGGGGTAGTTTAGTCCTGGAGGTCAATAAAGATAGGATTTTTCTCCATTTATTCTTGCTCCATAGAGGCCCATGTGCCTCTAATTGGCATAAATACATATTCACAGTCTCATTAGTACCTCTTCTTGCTCCCTGCCTGGTATAGCCCCTTCAATCCTGACGGGGCCACAACCCAGAGAGGCTCCACAAAGCCCCACAAAGCAGCTTGTCTGGGGTGAGCTATCAGTGGCAGGGACAATTGGTACACCTAAGCCTTGTGACACAAAGCAATTAAAGCTATTTTTCCATCCTCATTTCTAACAAATTTTGCTCTTCGCTCCTAGAAAACAAAAAGTCAGCTCCATAAATCAAGAATTCTGTGGATTTGGGGTTTTACATTAACACCTTCAATTCATGCTTTGCTGTGACCTCTTGGATTGGGGTGAACTATTCTACTGTGCTGGGAAATGGCAGCTCCAGAGTCAAATTTAGCACCTAGAAAATTTCCCTTGGCTACCAGATGCCTTAATTTTAAACCTAACTCCCTTCTTAAAGACAAAGTCATGTCTACGTTTGATTTCAGGAGGTACCTAAAATAATTTAAGAAGTTGAATGGAGACCTGGAAAGTCTCTGACTATGGAGGGGGTTGGAAAATATCATGTGGAGGCAGAATTGCAGCTTTCCTAGCTATGGTCTGTACTCTGTCTACCAACCTCAGCTCTGCATTTAGTCTTTCGCTGACTTTCTTAAGTACCACAAATGATGAAGTTTTGCTCAGCTGGAGGATCACCATCAATAAATACAGCTGGATTGGAATAACTAATGAAGGGGAAAAAACTGGGCTTGTTATAGTTATTTATAATGCCTCTTAAGACAGTTAAAAGGAACTGAAAAATCTCTGGAGTTTTAAATCTTTCTTCTCACTCCACTTCACTACTTGCACTCCTTCTTTTCCTGTTTTTTCATATAAAATGTGGCTTATCCTGGGAGTTTATTTAAAAAATCAAAACTCTGAAAAAGCTCACAAAAGACAGAGTGAACCTTGGCAGGAAAACTACTGCTGATGTCCCTGTGATGGCTGCAAAGGAAGCTCCTGGGAGGGCACAGTCTGCCAGGGAGAGCCAGCCCTAACTTTGGTCACAGCAAGTGGGTGCTTAGGGTTCCTCCTAATGCTGCATTTAAATGCACAGATCCTTCCAGCCATCCGTGGCTGAGCCTCTGCTTCAGTAACTGTGGGGCCTCAGCCAGTCTGTAAGGAAGGTAACTCAGTTCTCCCCTCCTTAGTCCTCCTTAGCCTCTGTTCAGAGCTTTGGATTTTGCTCAGGGACAAGATGAGGCTGCTCCACCTGTGCCAGAGACTCAATATTTTCCACCTGTGGTAACCACACTTGGAACACTGTAATAAATGAACTTTTGGAGTGCTGCACCTTCTGCAACCCATCACAAACCAGAGCAGATCTGCCTCACTCAGTGGTCACCAACACTAGTGTATCGACTTCGGAAGTGTTTTAGGGATGGGAGGTGATGGAAGGGTTCAGCAAGAAGAGGCAATACTGAAGGGGGACGAAATGATATCATAAATTAGACTTTTACTCAGAATTGCCAAATCTTGAATTTTGAATTTTCGAAACAGCAGTGATGAATGAAGAATTGCTTTGCTAAAGATTCAGCACTCCTCATTGCTCAGTTAAGATGTACAAACTCTAAGCCAAATAAAAAATAATCTATTCCCAAGTCTAACCATCATGTTATAAAAACCTGTTCCTGCAATTGTTTTGCATTTCTTATCTTAGGAATATCAATGGACAGGAAATAAATTAAACCCAGAATACTCTTGCACCCTTCTTAATCCACTGTAAAAAGGGGAAAGTGAAAAAAAGGATGCAACCACATTAAGCAATAATCCACAGAAAGCCTAGTTAGCGACAGTGGGAGTGCAGGACACTATGAAGTTATCAGTGCTGTATCAGATATATCATAGCAAATCACAATCAAGCACTCTCCAAGGAAGATCTAAGTGCCATGGATCTAAGATTATGACCTGACTCTGGTATAGAGACACAAACACATTCCTTGGGATCACACAGCCCTCACCGCAGGTTCATCTATAAAGAGATGAGGTCTCAGATCTCCCCTCGATGAGCCAGCAGTGCCTCCTGCTGTACTCCAGCCTGCATTTATTCCTAGACTCCCAACTCTGTTAGGATTCAGCTACCAGTGAAGCTACTGTCGGCATTTTGAGAGCTGTGATGGGCAGTGGAAGATGTGTCTAACTGTCTTCAACACCTCTGGAAACACCAGGGGATACACGCTGCCCAGTCCAGCGTGGGATCACAGGGATCTGTGCAGTCTGTGAGGCAGCCTGAAACACCCAGGAGATGTTCTGCTCATAAACCAGCTTTTAACACATTTCTGACTGTGTTTGAGTATCACAGCACAGCGGGGCTAATCTGTGGCACCCAGGGGGTTTCAGCCTACCCAGCCATGCTCCCTCCTCTTGCTTTGACACATTTCAGCACTAATCTGCAGGAAGCCCTGCTGCAGTACCACGACCTTCTGCTGAACAGGGTTTCGCTTGTGCTGACCCATGGCAAACCACCACAGTTGGGGAGTGCTGACTGTATCACAGCCCACGTGATTGCCAAGTCTGGCTTAATCCAAAAACATCAGAAAAAGGAACTTGGGGTCAATCTTACTTAAGGAATGTGCCAAACTTCCTGGAGGTCACAGCGAGAGAACAAGCCCAAGGTTTCACCTCTCAAGCTGAGAGACGGAGGGGTTTTAAATCCTTTTGAGTCATCAGCCTGCAAAGCAGGTAGGCTGGCAAAAGAAAAGAGGGGCTTGTCTCTACTCCGGGCTGTAAGTGGAAGTCTTTCACTGGAGACGGTTTTTCCTCCCCCTCGGGGTGGTTTTCTGCATATCAGGTAGAAAATCTCTTTGAAAAACAGCAAGTCAAATCTTTCAAAACAATCATTATGATAACAAAGAAGAATAAGCCTACTCTGCTGCCACAACTTCCACCCAAAAAGTTTCTGAGAGTTTTGCAGAGCTGTTTATCAAACCTCAGTGGCTCTGGGTAGGAACATCAACAACAAGCTCCCTCACAACTTGCTGTAGTAATTCCTCACTGCAGTTGGAAGAGCTGTGCCAGTGAGATGGCTCCAACTGGAGAATTTGGGAGCAGCCCACCACCCTTCCCTTCCCATGTCTATGCTAACCCTAATAACATGCTTTCAGTAACTGACATTAGTCCAGATGATGGTACTGCTGTAAAGGATGTCTGTCTGTCTGTCCCACCCTCACACAGTTTGAATCAGTCCTGTTTCCTGACTTCCAGACACTGGGGCCAGGTAGTATCTACAAGGCCGTCTGTGGTCTTGGATTCAAGGATGCCATGGGTGCAAAGTAAGCTCTTCTAATTCCCAGGCATTTCAGACTAGCATTAATTTTCACAGCACATCTGGGACTCTTCTACATTTTATATTAGGAGAAACTGAGGCAGGAGATTGCATGGTTTCTAAGGATCACCAAATAAAACTGGGAGTGCCAGATAACTCTTCCATGCCCTGTTCCATTACAAAAATCCTTTTTATACTGATTTCCTATTAAGGATCAGTAAATAGTTTAATATTCTAATATATGAAAGTAGAGAAGGACAGCTATACCTGAAACAAGTCGAATCAGGGAATGGGGTTACTAAACAACCTTCTCTGTGCAAGTCCCAGTTCAGTGGCAGGGTAGGAGGGGACAGTGGACCTGGAAGCTGTGACACCTCCCTTGTCAGGCCCACAGTGCTCCTGCCAGGCTGGCTCTGGAGGCTGGTGCCAGGCCCAGCTTTGCTGCAGTAATCCCCTATCAACAGCATGGCCAGGAAAAACGTGGTCTGCAAGCTGTGATGCCAACAAGGCTGGAATGCTGAGCCCTAGGAAGGAGTGCCAGGGCAGCTAAAGACCCAACTGAGCTGTGGTGCAAAGCTGTGCAAGGACAGCCTCAGCTGAAGAAAAGGTTGAAAAGGCAAGGAGGGAATGGTTTGGAGACAAAACGGGACCTGTGAACACTGACAGAATTACTCTATTCTGGGATAAATGAGGGGAAAATCCTGACCCTGTGCATGCACAGTCAAAAGCAAATGAATGCAATACCTGAGGAGGTATTTCTACTAATTTCTTTCTCTCTGTAACCATTTTCCCCATAACCTTTTCCTTAGAAAATTATCTCCTCCCTCTGCAGACCAAAGAGAGCATCATCTTCTGGGCTTCTATGCAAAACAAGTCACACTTATAAATCCTTGTCAATTCAAAACTCACAGTTCAAGATACAGCATAAAACTGAGATATTTCACTTTTTCACAGTTGCTACTGAATTCCTAGAACAGAGCTAGCACTGCACTTGGGCAGTCATGCAAAAACATTAATTTGCATTTTAAGACAGTTTTCTTTAGCTTCATTTACTGCTTTCCAAAATTGTCCTTGAGAGTTAGTGGGGTTAATCAGAACAGTAATCCTTCTGGCATTAATAGGAATGTGAGCATGTGCCAGCCTTTCTGAAATGAAACAGTTGATGCTCACTGCCAGCCGGAGGAAGGAAGATGTGACCACAGCATCCCTCTGCATCCTTATCACAGACATTTTGTGCACAGCAGCAAGAAATAAAAGTGAAAGGCTTTATAAGGGAAGGGGAAGAGACTTCTTTACTTCATTCACTAAGATTTGGCAAAGACTATTTGCAGAAAGGAAATTTAGAATTCATTTAGGGAGAACTAAAGAAGAAAATATAATGCTAAAGACGTAGCTCTTCAGAGACTGAGGAGACTGGTCCTGTGTCAATCACCCAGTACCAAACTGCAACACCACAAATGAATTACATCTACAAGTAATGGAAGGAACAGGCTTGTATCAAGTTGCTTTAGGGCAATTCAGGAGCATGACTTGCAATATGTTAATTCCTGTTAATTTTGTGATCTGCTTTATCTGTTCCACCCTCTTTTTGTTTAATTGTTTTTTACTTGATTATCTGTAGGATTTAAGCATTCCAGCTCCATTTCCCAGGTCACCAGTTAAAGGGACTCACAAAAGTAGGTTCCTTAATTTTGACAAGTGAGACAGGACCAGGTACAATTGCAGAACTCCATTTACCCTGCCCAGTTACATCTGACAGACTTCCTGGCTGCCTCAAGTCTTCTGGAGCCTCCCCATGTTAGCAGAGCAGCAGCTTCCGTGCTAACCTGAAAAGACAGGCAGTCAGGAACTCACACTTTCTATAATATTTTGCAATTTTTTTTTAAAATGAACTAGCCCAGTTTTGTCTTTCTCTGCAGAAACCAGACCTTTGCTAAGTCTTTTTCTTTCATGCATATTCACAGTTTTATGCCAGGATCTAGTGAGACTGAACTAAAGCTGTCAGTCAGTCTCAGACAGAATAATCTCTCCTCACAGTGCACATAAGAACTTTTTGGACTGGTTTCATTTCTCTCAGGCATGTATAGGTGATTTTCAAGAGGCAAATGTCAGATTCCTCCTTTGTCTGACAGGCTTTTTTTTTTTCTTGTTTCTGTCTTTTCTGAATAAGAATTAAAAAGTTGGCATTTCTGGGGAACTTCCCAAATTTCTGACCACACTTGCCATGGAGTTGCATTCCAGCATAAAATCCCAGCCATTTCCTATTTTTCTGTTGCAACCAGTAAACAAGAACCCCAGAAGATCAGCACATATAGGAAGGAGTTGTGGGTAGTCTGCTGGCAAATGACTGCAGTCAAGTACAATTTTATATTTATTAAGAACTCTCTCCTTGTGAAGAAAGACAGAGATATTTTTCCTACTTACTATACACTTGAGAATGATGTCTAGCTGAGCATTTTATTACAGTTTGATAATCAGAAAGATCCTTAGAGGGATACAATTACCTGGTACAATCCCTATGAAGAGCCTGGCAATTAGAAGTAATTAAGATCCCTGTTAGCCTTTCATAGCTTCCACCCAGCTGCTTTCCCCAACCTCCTGACCATCTTACTATCCCTTCACTGGCCTCCCATTTATTTTTGTCCTGAACTGGGGAGCCCAGAACCAGCCTTTCACTCCAGGAGGGTCACATTGCTATGAGGCAGAAAGGAACAACCATTTTCTCCAACCTGCTGTCTGTGCTTTTATTAAAACATCCCCATGTGCCTTCATCACCTCTGCATTACTTGTTCCTTCCCTCTTCTTGCTTTCCCTGTGAGACGAATGGATTCCTTCAATCAAAGGTAATTTTAATGTGCTCTTTATCTTTGCATTGTGCAAAAGTAAAAGGAGGTATTATTGATTTTGCAGTAACCTCACAGTTTTTGAAAAACTTCAGTCTTAATTTAGTCTGCTTTGCAGAAAACTCTGTGTATAGGAAAGCCTGAAGGAATTGAAATGGGGCCCAAAACTGAGGGCAAATGTTAGACAGCTGCATGCATCTTTCTGAAGTAAAACAGATACTGAATGTAGCTGCTTGGAAATGAAGATTTTCTGCTTCTGCTATGCTTGTCATCCTGCAAGTTCCTCTTGTTTTATTTATCAGTTTGGATGCACCTGACCTTGTCTGTTCTGCCTTGAAAACCTCCTTGTGCAGAAACAGCAGCTGGGCACTCGTCCCACTCACAGCCCTGAGCAAAGCAACCAAATGACCCAAAAAGTCTGTCCATCTGCTTGCTTTGCATATTGTTTAAGCAAAAAAGGAGGGGAACTTTGTGAGGTTTACCAACCCTCACCAGAAGGAAATCCCTCTGGGTTCTCAGCTCACTGCCATTGCTGTCCTCTGGCTCCCTCTGTCCTGACCACCCTGTCTCCTTCCTCCCAGCTGCCCTTTCAATATCTTTACCTTGAAGGAGCAATAAACTCATCTGGGGAAAAAAACACCCTGGAGAAGGAAGGAAAAAGTCACTCTTTGTGCAAATTTGTATCCAGATGATGAAAATGCAAAATGAAAACATGTCTCCTCTTCAGTCATGGGAGGATGTCAAGCCCTCGTTCTCCCTGCCCCAGTCCCTGCAGTGCCTGTGGGGTGATCTGGGGAGCTCTCCCTCTAACACTGGCCAGACAATGTGGGAAGGTGAGGGAGCTGTGGCTCCACACCCCAGCCCTGCCCCACA
Organism: Atrichornis clamosus; assembly: GCA_013400975.1. Classification (NCBI taxonomy): domain Eukaryota; kingdom Metazoa; phylum Chordata; class Aves; order Passeriformes; family Menuridae; genus Atrichornis; species Atrichornis clamosus. The sequence goes on along the minus strand of WBMZ01012853.1, from coordinate 32,363 downwards.
GAGCCCTCTCAGCGCTGCCAAATGTTCACCAGAGGACTCAGTGTCCCTTCAATCTGCCTTCAGGGATTGACATGTTGAGAGCCCCTTGTACCCAAACACCCCTGAGCTGCTGAGGAGTGCTGGCCTGGCTCTTCCTGCTGCTCTCCAGGCTGGTGACGCCATCACCTGTGAGCTACACCATGAGTGGTCCTGGTCTTGTGCACTGCCTTCCACACGTACCTGGATGGTGATATTAGAGCACTTCACTTCGTCTGGAAGACAAAAGGTCAGTGCCCTGGGCAAGTGCAGAGGTCAGTCAAAGGCCCTCTGCCCTCTCAGGATGGAGATCTGGCTCCACTCAAGGCCTCTGGCCTCAAGATGGAAAATTCAGATTGGACACCCTCCTGTGCTGTCCTGTCCCCTGGAGCAGCTGGTGAGTGATGGACCAGGGTCACCCCAGCCCTGGCCCAGCCAGAGGTGCTGGGAGTGGAGCCCACCCTCAGCCACAGCTCCAGCCCTGTGCTCTGCAGAAACCACAACTGATAATCTCGTATCTGTCACCATGGGACAGCATCCCTGGGGCCAGTTCTCACCTGCCCTGCATGTGGGCAGTTTTTACACCAGGGGAATTGTCTGCAAAACGCATTTAAAGCAGAATAACAACACCTCACATCTACCATGCAATAGGGAAAATGAAAATGTGAGCATGGAAGAAGTCAAGGATCAGTCCTGTCATGCACAGTAAACAACTTTCCCGTCTCCAGGATCATTTCTTGGCTCCTCTCTCTTTAAATCATCATTGTCACAGTGGAAAAACCAGAAGGATGCAGTCCCTTAAAGCTCTTTCCTCTTTCTGCCTGTTGTTTAATTAAATTATCCTATAATGAAATCTTTCCCTAATGAGCCAGTGTTTAATAATTTATTAGCCACTGAAGCCCTGCTTGGAGTCTCATCAATTATGTATCACAGCACCAGGCACTTTCAATCTCTTTTTTTTTCATTTCTCATTCAGTTCATTAAAAGCCCCAGCCTTGCTGCTTCTGGGTTTCGATTCACTTGCCCAGACGTCGAGGTCAGTTCACTGATACCTCTTTTGCCCAGCAGATGTGTGTGCATGTGCTGCTGGTCTAAAATTACACCTGGCATCTGTGTGCATGTCTGTGCACACGTGTGCTGGGGTGGGTACCTGCCTTTCTGCCTGGGAGAAACAACGTGCATTTATCTCAGGTGTACAGGGATTGCCACCTAGGTGCACACGTGTATATGTCTGGAGATTTATAAAATCTGTTAGCACTTGTGCAGCCACATCTCTAAGTTATATTTGCTTATATATCCATGGAGGAATGTATCAATACTGGCATTGCTGCCTAGGTCAGCATGCAGGGGATTAGTTTGTCTTCTTCCACTACCTCTTTTACTTTTGGTCTCCTCAGAACAATAGCACAGATAACACATAGGAATCACTCAGGAAATATACATGAACTGTAAAGACAAGGAGTTTGTGTCTACTGAAGAAATTGGGAAGGGACTACCAAGCACACATTGCTGCAGTACTGACTGTCACCCATGGGGTAATTTGGAAAGAGGAGCTGGCTTTTTAGTGAGGTTTCCCATCCCATTCGCTATCAGCCTTCTGCATTAAGCTTATATATGGACCAAGCTCATCCAGTTACACACAGGTAATTCTGGAGTCAGCAACCCAGCTGTTTATCCTGGATGCATTTTCTATGTGTAGAATTGTATAAAATACACTGCCATTAAAAAATAGTCTAGGGGAAGTTTCCTGAAAGTATCATTGGCCTTGGAAGACTTATTATAAAACATTCCCCTTTTGCTCCAGCTTGTTTCTGTGTCAAATTTGTTCAGTTACCAGAAAAACATAGTAAGTTTAATCTCCATTTTGGGAGTGGAGAGTTGAGCTCAGCTGTGTTAACTGGTGCAGTGTCCCTGGTAATCCTGGTGTGCTGGAGAGCTGAGAGGTGTGGGGCAGGAGAAGCACCTGGCTCCACACTCCTGTGCTGGGAGCACAGCTCGGTGGCACAGGCAGTAGAGCAGCAGGTCTGATGTTCAACTGACACTATCCTGGAGAGGTAAAGGGTTCTTTGGTTTCTTTTCCTGAGCAAAGCCTTGCTTAGCTCTCTCCAAATCTGAGCAAAAGGAAGCATCACTGATTTATCCTGAAGTTTTACAGCCCCCTGCACTTTGGGTTGGATACTCCAACTGCAGGTCTGCATTTTCAGTTTCAGAATTACTCTCTTTACAGCAGACAGTTTGAAAAGAAGAGCAGAGAAGGCATGGTGCTGGCTGCCTTTCACTGGAGTCAAATTCCGATTTTGTCCTGCTTCCCAGGTATTCCTAGAGAGAAACAGACCCACACCACATGTTCCCAGTGCCCAGACTCCACTTGACCAGGAGGAGCCAAGGGCAAAGGTGGTCCCTTCTCTTCTGAACAACCAGCACAGTCTGTTTCTGCTTCACCTGGCCACTGTCCCTGGTAGATCAGGGCTGCTGCTCCTGTCCCTGGTGACATGAGGTGGGGTGTAAGCGCTGCTCCCACTTACCAATGTTCCCAAGGACGGGAAAATCACGATCACTCACATGTACATGCATTTGCATTTTGAATACTTAACTAGACAGCTGTTCATGGGAAAGATTTTTTGATCAATTTATACCCTGAAGCACAAAATTTGATTTTCCTCTTAATTATCTTATCAAGCATTTCTAGAAGAGCAATTAGCTGTAACAATCTCATCAGGCCATTCAAAAAATCTGCTGCAATTTCAGAGGGTCTTTCTTTACCTAAATTGTTTCTTTCAAAGTGAATACTTCCCTGCAACATAGCAAGAGAATCTGTAACAAACATCAATAAAACGCATTTTACTAATTAAATCAGGGGGCTTTTTTGAAAAAAAAAGGATGCAGCCTTCTAAAACAACACTGTATTGGTGTCACTGGAACCCTGTGTTGCTCATCAGTAAATATTCTGTGTCAATAGGCCATTAACTATTAATCCCAGTGCTGGCCATTTGAGAACTTTACATCAACACTCTTGTTATTTTACACATTGCTTCTCATCTTATTAAATGACTGGTGCATATGGACAGGGGCACAGGCTCACAAGTGAGCCCACATCAATAACGCACGGGACACCACCTCCGATAAGGAACGGAGAGAATCCCAAGAAAATGAATATGTCTGGGGCTATCATGAGTATTTATTTACATTGAGAAGAAAGGGAACCCATTCTGGAAGAGCTTATTGTATTACCTAAGCTGAACTTCCAACATATGTTCACTCTCAACCACATCCTGGCTTCATTTTTTTTATCCCTAAAGCAAATTTGGTGTTAGTGAAAGATGCCAGACTGACAAGCAGAGTTCCTTGCTCGCCGTGCAGGCTGCTGCCCAAATGTGCTCCTCTCCTGCTCAGCTCCCTGCTGCTACCTGATGCAGACAGATGATTTCCAGGGTGAGAACTGAGCTTGCTGATCCAGCCCTACACTACTACCGACGGCTATCACCTCCGTGAATGCATTCTCCAGAGTAAGAGAGACAACCAGGGGAGAGTTGAATAGTTTTGATTCTCACCCTTTTCATCAACACCATCTTGCAGCTTAGATGCATTAAATGCAAAAAGCAGGAGCAATACTTTAATGGCAAAAAACAGTGCATCAATAAACAGTGTTTTTTCTAATTTTTTCAATATGCCGAATATTGTTCCTCCCAACAAATTCTCTCCAGGCACCTAATTTATGATCTCAAATCAAACCCTGACCTGTTGATTTTAACCTGATTCTTCTGTAAGTCACCCTAGAAATATTTTGATTCCCCAACTGGCTTTTCACTTCCTTCCAAGTAAGAGTCGTGCAAGTCCACAAAGCTACTCCAAGCAATTATTCAACTGGACAAACTAAGAAATACAATATCCTGTATCCAGCTACTAGAGATGTCCCTACAGTATTCCTCAGGCTGTTATGGAAGGTGACTGACAAAAGTTTTGAAAAGTCCTATTAGTGACATATGTGGTGAGACTGAAGGGGAAAAAATACTCCCTTCTTGTTTTCACTCTAGCAGAGAAATGGAAGTGAGGGATAAGCAAAGAACAGAGATTTGCAGTAAGTGTCAAGAGCATGTGGCAACATGGCAGCAAGACAAACACACACACACAGACAGAACTGAATAATATTGACGTGGCAATTGCTACTCTGTGGTTGTATGGCTCTAATTCCTGCCATTTAGTTGGTCAGAATTCAGTAGGAATTGGTGTGTCTTCGACAGAGAAATGATGACAGTGCAACAGCTGTGCTCTCCAGCAAAATCTGCAGTGATACTCAGGTTTTATGGCTCTCTGGTTTGATTCCCAACAGCAACTACCCTATTATCCGTGGTCGAGACAGGTTAGCACCTGCTAAAAGCAATTTCTCATAAATTAGTCCGTGTCAGCTCTTGAAGGGCTGACACTGTCGCCGAGGCCTGCCCGTCCCGCGGCGGCTCTGCTGGTGCAGATGGCTGTCCCCACACAGCTGTGCCAGAACAATCGGGGCACTGTGACAGCCCTGCCAGGTTGTGTGGGCACTCAGGGGGACCCACACCTGTGCTGTGCAGATGGTGCTTGTGCTCCTTCCCTTTGGGGGTTGTTGCCGGGGAGGAGCGCACAGGGTTTCTGTGGCACCTAAACCCGGGTATCCCACTCCATTTAGGAGAGGGGTCAGGGGGCCTGGCTCACCACAGGAGGCAGAGCCCATGCTGTGCACAGGATCCCTGAGCAGCCTAAGGGAACTGTTTGTGTCTGGCGCTGGGAAATGTGTCATCTGTCAGGAGTCAGCAGGTCCATGGCTCAGACTTGACCAATGCACGAAGTGGGGCTCCCCTATCCATGCCAGATTCTTGCTGAACATTGGTCATTATTTAATGTTATTTACTACATATTTCTAACCCAACACTTGAAGGCAGATCCTTGACTCTTCTTTACCGAGTATCTGAGGCCAAACTTAGCCCTAAGTTCATTGTGCTGTGAAGAGTTAAGAGTAAAATTTGCATCACTCAGCTGTAGAAATGCAGAACGGCCCCCAGCTCCCCCTGTCCTTTGGCTGCTAGAGAGGAACATGAGCTTCATGCTCTCTGCATAGACCCACACGTGTCTATTTGTGCCCACTCCATGCCCAGCTCCAGAAATGGCATTGTACAACCTGACCCAGGAGCAGCGGCTCTGTGGGCTGAGCTGCCGATGCTGACCTTGGTGCGGACGAGGCGTTTGCAGGACACACACAGATGGAACATTTCCTTGACACAGACAGACCTTATATTACACGGGGTCCAGTAGGTCACTGTAAGTGCTTTGGATCAATGAGGCATTTCACAAGAGCCTGTGCAGGCCCCCGGACTGGGATGAAACCTGATCTTACAGCTCAATGTGTTAGAACAATTTTTCAACTGCATTGAAAACAAGAGGCTACAGGGCAAGCAGTTGTCTCTCTTGAGGAAATAGAGAGGAAAGGACGAGGTTTACATGAGGCATGTTCAGGATCACCAAACAAAAAGTAACAGTTGTGATCAGGGGGAAGCAACAAAACCTGATGTCAGTTCAGTTGTCTGGCAGTGGTCAGAGCACGAGTGACCAGCACCACACACCTGCCAGTTATGGCCATTTCATTGGCCTGGCATTATGGAGCAGTGTTTCCTGCAGACGCCACAATTATCACTTTGCAGACCATGAAGCCTTGTTTTTGCATGTGCTACTGGGCTCCAGACCTTCCCTTCCCTTGCCCAAAATCGGTCCCAGGCAGTGACCACAGCAGGAAGCTGGCAGTGCCTGCATAATGGAGGCACAGGGCTGCTAGGGTACACTCTCACACTCGCACTTCCATTACCACACTTGTTTTTACTCATTTCATAAATCTAGACTTCCTTTTATATTTCTGACAGTTTTGTTACCATTTTTGTTTTCATTTCCAGAAGATAATTTTAATTTTTCATTTTTCCCCTGTGTCTGTTCCTCCTACACAGCGTTTCTTGATTTTCTTTTCCACTCAGTCCTACAACCTCCTCTGCTCTTGAAACTGTACATTTCCACAGCTCCTTCTCCCTCTTTATTTGTGGACAGCTTTTATTTTTAATAGAGCAATTTCTTTAGCTGTTGGACAATGTACTAAATCCTACCAGAGATTTAGGTTTCCATCCAGAGGGAGGCTGAGCAGATCTTTCACCACAGCAGACCTTCATCCACAAAACAGGTAATGACTCCTAAGAGTCATTAATAAAACATTAAATGTCATATTTTACATACTAAACAGCGACCATGGAGCAGACATGAGTCCTGTTCCAGAGGTGTGGGTATGCAGAACCCCCGGCAAACATCTCTCCCACAAACCAGTATTTCCAACACATCCAATTGCTCAACTGTTGAAGCCCAGCAACAGCAAAAACTATCAAGCAAACAGCACAGATACTCCAGAGTTAAATAGTCACAGGGACAGGTGCACCCATCACCCAGAATAGCACTTGCCATCTCTCTGAACAACAAGAAGTAACATGGAAAGCTGGAAAAAGCCAGGAGAGTCAATACAGGAAAGTCATGGTCAGCAGGAGCATAAAGACCTCAGTTTACAGCACCAGACAGGGGGGAAAAAAAGAAAAAAACCTCACCAGAGTCAACTTCATCTGTCATAGGCAAGCTGATTGCAATCAATAGACACTTAATGGTCTCTCAGAGTCCCATCTGGGCAATTAGCAATAGCATTAAGCAAGCAAAGACGTATTGTAAGTCTGTTTCTTCAGTGGAAGTGACAGAAAAGAGAAATAGGAAATCAAATTACGTCTTTAGATCCAAATTCTTCTCTCATTAATACTGCATGAAACCTACTGTCACGGTCAAAAATGGAACAAAACTCAAAGTTTTGTTTTCTTTCCTGCAATTTTCTGGCTTTTTTTTTTTTTTTCGTAGGGGAGGGTTGTGGGGGTTTTTGGTTTTGGTTTGGTTTTTTTGTTATGTTTTTGTTTTAAATTCAAAAAAACTCAATCTCAATTTCAAACTGTATTAAAACCTCTCAAAGTTGGGAGGTAAATATGAGTGCCAGTGAAGGAAAGAGTGACCTTTGGAGTATTTAATCAACAAATAAATAAAAAATTATTATTTTGAATGCCCCAAACTTCACTGAGATCAAGAAGAAGCATTCATATTTTCACTTTCTCAACCCTAAAATGCATCAGGCATCCTCCCAGGCCTTCTGAGGACAGAAAATAGCACTAGCAATAATTGGAAAGAGTAAAGTTTTCTGTACATCTTTTATTTTGTCCATGACAAACACTGAGGAATAACTTATTAATCAGGCAGAAATATTTAACGTGCTTTCAGTTTTATTAAATATGACACTGCTGCACTATAAATGACAAAATTATGTATCTACAAGTCATGTAACTAATTTACTGTCTCCACTGTGATCTCAGGACACTTTTCCTGAGAAATGGAGCAGATCCAGTATCCTGCACAAATTTAGTTGATTATCCTAAATTTTTCTCTGGCAATTCAGCTGACCTGCTATTGTGCAAATCTCTTAGGGTCTATCTATCCAGATCTTCCAAAAATAACATAGAAAGTAAATTATGAGTACGGGAAGTTCCTGTGTGAGATGTGATTAATATTGCACAAGCAAAATGGGAATCTGTGCACAAAACTGACAAATTGGGTGCACTCTTGCATTAAAAGTAATTACCTGTTTTGAGTGCCATCAGTGAACTTATACAGATGACACAAATTATCATACAGAAGTCAAGCCTATAATGGAAAAAAATAATTTTGAAAGCTTTTTTTCAGCTCAAGACTTCAGAGAGTCTGTCAGAGTTGGACTGGAGTGTTAGACTACAAAAATTTTGGCAAGTTATTAGCACCTTTCTATATCCAAGCTGGGCTACTAGGATCAAATTTGCAGCAGATGCTTTTAACTTAGTCTATGGAATTTTGCAGACAAAACAGACAAATTACACAAACGTATGTCAGTTTGCCAATGGAAAGTCATATCCTGTCTATGCATAAGTTCTGTGGAGCAATTAAAAAGAACTGGTGGGCTATGCATTCCTCGTGCATTTGCTTTGTGGCATAGCTATGAACTGAAGATGGTAATCTCAAAGTGATCAAGAAAACACCCCAGCTCTGAGCATGCTGACCCTGTATTTTGGTGACTTACTGCAACGCTTACCCGTGTAACAGACACTCCTTTGAGCTCATTTTTCCCCCTCCAAGAATCAAATTACATTTTAAACCTGCAGTGCTACTCTTTTTCTTATCTTTGACCTACTGTAGGAAGCAACTTTAAATCTGCCCTGAGTGGACCTGTTTTCAAGGAACTTTTTAACTATTCCACAGGTGGTGAGCTTTGAACTCCAGAAGCAGCAACTCACTTGTAAATACTTAGCAAATCACTTTATCTGAAATAGTTGCCAGTCAGATAGAGCCTGTGTTTCTTTGCTAAATCTTATCTAAGAAAGAGTTCTTTATAAAGGCTTCATTAGATACTGCGGGAATGACAGACATAACAACTGAGCCACAACCAGATGCCAAGAGTCTGGCCACGGTGGCAATTATATTTGGCAAGATAGGTTGCTGAAATGCTTCTGGTCATTGAATTTCTTCTTTCAAACCCCTTCTTTTCCTCTGCCACAATGAGTTTTGCAAACACATGTAAAAGATGGCACAGAGACAGCTTGTAACATATTGAGTGGGTTAACCAGGTCTGCCTGGAAGGGTTTCCAGTAGGAAAGTGATACTGAAGGCAATCCTGAATCCTGGCTGCTCGCTCCTAATTGATTTACATAAATGTTTATGTGACTCCGATTTCATAAACATTACATGCAATGTTAAGGGATTTGTAGGACAGATTTTTGCAGCTTTCCATTTGGTCTCCATTTATCAGCAGAGACAGAGATCAGACAGAAAGGGCCAAGAAGAGAGGCAGAGGAGGACCACGAGATCTAGTGCCAGAGGAATTATGCATCAGATTAAGTTTATAATTTCTAATGGGTTGTTACTAAATGTTTCTGGGCTCTCCAGTACAACAGAGCCGTGGACATACTGGAGTGAGTCCAGCAAAGAGCAAGAAAGATGATTAAGGGACTGGAGCATCTGACATCTGAAGAGAGGCTTAGAGCTGGGACTGTTCAGTCTGGAGAAGAGAAGCCTCTTGGGGAACCTTATTAATGTGAACAAATATCTGACGGGAACTGGATGAGGAGATGGCTCAGTGATATCCAGTGGCAGGACAAGAGGCAATGGGCACAGAAATAAGCACAAAAAATACCATTTAAACATATGAAAAAGCTTTTTTTATGGTGACAGTGGTCAGGCATTGGACCAGCTTGCCCGGCGAGGTTGTGCAAATATTCAAAACCTGGCTGGACAAGGCCTCGACAAACCTGTTCTGGCTGACCCTGTATTGAGCTGGGGGCAGGATGTCCAGAGATCCCTCCCACCTTCAGCACCGTTGGGGTTCTGCTCTATGGATGGGTCCAGCAGCCACAAACAGCCACATTGTCTTGACTTAGGCCATCCGAAAGGTTGGATCTGTAGCAAGACACTGAAGAAAAAAGTGATTTTTATTACATTCTTGGTTTTGTAGATTAATTTGGTGGCATGCAAAATATGTTATAAGTTACAATTTACTACTGTCAAACACAGTGGCAGCACTGTAGACAACTATTTTTTCTCTGAACATGCTGCGGGTGTCTGTATGCTAATGACAACATCCTGCACCTGGGTATAATTATCATTATTAATACTGATGTAAATGAAATGTTAATTCTTGCTAATACATCAAACTATGAAATGCTTTAAGAGCAGAATTGCTATAATAAAAGCAGTTGGGCAGTTTCTTTGTAATTTGATGGCCCACAGAAGTGCAGAAACATGTCTTATGGCTTTACAAATCTGTGATAATTTCCTTCAACTTTTCCTTTTATTGCCTTGTCATTAAATTCTCATTGAGTTCTTAAAACAAAAATGTTTAAAACAGATGTGGCTGTTAAAGTTACAATATGATTTTACAACCTTAAATTTTATGACACTGAAAGAAATTTCAGCCACCAAAGTGACAAGAATGGAAGCAGAAGGCAGCTTTAAGGGTGACAGGTTTCCATAATTGTCAAAAACTTAAGTTAACACAATGCATACATTATATTCTAATGATTTAAGTCAGTGTTCAGAAAGAAAATTATCCAAACCCCCATGAATTATCAGGATTGAATAGCAAACAAGGACCAAAAAGAATGAATGGGAAGAAAAAAGGAAATAAGGGAAAAAATGGATGAAAAAAAATTTCTTAGTTCCACTTCTGTCCTTTCTCAGTTTCCTCTATGGATCTAATTTATGGGACCTAAATAGTTCACAGTGATCCACCCAGAATTCTTCAAGCAATCCTAGAGCAAAGGTTCATTTAAAAAAAATTAGTAATTTTATGATATTTTGGAAAGGAAATTCAACTTCCATTTAATCTGTCTATAAAAACCATGATATCTGATTTCACCAGAAGTCTCACTATGGGTAGACAGACAGACAGAAATGTAGACATGGTCTCTTTATGTCTTAAAATAATTCACAACAAGTGTAGGAATGACCCCTCACAGTATATTATCCCACACAATATGTTTTCTGATCTTTCATGTGAATTGCTCCACGTTAATTCCTCATTTCCTGGATTTAAGTCTGTGTGCCACAACTCTTCACCAGTGTGTGCATGTTTCCTTTGCTCCCTTTCAGCAAGAAACATCTTCCCATGTTGAATATTCCTTCATGTTGGATGTTCTCAGTCAGATCAGCAGGATTACATCACGTTTATCCCAAGTGAGAAAGGTAAAATCTGACTTCAGTCTTACTTTTTATTTTCTCTTCCTCTCAGTTTTTTTTGGCATTTCCAGTTCTATGGATCTCTAAAGCTTTGATACTCCTAGGAACTGTATTTTAGTCTTTTCCAAGGCAATTCATATTAATGGTCATTTGCGTATTTCAGATATGGACTGGCTGGCTCTCTTTACAATAAAACATCCATAATTTGTTTTAAGACCTGTCTTCTTTTTGTCGTTGAGTTCTCCACACCTCAGCTTTGCAATCAGTTAAGTTTTAGTGAGGGTTTAAATCTTACACTCAGAGAAAGTGAAAATTCAGCTCAAAATAATCTTTAGTGAGACTGTTTCATCTCCCTGTGTGCTGCGAGAACAACTGTGAAGTTTTCTTGTTGGATTTCAGTGGGATGTGTATTTAAATAAAAACTGATATCATCTAATTAACCCATGTAATCAAGTTGCAACAAAGACTGGTGTTTATTTATATACTGCCCAAGTTTTATGTCTCAGTTTTGTTCTTGAACTCCTGTCAGCAGCAGTGTCCCTGCACCACACTGCTCTGTATTTCTTCTCTCCAGCTCTCCTGCAAGTGAGCCCTGCAGACCTTTTCCTGTTGCCTGACTCCCTGTCCTTGCTTATACTCTGCTAAGGACAGGGCAGAGGCTTTCCAGCCTTGTGCTGGTCCTTGATTTACTGCTTTTCCTCCCGTGCACCTCACAGTAACTTCCCTGTGCTCTTATTCCCATAGTACCAAGCACGTTCTAGAAAAGTCAGCTCTGTCAGTCAGCCACACGATGACGTACACTTTTGGCTTCAGCAGAGAAAAAACCTTCTCCTCTTCCCTTCCAGTCGGTCCCAGCTCCAGCTCCTCTTCCCCAGCAGCCACATTACCTCACAGTTTGGGCAGCCCTCCCTCTGATCTCCCCCTTCTCCCGTGACTGCTCTCAACGCTGGCCAGGTAACTTTCCATATTAGCAGCTAATCTCTCTGCTCCCATATGGCTGGGGGCAGTCATCATTTCCATGACTTATTCGTTTCAATATCCGTAAAAAGTGGGGAAGTCCCTGGCATCAAGAAGCTTTAAATGATGTCAGGGGTCAACTGTGTCTTTGTTCCAGCACCGCGAGTGTTCCCCCGTGCCTGCGCTCACCTCTGAGCCCTGCCCTGCAGCGAGCAAGGGGGTAACACAGGTGTCCTTCCATCTCATTTAATTTACTGCAGACATTATTATATTATATCCGTGGTAGTTCGGTTAGTAATAATATGGTCCCCTTTCTACCAGCCAAGCATGAGAAACGTCTGATAGGAAGGTAAGTCTGGGGCTTACAGGGAAATTTGATAAAACACTGTCTCATTTCCAGAATCACCATGTCAGCAAGACTCAATTCTCTCTCAAAATCTGTATCATCCATGCAAGGTCACAAAGACAAAAGAGGGGAAAATAGATATACAAAATGATCTTTGAAAAAACCCAGGGATCTGGATGAGTTGCCAGAGAGCAGATGCTTCATTGCTAAGGGAGGATGTAGCTCAGTTTCACAGCCGTGAGTCCGTTTTGCTGAGACCTATTAAACTTCATCTGTTTTTAAATTATTTTCTTATAATTCCTCACCCATTGCTGTGAAAGATTTGTAAGACCTCTAGATGCTTTTACAAATAAAGCATATATATCTGCCAGCATCTCAGCTCCTCTGTCATCTAGACATATTCAGAGAGGGATTGAATATCTCTGGTTAATGCTAATGCTTGGTTAGGGTACTAATGCTCTCAAGGGTAGTAGCAAGCCACCATACAGAGAAAGTGCTACACGAAACATTTAGAGACTGGCATGAGAAGGTGACCTAATAGCCCTCTTAATATTTTATTTTATTACTTATTGTCGTTAATTTATGTGCAACTCGCATGCTACAGTATAGTGTTAACATTATTTGAAAAGTCAGGAATCTCTCTTATATTAAGAGCCTTGTGCACATATATATTGAAATTTTAAGCTAGCCTCCAGACACTTGCATGTAATTCAGAAAAGGCTTTTTTTTCTTTTTGCTGAAAGTATCACCATCAGTTCCCATGCACAAATAGTTCGGACATGATATAATGACGACGGTGCTTCAGGCCAGGCACCCCTCAGATCTCATGGATGTGGCGTGTAACTGGCTGCCACCCAAGCAGTGATGCACTCCTGTCAGAGCAGTGCAAGGAGATTTCACCCAGAAAGTCAGGCCAGCTCCTCCCTTGGACTGCAGAATGCAGAGTAGGGGCTGTGTTTGTCAGCACTGACCTGCGTGTTTTCAGCAGCAGCAAAAATAGATGGGGCATCATCCACAAGTAGTGCCAGCTGGGGGGTCCTCCAAGACAGCACTTCTGTCCTTAGGGAAAAAGAAATACACAAAGAAGCCATGGAATAAAATCCACCTGCTGTTTAAAGACATGTTCAAGAGCTAATTAAGGCTCTTCTTGTCACAAGCCAGAAGGAATCAAACAGGAGGAGGAGCTGAGGGTCTGTGTAAGGTTTTCTTCACATTAGGAAGCTCAAAGTGCTGCTATTTAGACCCTGACATCCTGACCCACCTGGGTGATGTCTCTGAAGCTTAGAAGTACTTTAAAAATAACAACCTCACGCACATTTCACCCAGAAGTTTTTGCCTCCTCCCTTCTCTTCAGCAAGGGCTTGACATTTGGTGGTGTGGGAGTCAGCGTGGTGCCTGGATCTTTTGCAGTCCCCAGTGTGGCTACAGCTCTGCCTGTGTCAATCTCATGCAGTTCAGAAATTCTGGTCTGCAGTTACTCATCAGAGGCTTGTGGAAGCTGAGGAGCTGTCTTCTCTGCTGTGAAAGAGGGCTAGAAACAGGACTGACTATTGCTGCATTGATGCAAAGGTGAAGTAGCTGATTTTGAGAAGCATTCTGATACAATGGTGATACCATCATGGAGATGTACACAACTCAATTAGCTTTCATATTACAGCAACATTTGAATAATGTGCAGTACAAAACATCTGGGACCCAATATTAAAAGGGGATATAAAGTCCTGAATAGCCAGTGAGCATCCAGTGGATGAAGCAGGACAGGATAATGAAGTTATGATTTAACTGAATCAAGCATAGGGGGGAAAAAATAGTCTGCATAAAAGTTACAACAATAATTCTCAGCTGTTCTAGTTTTTGAGTGCTTGAATTAACAATTTCAACATATTTTGAGAAAAGGACTATAACCAAGTTTTGTGTATACCTTAATGATTTCAGTGGAAGTGCATGTAGGTTTGACTAGACAGTGTATGCAGTAGCCTGACACTTTTTGCTAAACTATAGCTGAGAAAGTAGAGATACATGTGAAATAGATTCAAACAGGCATCCATTTCACTTTCCAGCCTGGCATTCAGGAATACCTTGGATCTCAGCTCTGCTTCAAAGTTCCTGTCGAGCAGCTTTCCAGCTTTTTGCAGCTTCCCTGATAAATGCACCCGTAGAAAATGCCAGTAAGCAAACTTGATATTACATGAAACTAATCTGGTTTCACATTCTGGCATAGACTCCAAACCAAGTACCTCCCAGCTGAAAGATTTGTGTACCTGTGACCCATTCTTGTGTTGCCATGAAAACTGAGCAAAGACAGGAACAGATGCTTTAGACACACAAATGAGACGATTACAACAGTTTAAGCTAAGCTTAACCTCTGGATTTGGGCCTTGTGCCCTGCAGCTGAGTGATAACCAGAGTAGACACTCTCTCACACGTTTAAACTGGGAAACATTTCTGCAAGGTCCTGGGAAATGAAATACAGAGCTGTAATTGGAGCCTTCTCAGATCTTTCTCAACATGGAGATAACATCCCCAATGCATGAACAGTCAAAGCTGTCTGCAGACTGTCAAACCATGCTTTGGGATGTGTCCCCAAAAACAGACCCTATAAGCTGCTGAAGTGGCCCTGCCTTCTGTTATGATCATGCAAAAATAAAGTCACAATTGCAGAGATCTTACTCTCACAAATTCATCCTCCCTCACACACCCATGAAGATGGTCATGGACCCCTGCACAGCCCCTTTCACACGAGCAGCTCAGCAGGTAACGAAGATGGTGACCAAAGTGACCATCTGCTGATGTGCACATGGCAGCACTGGCAAATAATGTTCTTGTCATTCACTCTTGCCTATGGAAGAAAAAGCATCTCCCTGGTGTTTCTCCCTGACTGTCCCTTCTCCTGCCATCCCACGTCAGATCTGGGGACAGACACACCATGTTCTTTCACACATGGAGCAGCTCAGCCTGGGCCAGGCAGGGCTGAAATACTTTGATGGGGAAGAGGAATTTTTCAGTTAATTATCCCTTCCTGTGGGATCTGCACATGAGAGCCCACCAGTGTGGCAGAAGTAGTTCTGCTCTGTTTGGCTCTAAAAACACCATCATGGAGTAATTAGTCCTTCTCACTTCGATTTTCATATAAAAATATATGTAATACACAGGCAAATACTTTAATGGGAGTTATATTACAAGATCAAACTCTGGTTTGTGTGTATGAGTTCTTTCAGCCCTATACCTTCATTATGCATTATTTTGTAGCTTAAATTAGAATCTCAGCAATATTCATGGTACCCCACTGCCTTAATGAGTTTAAACAGGCAAATACAGTGAACTTGGATTTGTATAATTCAATCTCAGTTTGCTGATTCTCCCTTGGCTTTGTTTCTTTCAGGCTAACAAAAGTAAAAATCAGTAAAAACTTTTTTTTGGCACCAGAGGCAGTGGATCTAACTGAATACAGAAAAACAGGAGATTGACTGAAATGGTTCCATTATTACATGGTCATTTTGAATGTTGAACTTCACTTTAAGCCAAAGAACATGCTAAAGAAAATAAAGCTTGAATATATTGTTCCCACATTTGCAAACCACTAACATAGGAATATTTTTGAGCATCCTAAATATTCACCATTTTTGGCTATGACTTTATCTCAGTCACCATCTCCAATGCCAAGTTTATTTTTAAAGAGCAGTCTAGTTCCTGCTCCTTCAGGTTTCTGCAGACAGCTATTTTGTTTTGCTCTTCCCATGCTATGAAATATCTGTCATTCAGTATTTAATTCTAGCACCTAACTGGCTCTCTTGAGACAACAGAGGAGCCTCCAACAACCATGAACCCATCAAGATCCCCAACTAGGATAAAAAATCCCAAAGTGAAGGTTAAAGCAAAACAGCAGGTCAGGAAGCTCAAAGGCTCGCAGCATTGATTTCTTTGGCACAAAAACCACCGGGTTAGTCCAGTCTGTCCTCTGATTTAAAAGGAATTATCCTGAGGTAAAAATAAAGGAATGCAGTGGTGAATCAGGCTCGTTGTCTAGATTTAGTACGAAGCTGAGATGAAGGCACTGGGCTGCATGGGATGCAAGGTGCAAATGAACAACACCCGTGAGCAAGGCTTGATCCGTTCCTTACGGTGTGTGTGAAACCTACCTCAGGTATTTGTACAGCTCCTCAGGCCACACAACACCCATCTGCTTTCTAATAAAAATATGGAGCTGATACATCAAGACCTTGAAAAACCATTGGAGCCAAATGGTACAAGGAGAGGCCATAATTTCTCTGTCAAAACTTGGAAGAAGCCACTTTTAACTGGGGAGAATTTAAGGCTGCAAGCTCATGTTTGTCACCATGTACTTGGGAGCAAATTGCTGTCCTTGCTTCTACTCCTTTCCTGCGATTGCCTGACAACAGCACTTGATTTTTTCACCCCCTGTGAAGGTTTAAGAGCTGCTCCTGCTGCTGCTTCTTCCCTCCTCCTTGCTGTCCAGTGTTCCCTGCCCTGAATAGCCTGCAGAAAGCGGGGCTTTGGCTGGCCAGTCACACAGACTGCAAAGGTTCAGGTGGGAAGTGGCTGTGGGGAGAAACCAGGCTGGGGAACAGAAGAGCTCATAAAGTCCTTAGCATGGCTTTCAACAAATACTGCTCCGCTGTGCTTTATATCCCTCAGGAAAGCTGTTGGCAGGTGACTCAGCCTGACTCAGGCTGTTTTAAACTCTGCTCTCCATGCATCAGACATGAGCAAGGGGCTAATCAGACCTTCTGGGTGTCCTGTAGCAGGACAGTTGCAGCCTCACAATATCAAGGCTTGTCAGACTGGCATTTTTGTGAATTGCCTCGCACAGTGGAGCATTTCTAAGAGGGGCCCACAAGACAGAGATAACCAGAGAAGCACCCACTGGATATTGCAGTGTCTGCAGTTCTCATTAAAGCACCAGCCCTAATGGCAAGTCTCTAGATAATGAGATGTGACTTCATTTGAAATATATGAAGTGCATTGAACATCACAGTTATGAGGACCCTAAAAAGCTCAAAGAGCACATCATGATTGTTTTAAGCATCAACTGACCTTTCCTTAGGCCAGTGAGGGAACCTCCCTGTGGTGCTGGAGCTGTGGGTTTAGCAGCACTGTCAGACTCGCAGGGACCATGACCTGGGTGTACCCGAGACTCCCAGAGAGGCAGGTGACACTTCTTGAAGCAGCTTCCTGCCTTTACAGAATACCTCTTCTGGAGATTTTCATATCTCACTCTAATCTGGCTGAATTTTAAACAGAAACTTAGCTGAAAAGGGGCTTCTCACTGTGTTTCACAATACCTGGCACTGGCTGCTCCAACAGTGAGCACAAACGCCCTAAGAAAAACACTAGTTCAGCCATAATTTCCTGTCTTTCTGTTTCTGCTTTTCGGGGTTATGCATACCATTACCCAGGGCTTAGCAGTGTTGTGAAAGACACTAACCAAGTGTAATGACTTGGGGAATTCAGTTCACTTTAGAGTTTCCAGAAATTTTTCTCCCCCAAGAAGATTTTCCAGCTATTTTATAGGCAGCAGAAGGAAAAAACAGTTTGCCCAGACAGCAGCAGCGTGAGCTATCTTTGGATCCTTGCTGTGAAATGCAGAAGGCATTTGCTGGGCAACTCTCAAAGTGTGCATACCACAAGATTTAATCAAGGAAACTCAAGTTCATGTCCTATTTTGCAAGAGGTATATTCCCCAAAAGGGCTGGGCACACCTCCAGAGAAAACTCATCACTGCTGTGGAGCAAAACTGAGATGGCAAATGCTTTAAAGGCTGGAAACATCCATGTGCTGCTCCTGCACTGCCTGGTGACTACTGGCCCACAGAGCTGGGACCACAGACTGTGCCAGGGCTTTTGCAAACCGTGGGGCACTGGCACTGCTTTCAGCATTGTGTGCCTGGCAGCAGCCCATGCAAAGTCCCTTGGTGGATCATCTGAAAATTCAAGAAGGCCCCTCGGATTTGGGAAAAGTTGTGACAAGTGCTTTTTTCCTTTTGTTAGGCAGATAACTTTGATTGTGAAATGCCTAAGCAGGAGATAGACTAATTTGGGAAGCACATTCTGTCCCACAAATGGCATTAGGGTTATACCAGGCCAACTAGAAAAAGCTATCAACAACCAAGGCAAAGAAGAAAAGACAGATTCTGTTATCTTTGTTCACCTAAACTAGCACTCCTGTACAAATAACCCCATGGAAGCTGACAGTTATTGAACAAGAAAAAGATCAGTATTAAAATAATGTTCAAATAGCACGAGAACCCCTCTTTTATAATACCAAAATTTAATGTCAAGTGTGATAATGATCAAAACTAATAAGGAGCAAAATAGGCTTCTTTTTAAAGGGGAAACATCTGCTCTGCTTTGTTTTTTCCCTGATCACTGTGAAAATAGTAGGTTTGCCTCAGGAGGTAGAAAGGTTTCACTCCTCTAGTAATGCCTTCATTTTTCTTCTGACCCCTTGGATCATTTAATTGGGCTCCTTTTAAAGCCACTCTGTAGGTAAACTGCATGCATAATTAGCCAGCTGGGTCCCCTGCCAAGAGTGTGTCATTTAGTATCTGTGAGTGCCAGCAGGGTCAGGCATGACACATGGTGCAGCTCTGAAAAGCAAACAACCTCAAGGTCTTGTCCATAAAACAGGGAACACGTTCAGGGCTGTATCGGGCTCTTTCAGCAGTTTCTCATGCATGACCAGAGGTGTGGATTTTATGTGCAACTCATAAAGAAAACTCACCAATTTGCACGCCACAAGCACTAGCAGGTGATGGCTCAGGGTAGCAGAGGAGGTGAAAAAATTTTGGCAAAGACATTAAACTGCGTCTGCATGTAAAGAATACTCTTTTCCATTTAGCGCAGGCAGCAGTTGCCATATGATGGCTCAAGGAGCTAAGCAGCAAGTTAGAAATATCGTGGGGAATCACTTCTTTGTATCCCAGCAGGACTAGCTCAGCCCCTTTGGAAGGTGAAAGTTTAGGAATCTACCTGTAAGTGTATTCTAATTTTACTGGAATGCTCTGGCAGGACCCACCCTTCACTTTCAGTGCAAAGATGCACAGCCAACAGAGAGTTAATGGTGCCTTGGCCACAGGGTGGCCCACCCTGGGTGGATTTTGCAGAAGGTTGTGTGTAAATGAGCTCCAGGCATCTCTGCAGCCACTTGGAAAGCCCTTGCAGTTACAGAGCTGCATGACACTGTGCTGGATGTTATCTGTGACTGCAGGGTCTGCAGCAATGAGACACACTGAGATTTATCTGGATCTGATGAAGACAGAAACGGTTTCCTGGCCACAGTAATCTCATCATTATTATACCATCACTTCCATCAAATCACTCTTACCTGTAATATCTGCCTTGCCTTCCATTCACTTCCTTCCAAAATCCAGACAAGACTCATGCACAGGTTGAAGTGTTACCTGCCTGCACACAGAGAGCAGCCATCAGTCATCACCCACTTCAAGAGGCTCCCATCTCTATCAGGCACCTTTGTCCTTCCCCTGAATAAGCTGTGGCTTTGCCACCAAAGAGTCATCCTCTCCTTGAGGGTATAATGCCAAGTGCTTTGTTGTTAAATAACTGCACTTTTTGATGAGAACTTTCACACTTTGTTTGGAAAACTGAGCATGGAAAGCACTCATAAAACCAGTGATTTTAGATGTATAGTGACATTCTTACCCAAGTCAGGATAGGCCCAAAGTCAAGACCCAGATGTGGATCCCAGCAGTTCTATACTCAAGCCCTCACATTGCACCTCTTCCCTGCCTCACACCAGCTCTGTAAAACACACACCCAACACCTCTGTGATTCCAAAGAGCCACAGGCAAAGGATGAGCAGGGAATCCCTGAAGGACATCAGCATCCCAAGGTGCCCACACCACCTCTTACCACTGACATTTCCTTATTGTGGATACTTCACAGGCCACTGCTTTTATTTGTTGAGGTATGGGCAAACTTGCAGGTTCAAAATATAAAGATCTGCCAAATCTGCAAAAATCAGGAACTGTGACTTCTTTGTATTTTACTCTTAGAATCTTTCAGAGTCTCACTTTGAAGCTTTTCTTCACAAGTAGCAAATGCCAGTAGCTCGTCTGTGTGCTTGCTTATGTAAAGTACATGGAAATGCAGACAAATTCATTGATTCCAGAAGCTGGAGATTTAAGAAAAACACCCGGTATTGGGAGACTCTCAACAGTCATAAGACTTTGATGTTTTGAATGATGGAGTTTCCACCACTTCCACTGGAGACTACTCCAAACCAGGTTCCTGTATACTCATGTTGCTGTTACTCAGCAGTTTTGTATTTTCACTGCAAAACCACTCCTTTCATATAATTCTTGACATCCCATACAGAGGAAATCCAAGGAATGGAGGTTTCTCAATTCTCCATAACACTTAGGAATATGAAATTAATACATTTATGTGGTCCACTTAAGGTTATCACATGATTGTCCTCAGGAAATGAAAGGGGCCAGAGCTTTCACACATTTTTAAGCATATACAAAAACAATTATTAAAAAAAAAAACCTCTCCGATCTTCTTGTTTAACAAAGAAGATATTGTTTGGAAGATAGAAAATAAATTAATTTTCTACTATGACCTCATTAAGACTGGATTTAAGTTCCAGCCCAGAAGAATTTTAGAACAACATTGGTCTCCTGCCCTTAAATCTCCATCTATTGAAGCTGGTCAATTTATTAATTTCCCTGCTGGAGAGCATATTTTGACTGGCCTGTGAGCTGAGCAGACAGTCTCTCCCCAAAAGCTCACACACGAGGGCCATTTCCTTATTCATTTCTTCTCAGTAAAAAGGGTGTTTCCAACCATATCATTTTTAATCAAAGCACTCTTGACTCAGACACAATTGTTCACATTGATGGACAGATGGAGATTTGATCCAGACCCAAGAAAACAAAACAGCAGAAAGGGCAGCGCCTCTCTTATCGTCAATGAATGAACAAGATTAGCCATAACCTGTTCTCTTCTCACCATACAACAAATCCAGTGTGTGCTCCCAGCACAGCCACAGATTCACATCTTGTAATTTTTAATACAAGACATATACAGCCTGAGGGAACAAATTGCTCTTCTGTATTCAGCATGCTTCAGTGCCTTCAGAGGACTGTGCTTGAGAAATAGTTACTTTGCTTGGCAGGAAAAACCTTTGAAAACAAAGGAGAGGGCTCTCTGCGATGAAAGTCAAGTCCATCCCAAAAGCAACAAAAGAAAGCAGTTTGGGAAGTTGGACAGGCTCTGGTGGAAAATTGTCCAGACACGAGTTCACTTTCTAAGTGGCACTGTGCAGCAAATTGGCTTTCTGTGCAATCCCAAAGCAAGACCCACAAAAAAACCCCACAACCAACCAACACACAAAAACCACAGTTTGAAATGGGCAGGTCTCTGTACCCCAGTTTTTCTGTTGGGAACCTGGAGCTAAGCTGCTGGAATGACAGAGCCCTTCTCTTCCTTCTCCCCTCTTCCGCCGGTCTGCTCTTAAAATCTCAGCTCGTCAGGAGAGGCACTCTGTTCTCATGTGAAAGTACAGGAAGAATGGGATCTCAAGCACTACTGAAATAAAAATACCAGTGGGAGATGAAAAGCCTGTGAGTCTCTATAAATAAGCCCGAGTGGGCTCGTTGTCTGATACCCCTCAGCAGCTGTGCCACCCCTGTGTGCACTAAATCATAGCAGTGCTGCCTCCACACCCAAATTAGTGATATGCACTCAAGAATCACGAGACATTAAAAGTTGCAATGTTTGAGAGATCTTATTTGTTTCATTCCACATGAACTGGTTTGAGCCTAAGAAAGCAATGAAAACTAGAAACTTATTCTGTCTCAAAAAATAAAAAAAATTTTAAAAAACCAAAACCAAGAAAGTAAGAAAAGAGATTTGTGTGTAATGGCCTGACTTCAGAAACAAAAACCCACAAACAGTAAATTTATTTTTACTGAGCAAGGAAAGGGGGGGCTTTTTTTATAGTGAATATTTGACCAATCACATCAGATGCTCCATTTGAATTTCCTTTCCTTCAGGCTTCACCAAATGAAGATTTCTATAGGACTGCAAATGTCAAATACAGAAAATGTTTCTATTTCTTCAGTACTTCCCTCTAACCAATCCACAGTACTTCTACTTCTTTTTTATAAGTGCTCTTCATAAGAACCTTTTTCAAGAAAAATCTAATTACAAAGACTGCTGCTTTTCTGTTTTCCAGGACTGTTTTCAAATACGATATAATTCTATTTCCATTTTAAATGGTCTTACTGAAAATATCAAAATATTGTTGCTTTAGAGTGCATCTGTTCAGAACATAATTTCAGATGTTAGCAACTGATCATTTTTGTTTTCTACCTCTGTTGGCATGGCATGAGGGTTTCCACTTTCCTAACTTTCTCCCTATCTACAAAACAAACAAACAAACAAACAATACAGCTTGTAAGAAGCAAGAAAAGAGAAATAAAAAGGTAAAAAAAAGAAGAGTTATATTGCTTTGCCTGGGAGATGTAAATGGTGTTTATTTACCCCCTATCTCTCTTGAAATCTTGATAAGATTTAATTAGAATGCCATTTACAAGTCTTTTTTTAATTATTGAATTGTGATTTTCTTATGCATTGAAGTCCAATGTTCAAGTCCAAACTACAGTCCTGTTTTCACTTAAAAATGTAACATGGTTCTTGATGCCTCTTTTCCTAAACAGTTCCATGGGTTTGGGAACAATGCAGGTTGTATTTTCCAGGTTACAAGTAATAAAGTGTAACTTCCAGGAAGGAAACTCAGGATAAAGTATCCTGTCATCTCTCCATACAGTGGCTGGTATATTCATTTGCAGAACGAAGTATGCGAAAATATAAACAGACATCAAATGTCAGACACAATTGCATGGGTAATGACAATACCTTGCTGCAGTTTGAGAGTGTGCTTCTGTTTGTCCAAGTGCAATGTTTTACAGTCTATTCAGAAAATCTGAATTCACATACAGACAAATACTATTGAGTATCTTCCTTGCTAACAACTGTTATAACCACAAAGATATATGCAAAAGTTTACATGTCCAGTGCCTATTAACACAGACTCAAAAAAGAAAAATCTTGCAAAAATAGTATATATGCTCCCTGCAGTGAATTTGATTTTGTCTGGCCTGTAACTAAAGTCCCTTGACACGCCAGTTTTATGAGGGTGTGATGCAGTGTTAAATCAGGGCCATACTGATGATCTAAATCAGAATAACCAGCATGTTTTTCATTTCAGAAGGAAAAAAAAAAGTTTGTGAGAGAAAGTTTGCCAGTTTCAGCACTTCCTGGCCGCCAAGAACATTTACTGAAAATCAATGGTCTGTCCAAAACCTAATGTGAGCAGGAGTCGTAGTGCAGCTGTTCAGAATCTATACAGCTTCCTAGGCAAAGTTTCTAAGCCCTTTCAGTCCTTTAGAATAATAAAAATGATTAATGGTCTCAAACACTGTGAACCAAGTGTTTTGAAGTGTAACCTGCTACTTGTAATGCACTCAATATTTCTGATCTGTATTGTGCTGGCATACGGCGCCTCTGGAAGTTAATGTTAAAACGGGCAACGTTTGACAGGAATGAAGAGAGGCTCATGAACTCTGATGGCAAAATCATTTTCTCCCAAACACAGATATTATTTTCCATCAGTTCATAGAGGCAAAAAAAATTGACTGCAAATATATATAAATATCTATTATTTTATATAAACACGTTCTAGGAGAGCAATGCGGATACCTCACAATTTGCATGGAAGATGATCCATCTCATTCAGTGCTCTAAAGAGACACCCACTTGTTCTGGAGAAAAGCAAGTTGGGTCTTCATCGAGAGTGTGTGCAGCAGAAAGAGGCTCAAAGCTTCATGGAAAAACTTCCTCCATCTGGGCCTTCGATGTTCCTGACCTGGCTGGGCACAGGCCCTGCCATATGCACAACCCTTAGAGCCAGTTTGAGCTGCGTCAAGTGTTGGTAGGTTCCCACAAAGAACAGAACCCAGCGAGGCCCAGAAGATGAGTGGTGGCTAGAGACCCCCGGTGCCTGCAGTGCAGTCACACAGGCCACGGGTGCTGTGCACTGAGCCCACCTGGAGCTGCCACACGCCCGACCCCCAGCTCTGCCCGCCCCGAGGCTGCAGTTGCACAAGAAGCTCCCTCGGAAGGGCTGGACTCAAGCCCAAGCAGTCACTTGGCGCCCTGTTTGTGCCGGCTTGTTTGCTCATGCCCTGCACCAAACTCAAGCAAACAAACAGATGATTTTGGACCACAGCTATTTCCAGATATCAGCAGCACCCTGCAGGTATTAAGAGTCCTTAATTGCCCTGAGCAGCCTTACTTGGCACCCCACCCACAGCCCCTGCCCATGGCCCAGGAGCTCTGTTTAAGCTCAGCCCCAGAGCTGAGCAGGGCCTATCTGGGTTGGAGGTGTTTGTGTCTCCAGCCTTGACTCCTGGGTGAACCCTGGTCCTGTGCTGTAGCAGCTTCATCTCTGGTCTTCTCTTTGCCCGCTCTGGGTGGGCTCCCTGGATGGACCCTGGTTCATTGCTCCTCAGGTCTGGGGCTCTCAAGTGGGCCCCATTGCCAGCATCCATCACTGCCTGTGCTAAAGCCACACTTGCTTCCTGGGCCACCTTCCCTTAGGAATCCATTGGCATTTGCTGCTCCCTGAAAAACATACAATTTATGTGAAAAGTTATTAGAGGTTGAAAAACAGCTACAAAATACAGTGAAACAGGAGGAAACTTGACAACTGGATTGGCTTTTCAGCATCCTGGGTACCTGTACTTCCCTGTCTTCTTGTTGGGTGCAATGGAAGCTTGGGAAGGCATTACAAGGAACACTCAGTTGATGTTTACAGAGAGGTCACGTGCCAAGTTCTTTTATGAAATTTCCAACTCTAAATTTACAGGCCTTATATGCAATATTATTTTGGGGACAGCATATTGTATTCATTAGATATTTAAAATGGTATAAACAAGGCAGTAGATGTACTCAAATTGCTGCAAGCCAGATGGAGATCTTATCATAATACCTCCCACAATTTGGAATAACTTCTTTTTGAAAGCCCTGGGTTTCTGTGCTCGTAGCCAGTGAATCTCCTGGGTTAGCGATGAGATGGACCATGTAGGACAGAGAGTTGCCTGTCCCCTCTCTCTGCCTGGAAGGATGTGAAGTGCTGCTCCTCTGCCCTAGTGCATGGGAACAGAAGGGGCATGTAGCCTTCAACAAAAACAAAGTCAAAATTAGATCATGCAAAGTCACATTTTTGGAGCATAAGGGAACATTTTAGTCCAATTATCTTCTTGAGCACAGAAAGAAAAGGAAACATTTTACCAGAGTCAGTTTTTAAAAGAATTATCCTAGGTAAATTGATCTGCAGGGAATTGCTCCCAAAACTATAAATCATATTGATTTCCTTGCTTTACACTTCTTAAGGGTGACGAATGAGTTATTGGAAGGGTGCACAGAGCTCTTGGCCTCACAGATTGAGGATGTGGTTTCTTCCTGCCTGTAATATGGATTAGCAAAATGCAAATGATCTCTGTCATAATAAACAGGAAGGGAATTATTGTATGTTTGATCAAAGAATTGAGAATACACTGTTAGTGATTTCCTAGCACTACCTGACTAGCTCTGATTTTCTGGAATTTCACTGTATTTGCATAGGCGTTAGGAAAGAGCACTTACTCTTTTGGCTTAGGGTGGATCTTTACAGCTTGTAATCCCATGCAATTACTAAATGCAGTATAAGCTGCACTCTGGAAGCATAACTCCTTTGGTACTTACAGTTCTTCAGCACACAGCATCTGCTCTTTCATTACTTTGCAGAACAAATCTAAAAGTCCAATGACTACTAATGATGGGAAACTAGCAAAATGCTCTTATGTATCTACTGTATTATCAGATTGTTTTAAAATACTTACCAGCCATGGTTTGGAGCAATTTTAAAAATATTATGTTACATTTCTAATTAAAGTTTTGCGGCGGTCAGGTTGGCTTATCCGAACAAAGCGATTGGTTTGGCAGAATTGACTCATGGTCATTCTACCTGACAGCATTCCCCTTTTGTGGGAATGTAACTCTTACTGTGAAAATGTTGTACTAAGCAAACCTTAGTTCTGCTCGTAAATCAGTTCGATGAAAGGTTTGAAAGGCTGTTTCTATGGTGCAGTTAAATTACATTCAAAGTACAACCGAAAGTGTCCCTACTTCTACATCAAGTATAATGCGACTTAAAGAAACGTCCTTTAAAGACAGAGAACAGTTTAGAAAGCCAGATGAGAATTCCTGAATGAAAGTAGATAGAATTTAGGTAAACATTCTTCAAGTTTAAAATAACAACTGAAGCATTTGTCTTGATTATCAATTTTA
Source organism: Atrichornis clamosus (assembly GCA_013400975.1). Taxonomy (NCBI): domain Eukaryota; kingdom Metazoa; phylum Chordata; class Aves; order Passeriformes; family Menuridae; genus Atrichornis; species Atrichornis clamosus. The sequence goes on along the minus strand of WBMZ01012853.1, from coordinate 5,873 downwards.
ATGTACATAATAATGAGACTCATTCCCACTAGGACAGGCATGCTAGAAAAGATTCGGAGTGCTCGCGTTCAGATTCCTAAAATCAAACCCTTCCTTGCAGTCAAAACCCTATGCAAAGCTGGAAGAAGACTGTTTTTGATCCCTGTGTGAATGAACTTTCAAAATACTTGCAATTCTACAAGATAAATTAAATGAAAGATTTCTGGAAGGCTACTCAGGCTCTCTGTCCCAGCAGTGCTGCTGAGCTGCTGCCGCAGCCACAGCCAAGGCACTTTGGTGCTCTTGCATCAAAAGCCAACCAGTGCCTAATTTGGAGACCACCCAAAATTCAGCTTTTTTTGGCTTACTAAAACATCAACTGCCTGGAGACAGATGCAACTTTATATGGGTCAGAGGCAACTTCAGTGATGGCCCCGAGTTACATTTTGCCACATGCGCACTGCTCCAGTCAATGAAACAGAGCCAAAAGTTGTAATTCATGAGTAGGTTTGCCAGTCTATGGAATTCATAAGTCTTCCCTGAGGAGGAAGCTGATATCTACTGAATGTTTCACCTGAAGTGTAATAAAAGAAATAAAAAAGCCAAGGACCCATGAGAAGACAACTACACAAATTCCTCTCGTTTTCGTTCACAGCCCCAAGAGTGGACCATGCCTCCTGGTTGGACCACGTGTCTGCTTTTGGGGCCACCGATGCGTACTATTTTCAAAGGGAATGTGCTTTTATTAAAAATTAATACAAATTTTATTAATCTGATTTATAATGCTTATATTGATTAGAACAGAAAATTGGTCATTTCTCAGCGCTGCTCTAGTGTAAAAAACTCCCACAGTCCTGCACCTCCTCTCCAAATGGATCAGTGACTGAATTCTTCCTAGGGATTTTTTTTCCTCCTAGTGATTTTTTTTATTACTGGTAATTGAAATAACATCAAACCTTAACTTTAAAATATTGCTCTAGCTCAGTGTCAGGTTTTTAAATCTCTCCTGCACACCATCATTCCTTCCACAGCCATTCCCATATTTGGGTCTGGGTTCATAACTGCACGTGGCAAAGTGAGTCAGCAGGAATCATGCATTTGCATATAATGCTCCATGCAAAGCTAAGAAAGGCAGCACAAAAAAGTTTTAGTCTCACATTATGTTATTAAAAGAGATTATGAAGAAAAAGGCAAAAATGGTCATAATACCTATTTTTCACTTTTATATCTTTCTGTGCAAACTAATTGTCATGCAACTGTGCTCACAGGTGAAATTTGGTTTACTTCTGTTGTTAGAGATGGCTGCAGCAAGAGTGGCAGGATCCCAGACTGAAACAAATCACGCTTTTTCTGTCAATGGATGTTTAATTTGTGAAATTACATCGTCTGCATAGTACAAAACATATTGCTGCTAAAGCACGAGGAAACAGGAAGAATGGAGTAGAGGAATCTGTTGTTTCTTCAGGAGAAATTCCAAGGAAAATAGTGGGAGAGTTTAGGAGAGTTAAAAAAAAAAAAAGAGGAAAAAATTCTGGTTTTTTTCATTTCATTTCAGTAGTGGAAATTGATTAATGAAGTCCGTCTGCAGCCTGTACAAAGGGCCAAATCTTCAGTAAATATTAAATAGCAAGCTTCTACTTTTGAAAACCAGAAAGAGGAAGGGGACATAAAACTAAAAAACAAACAGGCATATTTGATCATTTAGTGGTGAATAGATCAGGCGCTCCTCAGTTGCAGGGTTTTATTTTTGTGCATTGTGTCAATGATTGGAAACCATATGTTTTAAGACTGGCTTCAATAGTATCAGTAGCTACAGTCCTCCTCTCAGATTACTTTTTACTGCCTGCCTAATTTTGAGCTTTAATAGCTAACATGCACTTTGTTTATCAGTTACAAATGTTCTGAATGTTGATGAAACAGGCTAAACAACACATATTGGCTTATCATCAGTACTAAAGACCAAGATGAAATGTGTTTAATGTTGTGGCTTGAGACTTTGCAAACAAGGAGTCCTTAGAAATAAATTTAATCTCAGAATTGATGACTCTGGTTCTGAATGTGAGATGTTAGCACTTGGATGCTGACACAGCTCTTGTTATCCGTGGAAGAATCCATCCTACAAGGAGCTGAGGCTTTTGGCATCAAAAGTGCAACCAAGTATAGCACAGTTAAGCCCCCTCAGATGGCACAGCCAGTCCCGTATGAAGTGCTTTATTGCACTGAGGGCAGTCTGGTGGTATTCAAATTAAATATATGTTTTAAGTCTTTCCAGAATCAGACCCTTAGTACCTTGCAGGCCTGAGCACTAGTACATGAAATAGCTCATTTTTAAGTAATTCTGTTTAGCTGTGCGGCAAAGAAATTTTAAATAATCTCTAGCTTGTGTTATTTATCCTCTAATTACTTGAGGACAGAGTACCTCTCCTCTGTTTTTAAAACACTGCATAAATTAACAATGTTCTAACAATAACAGCAGCAGCAATTCTGGGCGTTTACCAGACAGAAAGCAACCATTCGCCTTGAGAATGAAATTTTACTGCAATCCACAAAATAATGTGTTAGGAAAGATTATGGTTGCCAACTTTCGCAATTTTGTTAAAAGTCTTCTAAAATGTGAGGGTTGGGGTGTTTTGGGTTTATATTTGTTTATTTTCCCCACAAAGCCTGAGCTCTGGCATCATGTGAAAACATGAAAATGTGAGATTTTCAGTTTTAATTTTACAAGACAAGTAAGTTACTCAGCATTGTGGTTGCAAAGAGAAATTGAAAACATGAGCCCAAGGACCAGAGAACAATTAGTAAGAGCCCAAAATGCATTGCTTTTAAATTCTTACACTTTGTAAAGCAACTTCTGACTTAGGGTGTTTCTGTGCTCGGGGTTAACCATATTCAGTACCCCAATAAATCCTCTATACCCTTTTTGAGGGCTTCTCACCCTAGTTTGTCTCAGAGGGTGGTATCACATCTTAATTGTCAGGGAGGATGCTGAAGTTCAATATTGGCTCATTTCGTTCTTGAAAATGGAAACAGTTGTTTGTACTGATGTAGCTCCGTTCATTTTGATGATGACATCAAAAGCAGAAACTGGCAATACTTCCTCAAAGGAAATACACTTGCCATCGTAACTAAAATTTGGCATCTTGCTTTTCATCTTCTCCTCAGAGGGGCTGAGGTGTGGCTCTCCCACACTATGGGGTAAGCTCTCTGGATCCCAGGCTCTGGCAGAAGACAGGGTACCTAGGGACAGGGTATGGGCTGGCTGCTCAGGCGCCCAGGCAGGACCATTATCTCCTACATCTGTGCAGGACACTGTCACCCAGCCCGATGATTGGGAGCATTTCCATTTGCAATATGTGGAGCTTTCTGCACCGTTTCCATTTCGTCTTTGAGTTTATGATGCATGGGAAAAAGCACAGAATAAAAAGTCAAGCAAATCCCCTTCTAAATGTGACTCGTTTTTTTAGACACACAAAAAAATCCACTGCTCTGAGAAATCCCTGGCATTATATGGCTGATGATGGCCCAGCTTGATGAAAAGGAGACTTTCATCAAGCCAGGACTGGCTCCTACTCTCTGGCCTTGCAGCCTGTACCCCATGCAGCTGTCTGACCCTGCGCCCCAACCCATAGTCTCACCAATGGGGCAGAAACCATTTTATGCACTTGCCTTTCCAAACGGCTTTTAAGATACACAGGTATTTTGCTGGATACTAACAATGACGAAAATACTTAAAATTCCTAGTTCAAAAAACATCCTTTATCTCCCTCTTTGCCTACCCTTTTCCCACTGTGCCCTTATTACTTTTCTAAATATTGCATACAATGTTTTCGGTAAATAAAAAGGATATTAGAGTAGACAAATCGTGTTTACTCACCAGCTCAGGAAAGGTGTTTCTGGCACCAATTCACAACTTACTCACAACTTACAAAAATTACTTATACTGAAAGGGACAAGGAGTGTCTTTTTGTGTGCGGGGTGCTGTACAAACAATGAGGTCCTGGTCCCTGCCTGGCTTGCTGTGGCATTACCACAAACAATACTAATTCTTAAATACCTGCCTGACTTTAAGCACTTAGGTAAATAGTTGTATTGATTGTTGTAGGTCTATTCACATGCATAAAACTAAGCATATATTCAAATATGTTGTGAAATCAGGGGTCGAGTGAATTTTGCAAGCAAGGCATTTTTAGATATGAATTTACTTGTTAAGACCAGCTTCAAAAGGAGCTAATGTGGCAATCAGGCTTTTGGGCAGGGCAGAGGGAGTGGGGGGGAAGGAAAAGATTTATTTTCAAGATGGATCTAAGGACTTTCTTGTACTTCAGAGACTCCTAACCAGAACCACAATTACAGGTGAGAAAGGCAGCAAGGAAGTACCCCCAACCAGTGATTGTTCAGAGTTTAATGTGAGAGCAGTGTAAACTCAGAACTGCAGATAATCCATGGGGAAATCAGGGGGTTAGTGCCGAGAACTGATGGGGAATAACAACTGAAAGAGCTTTGGTTTTTCTAGGCTGGCGGGAGGTAGCTCATGCTAGGAAGCCTGCCAGCTCTGAACTGATGCTGGGATCTTTGTCTCCTTTGGATTGTACGAACACACTTTGCAGTCAAACTGATCTGAGAGATTTTGATAGTAAAAACAGCTGTCCCGTTGCAATGATGTTTTTGTTCCATTGTCAAAATTTTGAGTTAAATCCATGAGTGGGCTGCAGCTTGTTCAAACCCTGAACTCAACACCCTTTGTGCTCCTTTGGCTTTTCCACTGTGGTTCATGGGATACCTCCTTCCTGAGGAAAGGGCTAGGTGTAATAAAAGCCGTCGGGGCAAGGAATTGCAGGTCTCCTCCGATGCCTTCCCAGTGCTGGAGAGACAGAACTGGAGAGTTGCAGTCTGTCCCAGACTGGTGAGAAGGAGAAATAAGGAGGAAGAGCAGGGTGTGGAAATGAAACGCTCCAATGCTGCTGTGGCCAGGCTGCATCCCCAGCGAGCAGGTACAGCAGTGGGAAGGGGCAGCTGTGTGGTACCTGAGGGGGATGAGGTCGGCATGGGTGAGGTGAAGCTGTTTGTGTGGTGTACAGCACAAGGGGATGCAGAGATGGTGGGATGACCCAGCCCCATCTTCCCAGCATAAACCATCCAAAGGTGCCTGTTGCCCCCCTCTTGGATGTGCAAACAAGATGAGGTGCCTGATTGAGGCGCCCAGCACATCACTCAGGAGCACAAGGGGAGCATGCCAGAGAGTGCCTCTGGTTTTGTGCTGACATGGGAGATGGGGCAGCACCTCTGTAGGGCCACAAATCCATTCTGGCTCCCTTGAGAAGATGGGAACTATAGGCGGACTTTCACCCTCTGGGAGCCAGGAACTGTGTGATGCTGTGTTTGTAATTGCACAGGGGTGGCTTGTGCAGGTGACGCTGTTTCTGCAAGTCTGCAGGACCTCTGGCTCTGTGACACTGTGTGTGTAAGACAAAACAGATGTCAACAAAAGCCCTGCTTTTTAAATTGATATTTAAAAATTGCCACTAGACATCCATAACACAAGAACTGTAGTGAAAACGACTGTTTTCATGGAAACAGAGCCTACACACAAGGTGGTATTCACGTGGTATTTAAGGGTCCAAGTTTTGCCCTACGAATTTCCTTCAAGGACTTGCAGCTCGATGTACGCTGATAGCACCGACACATAAAACCGCCAGCTACGGCGGGGAGCAAGCGCGTTCAGCGCGTACCTGCTGCCGGTGAGAGCGCTGCCCGGCCCCTGCCCGGGAGCGGCGGCTCCGCTCTCCCTGCGCCTCGCGGGGCGCGGGCAGCTCCGTGACAACAGCGGGGGGCTGCCGGGCGGCCCGGGAGCCGCGGGAGGCTCCTCCTCCGCCCCGGCACCGCGGGCAGCGCAG
>WBMZ01012852.1:0-49611 GCA_013400975.1 Atrichornis clamosus | reverse complement strand
GCGGCGGGGACGGGACGCAGCCCACCCGCCCGCCCCCTCCTCGGAGCCCCTTGGCGGCGCCGGAGCCGGCGGTGAGAGCGGCGGCGAGGATGCCGTCCGTGAGTCTGCCGCCCAAGGAGAACGCGCTCTTCAAGCGCATCCTGGTGAGTGGTGGGGTGGGAGGCCTGGGCTTGGCCGCGGGGAGCGGGGGGAGGCCCTTAGCCCGTACCCCGGGCTGGTGGGGAGCGGAGCCCCAGCGCCACCACTCCGACCGCAGCTCCTTCTTGCCGGGGCAGCCCGGCCCCACTGCCGTCTGTCGTCCGGACCCTGTCCCGCCTGGGCCGGGGTAGCGCCGGGGGCAGCCGCTTTTCCCCTGCTCGCCCACCCGATGCCGGCGCTGGCCGCGGCGAGGCACTCCGGGCTCCGAGAAATACCCCCGCGGCCGCTTCATTCATCGCTCGCTGCTACAGCTGCCGCCCTGCCGAGCCACCCTCCCTGGTTTGGCTTTTTTGTTTTTCTGTAACTCAGATTTTTGTCGTAGACAGCAACCACGTTTGTTAGTCCGTGGCAAGATGTCTTTCAGAGGAGAAAGGAGAAGGAGGAAGGTTTTGAAGTCTTCTCGGAGTTCAGCTTGCAGCTAACTCCCGTGGAAGTTTGTCAATCGATTTTTCCGGCTGGCACCTGGCATATGGATGAAAGAATTTAGGCAATAAGCCTGGTTTTCAGAATGTGGTTAAGATGGTGTACAGTCCAAATACTACCAAAGTGTGTCCAACTGAGTTGCATCTTAAGGAACTTGTTTCAGCTTTCATGCGGTGTTGTAGGAATGGTGTGTTTCTAAGGACTTGGGGTGAATTGGAAATGTCTCAAGTTTGTTAGTGAGCAACTTCAGTGGATTTATGTAGAAGATTATGTATCTAAGTCAAGCAATCTGTTATTTTCTCTCAAAAAAAGTCAGTTTTGTCTAAAACATGTTCTCTCTCAAAGAGATACTACGATTTTGAGCCCTTTCGGAGATCAGAACTAAGATGAGTACTGTTGTCCTTCTGGAGTAGCAGCACTCAGAATGCTCTATGAACTTCTGTCACTTAAGTAGGAGGGGTACGTGCAGTCTTCTGTCACTTCTTTTTCCAAAATATTTTGTGAAAATTAAATATCTAGCGCTGGAATTCCCTATGAGCATGTGTCTCATCATGAGACATGCAGCTTTAGTTATAGTTAAAAAGTAAATATGATGAACTATAAAGCTTATTTCTGCTTTGTGACATTCAGCTGTGCTTGGGATTTGGTATGACCTTGTGCTGAGTATGTAGTTTTTGATGTATTATGAGCTGGGAAAGTACTAGCCTTGTTACTCACTGATCCATCTTCCTTTGGATTGAGAGTGTTTTGTGTGGTTATAGGACAGACTGAATCAAGGAACTTGTTTGTGTTTAAATCTGAGTGGTTTGGGCGGTTTGGGGGTTTTTTGTGTGTTTATTTGGTTGGTTTGTGTTTTGGGGTTTTTTTTTTGGTTGGTTCTTTGTGTTGGTTTTTTTTTTAAATTTTGCCTGGGCTTGGTACATGTCTGAGTATTTGTGTGGAGGGCAGGAACAAACAAGGTATAAGAGTATCTTTAGAAAATGTGCTGGCTCAGCACCTGTGAGTTCATAACTTAGATTAGAAAAGAAAAGGTGTGCCCCAGTGCAAGCAGATTTCTGTACACTTTTTTTTAAAACTGAAAATCTTTAAGAAAAATAGAGGAGTTTGAGGTACTGGATAGGCTAAAAGCTATTCTGTCTTTGCAGAGTTTTCCTGTATTTCACAGAGATGAGCCTGTGATGTGTAGTCTGGTATTTAAGACTGCCCTGTGGATGAGGTGCCTTTATAACATGTAGTGAATAGAAAAGGCTTGAAGCTGGTTGTCACCACACTGAAAATTTGGCTAATGAGCTACTTGCCTGCCTTGTTACGGATAATGACCCAACTTTGTGTTTGGTTATGTGTTTGACTTAAATTAGTTACACATCTTTTAGGAAGTCCCACTTAGTAGTGCAGGTCCTAAGAAAAATTACTTCCCTGCTCCTATGCTTTCACTACATCTCTCTCTTTCTGCAGCCTCTTCTCGCTCTACACTGTCTTTTCTGGAGACTGTAGCACTTCATGCTCTGTCACCTCTTCCTGCGAGCTGCAGGAGGAGCTGGGGTCTGCCTGGGCAGCTCCAAGCCCCCCGTCAGCTGATGAGGAGGTCTCAGTCCCTGGCCCTGGGTCGGTAGGCGCTGCCTTCTCAGCACGCCTGGATGAGATTTTTTCAACAGATGCTTTGGGAACCGTCCCAAGTGTTGTTATTGGAAGGATGCATTACCCTTCAGATAGATAATTACTGCTACGCAGGCTGTTAACAGAAGTATAAAACCATTCACCTGCAGGTTTTCATGGAGGTAATAAACACAGGAGTTAAGTAGGTAACAGCCTTGTATTTTTGCAAGTGAAGCATAAAATTGAAAAAAAGCCAGTTTGACTTTGTGTGTGTTTTCAGTTCTTGAGGCCTCATTTCTTTGCTGTTCTTAAGAAGTATACCTGTAACACAAAAGTTAAATGTTAAGGTCTGCATCAAGCTGCCCAGCTTTCCATAGCAAAGAGCAGTAATTAGGTCTTGGAGTCTGGCTTTCTGGTTTGTTTAGTAGTAAACATCCTGCATGATCAGAACATTTCATATGCATATGGATTTGCTCACAAGCCAGCATTTCCACTTAACTGACAAGTTCTGAGTTCAGAAGCGTGTGCACTTTGCTTTTGCGTGTTCCAACACACTGTAACTAGACTAACCTCTTCTCGTCACTTTACAGGTATGTGGAGGTTCTGATAGAAACATTTTTCCATTTGAAAGGCATTTCACAATTCAGAGTTCCTGTAGTAAAATGGGAAGGTCTACATGATCAGCTTGAATAAAAAAAAACCACCCGCATGATTATCAATCACCATTCTCCTTAAATGTACACATTCATTTAGAGAAAATGTGTTGCTTATATCGTTTTAATAGTTTTAACTATTTGCTGTTAGATCTACAAGTAGATGTTCCGGTTCTTCTGCTCAGAGGTTCTGTGGAATTTAGAAAAAAAGGGAGTCTCAACATTTGAAGGTTTAAAATGATTGAGTCCTTACGTTTCTTTTGAACACACATTAGTTCTAGACATTCCAAAAGAAGGCTGAAGAAGAAGTCAGGTGGAAACAGAGGAAAGGGTAGAAAAATAAACACAACACAGTAGTGGAGAAGTTGGTATTTTGGTAGACAGAAGGCTGCGTGCACTGTAAAGTAATGGAAAAAGTAGTTTACCCCATTTCCCCCCTCCCTTATTGTCAAGTATAGAACTAGTGGTTGTAGGAAGTAAGATTGACTGATTTTTGTTTTATTTTTAATTAAATATAACTGATGAACATTCATGGCATTTTGCCAAATAAATCAGCTACTGTATCTGGTCAGGTGTGGTTCATCAGTGATGTTCAGTTTTATTTCACAAATCCCAAAGATAATATTCAAGTAACTTTGAATATAGAAGTTAAATATATTGAAAATGTATTGAGGAAATATTAAATACAAAGCTATTGGAGGTGACATATATTATGTGAAAGAGTTTTTAAGTGTGTTTAAGCAGCAGAGGATAAAGTTCTTGGAGTCATGATGTTCTGACAGTAAAGTGGTGCAAATATTTTGTACCGTAGCCAGTGGGCTTAGACTCTAATGATTATGGTTTGAGCAAAGGGCAGAAATGTGCCAGTATTTAAGAAGTGAAACATCATTGTATTTTATGTTGTAAACAAGCAATCCAAGTGTGTGTCTGAGTGTGTTCAGACCTTATTTAAACAGTTTTACTGACTTACAGTTCTGTTCCATGCTGAGGAAGCAAGATGCCTTGCTGGCCTGAGCTGGTGTATACTGCATTTTGTGGAGATCAGAGTTTCTCTGTTCAGGACTGGGCATTATCTGTGGCCATCATGATGAGTGAAGAGCCATTCATCTTTCATCTCCGTCAGTCACCGAGTGTGCTGCTTGACTGGGCATGGACAGAACCCCTGCGCTCCAGTGGGGCATTGCAGTCAGTAACCAAGGTGTCTGCTGCAGGACAGGGGCGTTTGAATGTGACCTTTAGATGGTAATTTTTACCTTAATGTGCTGTGTTTGAGAGCATTGTCTTTGACCTCGTGGTCTCTTCCATGATGGCTTTGACAAGTGTTCTATTAAGTGATACAAGAACTTCCTAACGATAAAAAGCCTGTTGAACAGCCTCTCTTCAGTGCCTCTGCTGTAAATATGCCAAGTCCCTCCTTCTGGGCCTTTTTCCTCTTTCGTCATTCCAGAATCGACTCCCTGTCACTCCACTTTCAAACTAGATGAACCAGTGCTTCTCCTTTACTAATGCTTGGACCAGCATCAATCCTTTAAAAACAATGTTCTGTCCATAGAAATTCAGGTGCTGACTTCCAGGTTGCTGAGGTGACAGACTTGGAAATCTGCTCTTAACGCATCTTCATTCAGGATTAAAGACTTGATCTCCAGAATTTGACTTTTATCAGTAACCAAATAGCACAGTTTGTTTGCAATCACTGTTGCTTTTGCATGACTGTTCAGTAATCAAGTATGCACACCACTGGAATTTTACCGTGTACTGTCTCTCAGTTGAAATATGGAATTGCTAACAAGGCTTACAGTATCTTGTCTGTTGACTTGTCAATCACTTGGTTTTTCTTTGCCAAAAGAAATACCCTGTTTGGCCAGTAGTAGTAGGAAGAATGATGTCTTAGCTGAAACATTGGAATGGAAGTAAGGAGTAGACCTGCTGATTTAAGCAGAATCACTGATCTTGTTTTTCAGAATTATTTCTCAAACTTGCTGAAGAGATTAATTACTGTTTAAGACTTTAGGATGCTATTCAGGATTCACTTGGGCAATATTGCTGTTACTAAAGCCTCTTCACCAAATTAAGCCATTTGTTGTCACTGGGGCAGCCAGAAATTGTGGAAGCATGGTTCACTGCTGTAAGTTTCTGAGGAGCAGCATAATTTTACCTGTTTCAGTGGTGAAAATAGAAGACTTATTAACAGAAACAAATTAATTTCCTCACAATTGTAAGATTATAGCAAGTTTTACGTTGTTATGGCTATAGATACTCTTAACTGAACCCCGAATGGTTTTTGTAATGCCTTGAAACTAATCTTAATGGCAGCAATGGAGTTAATTTCATTTATATGGTACTACCCTTTGCTTTTGTTAGAATTTGATCAAATTGTGTTTATTCTTGTTTTTGAAAGGTTTTCTTAATGAGATTTTGCTGATTGCACTTTCTGGGCTTCTCAGGTTTAAATCTCTTGTCTGCAGCAGCACTGTGTCAGTGCAGCAGGAGTGGTCATAAGGAATTACGTATTTTCTGATTTTGCTGATATGGAACTTAGAGAAAATTAGCAATTATTCATTGCCACCCTTAAAACTGAGGTCAATGAGACTTGTTACAAGGATTTCCGTTTGCTTATGTGATACCACACAATCAATTTAGCGAACCTTGTAATGTTGAAGAACAACCTTTCTTATCTTAGCAGACCCATTTAAGTATTTTGCAATGCTTGGTGCTACGAGACCTCATCTCGCATACCTTAGTGCTAAGGGTGAAGAGTACTCTGGATGTAATACATAGGTGGAAAATATCAGTAGCCTTACAATGTATCTTGGATTATTTTGTGAGATACATGGACATTTCAACTCAGCTGTAAGTCCAGAACAGCCTGGGATCCTTTAGTCATTTTTATGCCAGATCTTGGAATTTGAATTGATACATTTAGTTGTTTCAGATGATCATTAAAAACAAAACATATCCTGTGCATACTGGATCTCTTGTGAGGTACGGTCAGTTTCTTGATGAGTTCAGGGGTGAAGGCTGAACTTAAGGGTTCCGGGGTCCTGTACAGAAATCAGCTTATTTTAGTTGACATGGCCAAATCCATCATAATTCTCCCCAAGAGGAAGAGATTAAAGTAAACAAGCACTGGCCAACAGAACTGATGTTGAATAATGACTTTTTTTCATCAGGTCTGTCTTCAGCAAGTGAGGATTTCTAGTCTCCTAGACATGCTGTAATTAACTGTTTGTCAGTCCCTGTTTCCAGCTGAATGTTGTTAAATACAGGAATGAGACCATCTTACCTTCTTCTTAAGTAATTTGAATTTGAACTTGTTCTGTTCCTCTTGTTGTATTCTACCAAGCACTGCTAGTTACGAAGGTATCAGTCACTTCCAAAAACTAAGAGAAGGATTTTGTAGCCCCTTGAACTAGGCAATTGCTGAAGGTGTGTCTTAGAACAGTTCAGTTAATTTACACTGCAGAGCAATGAAAGAGGATAGTTGGTTTCAGTTTGACAGCAAAAGTTATTCAAGTTTGCTTCAGAGTTTTTCAGCATTAACACATCTGTAAGGTTTTTGTGGCTTTTTCAGTCCTGGGGTTTATGCATCTTGTATTTGTCATGAAATTGAATTGGTGTGGTGGAAGCTTTCGCCTGGAGCTGCTGAGCTATTTGATATGGTTAGGTCTCAAAAGACCCACTAATTCATGGTGAGTAGTAGCTCCTAATGCTTCCAGCTTTCAGAATCTTCTTTACTACATTTAGCTTGAATTAGTGCACCTCAGTGACTTGACCTGATCTTGTCTAGCTTGTAGAGAGAGTAAGTGTGCTGGAAAACAGCCTTGAGCTGCACAGCACCTGGACGTACTGTCTTGGAAGTGCTGCATCTGAACTGTGCTGGAAGAAAGAGATGGGTTCTGAGTGGCAGGTGTGCATATCCTGCACTGTAAGAGCACACCTGAGTTAAGGTAAAGGCCAAGGATGCCGACGCCTTCTGCTGCCAAAGGTCTCACGGCATCATAGCTGCCAACATTGCTATGGGGATGCTGCAAGTGTACATCCAAGGCTGCTACTGGGAGAAACTGTGGGGTCCCCTAAGAGCACTGCTGTGGTTGAGAGGGTTTGTTGTAGAATCATGGAATAGTTTGGATTGGAAGGGACCTTTAAAGGTCATCTAGTCCAACTCCTTGTCCACCTTGGGTCTGCTCAAGCCTCAAACCCTTAGGGAAAAGGATAGCAAAGTGTCAAATCCATTAATTGTTCTGGCTGAGTAGCCCATTCTCCATTGTACTCCTTCCTGGGGACTTTCAGATGCAAGTAAAGTATGTGTGTGCCTGTGTGTAGGTCAACTGTCCTGGTAATTCTTGTATATGATGGGGAATAGTCTGGAATATAATCTGATTATGACCCCGGCTATGTTAGCTGCTGAGGGAGAGAGGCTGAGTACAGTGGACTAGCAATGAGAAGTTAAGTTTGCAGCTCTGTTGTCTTTCAGGGCTTAATCTCAATGTTGACACTCATTTGGTGAAGAAAATCATATTCTTTAGCTAGTCTGTCACAGCATTGACTAAATTAGGATGCTTGCTTTTACAGCATTACTGTCGGTGAGAAGTGATTTCCTGTGGGGATTTTGGTGGGGTTTTTTGTTTGTTTGTTTTGGGTTGGTTGGTTTTTAAGTATTAGGGCTTTAGGTACTTTGCATTCATTTTAATTCAGTTAATTTGCAGTGTGGGAGTTTAAAAATAATGGTGTTAAATTGGACTTAAAAGTGTGACCTGGGAAAATACAGATCCTTGGAAGAGAAAGCAGTTAAAAGTTCTTCATACTGTTTTTTGCAAAGTTCTATCTTTGTAATAGAAATTGCATGCTATTGTTTTGTCCCTGTTCAATTTCAAAGGGCATAACAATGGGCAATGTGATCCCATCCCACCCACCTGAGTCTGCTGTAGCATTTTTATTGTCACCCTGCTGTTTCTTATAACCAACTGTGCTGATCCAAGTAAGAGTAAAAAGAAATCAGTCAATAAACCCCCTGTGCTCCTACTTGTGAGCTTGGGGAGCAGATGGTACCTTCTGTGCTTTGATAATTACTCTAGAGGAGAAAAAGTCTTGCATGTTTCCAGGTGAGAAGACAAAAGGCAGTTTCTCCTTTATGTTGGTCTCCTGGGACTATCTTCAGCTTGCTCATGAAACACTTTTGGGTCTGCTTCTCACCTGTTTAATCAGCTGCAAAATCCGTCCTGGATAGACTCTTTTGAGACTTTTTTTTTTCTTCTGCTGCAATTTGGTTTTAAAACACTCTTCAATCGTCTAGGTTGTATGTGTGTATTTTCTCAAGTGTCCCTGCTTGAAAGGGAGTTTTCTGCTTTCTATATTGTGATCAAGGTGATTCTTTGTATAGGTTGAGTTATACTTGGTGGCAGTGTAGATTCACTATGAAGCTTCTAGTGAGACCCATGGTAACTCCTGGCATTGTGCTGAGTTAGAACTATTGTTAACTACTGATGTTACTGAACATACAAGACACTTCAATCTGCAGTGTAGTTATTACAAAATGTCTTACAAATAGCGCATTTGAGTTGGCTATTACATTATTTACTTTAGTTGTTAAATGCTTGCAGGCCATGAAGACTGCTTTGTGATGAAGAGGTTTTGCACTCCTGGATGTGAATATGTGCAAAATATATCATGTGTAATTGCAGAGTCTGGGCTGCTGTGTATTTGATGTTGAGGTACATACTTGCATGTCAGAAAGCTGCACTTGACTATTATCGTTGTGTTTTAGTTGGAAGCACATGTATTTCACCATTGAAATGTCTGTTTTGAAAGGTAAGGATTATTTCAGAGGTAAGAGATGCTGCCTGCTTACAGGTTGCAACCAGTTAGAGCCTACTTGTGCACATTGCAAAAATGTAAAATTTCTGAAATGCACTTACAACAGTGTATTTGTTTATACAGTATATAAAGAAAACAGTACTGAATTAAGTTTGGATAAAAGCCATCTCTGTGCTATTGTAAGCAGCTCTTAGTGCTGCTATAATCTGTAGCGTGGCCCTTGTATAATAACCTTGGGGGTACATGGGGTAGTTGTTCAAGAGTCCACATCAGTGTTACTCACTATGTGTAGGTTTCGTAGCAAGGTTTAGAGAGTAGGTGGGGGAAGATTCAAAACTGGAAAATTAGGGCAAGGGGGGAACAAACTCCATCTAGCAATTAGCTGTCTAGGTGTAGGTAGGCTGTAAAGAGTGGAGTCTTTGCACCTGTCTTCATGGCAGCCACGAAGGAAGAAATGCAAGGAATTCGTTCACACTTGGCATGGTGAGCCATGTGTATGTATAAGGCATCTGCTGGCCAGAGACTGAGTCTGCACAGGTTCCTTAATATAGTTTAGAGAACACCAGAACACAGCTCCTCCTTCCACTTCAGCCTTGGGGTTCTAGAGAATATAGGCTATCTCTGTTCCTTAAAATTTCACTGTCAGTCTGTCTCGTTAATTGAATAGATACTTGGTGGTGGGGGAAGCGATGCAAATGCAAATTCTCACCTACCTGCTACGGTAGATTTTGAAGGAGTCATACTTTGCCTGCCTCATCTTATTAATGCTTTGTAGAATTGTATTAAGATGTTATTTCCTTGCTATAAATATAGAAAATTAGTTAAAAGGGTATAAAAAGAATTTTGGTTTGTTTGGAATAGGTTGTAATTCTGGCTACAGCATGTGTAGAAAAGCTTGTTAGATATCTTAAAAGATCTGGTAACTTATTAAATTAAAAACTTTGAAGGGACGCAAATGTATACTAGATGGAGAGTCAGATTCTGTTCTTTTGAAGCATTAGCCTAAGCCTTACCTTTTATTTAGCTTTTATGTTTTCTCACTGCATGGTGTCTCACAAGTTGTAGCTGCAGTGCTTGTCTGTCAAGCATCACAAGCAGGCTCTCACTGCTGGCTTTGGAAGTTCATATGTGCAGGAATTTAGCTTTGAGGAGACAACTGCACTCTTTTAGCCTTCTCTGGAACAGCACAACAGCTGTCCCAAAGTAAGGGTTGGAGTTCTAGGAGCGACTGCTACAAGCTATTCATCTGGGAGGAAACCAACTAACCAGATGAATAAAATTTCTGTTTCCAGAAAGCCTACGTGTTTACATCGCAAGAACACTTGACATGTCACCATCCCTGCTTCTGTGATTTTTTTTTTTTTTTTTTTTCAATTTAAGTTGCTGGTTCTTTTTGCTTCTTTTGCTTAGAAACTGCTGACTCCCTTAAGGATCTTCTCTCCCAGGCTATGTATTGCACTCATTTTTGCTTGTGTTAATCTTTTAATTCTTCCATTCACCTTTTCAATATTTTTTGTCTCCTTATTATTGAAAGATTTTTGTTTCTTGAAACTACAGGTTCACTGAGGTTTGTACCAGCCATGGTTGCATATGCTGCATTCCTGGTGTCCTTCTCTCTCATTCGCACCTTTATTTAAGCTTGTTAGTCCATAATCTCTTTGGAGAATGAGCTAAATACTTGCACGGCTTCTAGTAGTGGAATCTCAGTGGTGCTGTTGGACCAGCTCTGAGGAAACAGTCTCTTCTTTTCTGAAGAAGAACAAAACATGACCTAAATTTCATTTATTCCCTTCCTTCCACTGTCGAAACGTACAGTGTGTACATAGAATGCATACACGGAATAAGGAAACGTAGAAAATTATACAGTTTGCGTTAACAGAATGAAATAGGCTTTAAGTGTTAACTTGAAAGATTGGAGAAATTCTCTACAGGAAATCATTCCAACTTGTCTTGACCTAGAAATAATCTGAAAATGGAGACCTGTGATCCTTCACTGGGTAATGTACACAAGTACGGCTATATACATAGCTATATTCTGGAGATAAAAGTGTATCCAGATTGGTTCCTGATAATTTGTTGGTCCTGTTCAGGTATCTTCTGGGTTGAGAACCTTTCTGTAGATGTAAGTGGATATAAACTTGTAAACTTTTCTTCCATGAAGCCCAAAGGAGGAATTTTTTACAATTCTCGGTGAGTTTGCTCTGCTCCAAGCTATCTTGAGTTATAAGTTCTTTATGACCCTGATAAAATTTTATGTGCAAATATTTCCTATCTCTAGCATATATCCCATCTTGGGTGACTTTGCTTAGCCTTCAAGGTAAAGGACTGGTTGTTAGAGTACATTAAATTGAACCATTTAGAGGTAAAATTCCATGTTCATAGCCAGCATCTGAGCAGCTGTACTCAAAGCCACACTGCAAAATCCCAAAGAGCCCCTTCTGCTTGTGACAGTACCTTACTTACACTGGAGACATGTTGTTAAGTTCCTGTGGCTGCACCACTTCTGTGACAGGTTTTGCTGCTTTCACAACTACCTGGGTGGGGGCAAACTGCAGCTCTACTTTTAAGGGAGGAGGCCTGGCTGGTAACTTTTATGACTGATGGTTTCCATTTAAAAGAAAAAAAAAAAAAGTCTAGATCCTGTTGTGTTGTCACTTGTAAGTTCTCTGTCAGCTCAGTCTAGTGGCTGATTACAGTGACTCAGCCAGCTACTTGAAAACAGGTAGTGACTGGAAGGTGTAAGTAATAACCAGTCAAGTTTAATTAAAAAAAAAAAAACAAAACTGGCTATACGGATTTCTTCTTACCTAATGCTTAATGTTCCTTTGCTACGTGGTTGCAATGCTAACTTATCCTGTCCTTGGTGACAGAGGGAGTTGTCTTTTGGCAGTGTTCAAAGTCAGGGTTGGATGGCGCTTTGGACAACATGATGTTGTCTCTGCCCGTGGTGGTGGTGTGGGGGGGTTGAAATAGATGGCCTTTGAAGGTCCCTTCCTGTCCAAACCATTCTAATTCTCTTGTTGATACATTCCTCTTTGAGTACATCTTGCTTGGTCTCCCTGACCATCTTCCTTCTCCTCTTCCTGTTTTTCCATTTCCATGATTCCCTTTCTCCAAAGGGTGGTCACAGTGTAGGGGGAGCAAGATTAGTGGTTCATGATGCATCTTGATCTTCAGTCATATTATTTCAGCTATATGGCTTTAGTACTAGAAAATAATACGTGCACTTAGTGTTTTAACAGTTTTTTACACCTTTGAAGTTTATTGTTGGAGTTTCCAAGAGAACACTGGACACTAAACAGCACGTTTCATTATGAAGAGCGACATAAATCAGAGAAGTTGTAAATATGCCATTTTCTTTCTTAAGCATTTCCCCTAACATTCATGTAACTTTTAAAAGTTTTATTTTTAGAACCTTGTGCTTGAAGGGAAGACCTATTGAGTCTACTTCTCTCAAATATTTTTGATGGGAGCGCTTAGAGGACACATGGTGTCCATATGTGCTTATGAATGCTCTTGGATAATTACTTTAGAGCAGTGCGAAGAAAGATGGAATCCTGAGCAACAACTTATTTAGGACTTGAAAGCTGTCAGCTGTACCCAGTTTTTACACCTTAACCCATCCTTCCACCAGAATGGATCAACCAGAGTCAGTGAGGTCCTGTTATGAATGACTTTGTAATTACCTTAGGGTTTTACCTTAGGATTTGGGTTGGTGCTCTAGCAACATGTGTTCATTTACTCCTGTGCTCGTAAATGTTTATTTCATTACAGTAAAATGAAACATAAGAGATTCCTAGCATCTGCTGAAGTCACCTAGAATGTGTAAATTGGTGTTTGTAACATTATTTTCTCCTCTTTTGGCTTATATTTAAAGATGAGGACAAGCAGTGGATTGACAGAAGTAAAATACTAAAACTGGTTTTAGAAGTTCGTGCTGTGTGCTACTGTGCATTGCAGTCACCTTGCATAATGAATGAGACTCACACAAAAGCAAATCATTGTAGAGTTGGACTAACAAAACTGGAGAGGAATGTTAAAATTTCCAATATGACATGGTTAGTATGTACTAGTTTTGGAAGTTTGGATGTATCAGATACATGCGCAATTCAAATTGATGATAAGAGGTTGCTTTCAGGGGAAGTTTAAACCAAGCTCCAATTATATAAATGCCTTTCCAGCTTATATGGTTCTTGGAGGTTGTCTCATGGGGTTACTATGCAAAATAGTTGAGCCAAAGTGAGTTCAGTGCTTACCAATGTTATGACATCGGTTTGCTTTGCTGTGAAAGGCAAGCTGAGTCTCTGTAGGCACTTAAGCTTCCTGTGGTATCTTACCTGAGAATCTGCTGTATGATAATATGTCTTCAGTTATACATTTAAACTTGTGGTGTTACTAACATATACTCTTTATTTTTTCTGGCAATGGAAAGAATTTTTAAACACAAGCTCATTAAACAGGATTCGTTAAAATATTAGTGCATTTTCTAAAATTCCTAGCTGCACTGATGCTTAATTTCAGAGGTGCAGTAATACTTTCACTCTAAATTTTTTTAATAAATGTACTTTGTTCTTCTTTAACAGAGGTGTTACGAGCATAAGCAATATAGAAATGGGCTGAAGTTCTGTAAACAGATTCTTTCCAACCCAAAGTTTGCAGAACATGGAGGTAAGTTTTCAAATGGCATGTGCTCTCTTTTTCCCTGTACTTTACAGTAGAGTAATTATTTTAAAGTTTTATAGCACTTCACTGCTAACCTTTTGCCCATAAAGCAGTAAGAGCATCCAGAAACCTACATATTAAGCATTTATTGTTGGTCAGGTTTGTAATTTTAAAGACTGATCTTACCAGTAGTCATGGCTTCCCATTCTTTATCCTGCAAGTCTGAAATTCATGGTGCAATTTCCTTAATACAAGTATGTATTCCTTAAATCACTTTTCATGGGAAATTGATAATTCACTCACATGGAAGTGAAAGACAAAATGAAGAGGCTGAATTTTGTTCAGCCCTGTATGTCTGTCAGTGCTGTGGTCTGTTACTTCTCTGAAGGAATAGTCTTACTGTAAAAGAAGAAAAAGGTGTTTATTCCTTTGCCATATTTTTGGTCAGCTGATAATACTGAGTTAAAAGTTTCTTCACACTGTTCAGAAATGTTTTGTGGTTTTTTTGCAACTAGTTTGGTATGGGTGGATGTGTGGAAGTATTAGAGTTGTGAATAAATACTTGAGTAGTTATAACACGCCTTTATATTTAAAAAAAATCTCCAAATGTTTGTGAAGCAGATAGTTTTTACTGCCTTTAAAATAAAACATTACTTCATGTTTTGGTGGAAGTAATTTAAAAAGTTTATTGTCATGTATGATATACTTCAGTGAATAATCTGACCGGATAGTTTTCCATGTGAAATCTTGATGTTGATAACTGAGTCTAAATTTGCATTTTTATTTAGAGTTGCTATATTGAGCTTAAAACCCATGAAAATTAATAACTGATACTTAATCTTTTTTTTTTGCTTTTTTAGAAACCTTGGCAATGAAAGGACTAACATTGAACTGTCTAGGGAAGAAAGAGGAAGCTTATGAACTTGTGCGTAGAGGCTTAAGGAATGACTTGAAGAGTCATGTCTGTATCCTTTTTGAAATAGCGCTTTTGGTTATGAATTGAAAAGATTGATTTCTACAACTACTTGATTTATAGAGTAGCAATAAAAGCTAGTAGCACTGAGCTTCAAACTGAGAAATTGAAGAAGTTGAGAAATTTCAATTTCCGATAAATATTTTGTCTAAGCTATCCTGAGCACGGATGCTTTGCAGCTGTCCTTGTAGTCACAGTTAGCTCCAATATTATTCTGGTGTGCATTGTGTATTTTTTGATCATTTATCTGCAGCTGTAAACTCGTGGTGGGCATTTAAGTGTGTGATTTGCTTTGAAGATATTAGTAGTTGCCATTACATTGTTAAAGACTTGTTATATGCTCAGAGTGTAGGAAGTGCAAGCACTTCAGTTATCTAAAATTGCATTTGAGTAAGACCTAATAGTGTTTTCAGAGATCATGTTACTTTATTTCCTTCCCCAGTATGTGAAAAGTAAAGTTTACAGCATATTGTATGGATCGTATACACATAACTAGCAAAGTTGGCTGATGAAAAGAATTGAAATGTTACTGTCCATTTATAAAACAGCTTAAGAGCTTGTTGCCAACTGTTCTATCATTGCCATGTTGGAGGTCTTTTCTCCCTGCTCAAAGTTAGTGGAAGGCTTAACAGAGTTTTCCAGGTTGGCATGTCTATGGCCTTCTTCAGAGATCAGACAAGAAGTATGATGAAGCTATCAAATGCTACAGAAATGCACTGAAATGGGACAAAGACAATCTTCAAATCTTGAGAGACCTTTCTCTGCTACAGATTCAAATGAGGGATCTTGAAGGTTACAGGGTAGGTATTCATACTACATGTAATCATCTTGTAGAGAACTGCAGCAAAGGTGGCAGGTTGTTTAATGACACTTTACAAAAAACTAGAGTTAGATCCAGAGGGTTAAAACTACTAGCCACTCAATACTTTATGAGAGTAAATGCAGATGTGCTACTGAGCAATTTCTATAAAGTACACAGATTTACTGGCAAATTAAATCATGTGTTTTAAGCTCAGTGTGGAATTTGCTTGCTTTTTTTTTAATGCTGTATAATCCAGCTGTAGACATTGTCCAGTCTTTTTGTTATTTTCTTGAAAGGATTCCTTCTGGTAAGAGGTAGGGTGTTTGGAAGATGACAGTTACTCAGGCAAAGGAGTTTGTATTTTTTAGTAACTTTAAACTTTAAACCCTCCACCTTTAAATCAGTGGCCCCCAGTTTTCTCCTGGCAGTGGGTAATATAAAGCAAGCAGTATGCTGCATGAAACACTGTATTTTACCTCCCAGCTGACTTGGGCATTAGTGATCCACAGCTCTTTTGGGTCCAAATATTTCCTGTGAGCTGTAAGATTGTGGATAAGAACTCTTGAGTATTCCTTCTCTTTCTTGATTTAATATTCAAAATGCTTGGATTACTGTCTCGTTTTCTTCTGTTTGTTTTGTAGTAAAGCTGAATGCAGTTTGTTAACTTAGATAAGAACCCTAGTCCTGCCTGTTACTGCAGCACCCATTTTTTTACTGCCTTGTGTCGGTTTATTATTTGCCATGTGAGATGTTTCATGCTACACAGCCTTTACAAGGTGGTAGTGCCGTCGTACTGATACTTTTGTGAAGAACGTAAACGCTCTATTGTCTTTTCTACAAATGCTACTCCTAATGTAGTTATTTTTTTCTGTCACCTTGAATTGTGAGCTGGTATGTGCCACTACCTTTACTTCTTAAAAATTGGCAGCCTCTGTTTAGTATGTGTATTGCAGAGATGATGGTGTATTTCAGGCTAAGTTGTAGTTGCAGCCCATGGTCAATGTATGGCTCACGTAGGATTAGACAGAACAATGACTATATTTGTTTCTTACTGTGCCATCCAGGGAAAGATCACAGTGGTCACTCAGTCATTAATGAATTGAAAAAACCCAAACCCTTAGATAGCCCTAAATTACATTTTTTGTGCCTGGAAACTTGTGTGGTTTTCAGCTGATGTAGACTGGTTTAATATAGTATTCCTTTTCTCTGGAAAAAAAATAAATTGAGATTTTTACCAGAGATACTGAATAATTCTTTTTGGTCAGGTTTTCATCTTTTGAGGTTTCCCTTCCACCTCTAAAGTCTTGGTTGTTAAAACACATTAGTTGGTCTCTTCATATATTATTTCATTTTCAAATTAGGGTAACATTAGTATACCCAAGAGCAAGTTATGTTCTGAGAGCTGTGTAGAACCATTAGCTAACACCAGGTCCTCAGTGAACTTATTCCTGAAACTTAGCATAGGTGCCAAAATGTATTTGCAAATATATATTCTCTTGGCCACTGGACAATGTGAATACAAATTTTGTAATCTCTAAACATACAAGTAACATGTGATTACAGAATGCATTAAAGATTAAATATTAAGGTGCTTAGAAGCCAGTAATTCGTGGTTGATCATATGCTGCTTTCTGAAGAATATGAATGTACTCTCAAAACTGGGAATAAGGTTGTGTTATGGGTTGGGTTTTTTAATTTGCTTTAACTTTAGCCCTCTCCTTCATAAGATTTTGAGTGATGATCATTCTAGTCAAAATCTGTAACTGGTTTTAGTTCTTTATTAATCCCTGCTTCTGACAGTTTGATCTTTTTCAGTAGTAAATACATTTTTTTCTTTATTTTAAATTACCTGAAGGTGTCTTTCAGGAGTCTGTAACAAAGCAAGTAATAACTTTTTCCTCGCATTAAAACTGCATGATACCAAGCAAATCTGTTGCATATTTCAGCTGTAGTTATCACTTGCCCAAGAATAGGGATGTGTTTGCGTGACCTGTGTTGCCTAACAACGCTTCTAATGATTTAATGCATATGTACTTTCAAGGTGAATTTTAAACACCAGTAAATGTTCTTGCACCTGAAACCAAGTATCCCTATTTATGTTCTGTTCATAAGTGGTAAGACAGGAAAAACACGTGTGTCTTACATTAACAGAGTTAGTCTGACTCATTAGGATTCAGTTGGACGTGATGTGTTATTTTGTGTGGGTTTATTTTTTTATTCAGTGAACAGCATTGTAGTTTAAAGTTTATTCTTTCTTTTGGTTAAAAAAAACACATATAGGAAATTAATTTTTAGTGACTTCCTTAAATATTAGAATATTGAAGACAGATTATTGCTTAATGGATTCTACAGATTATTGGAATAAAGTCAGGAAAATTAGTAGCTACTCTTTTGCAGGAAACAAGATACCAGTTGCTTCAACTCCGACCTGCACAGCGAGCATCATGGATTGGTTATGCTATTGCTTACCATCTGCTGGAAGACTATGAAATGGCAGCAAAAATTTTAGAGGAATTTAGGAAGACACAGCAGGTAAGAGGAGAACATGAAACTCCTGTATGGATTGCTGCTTAAGCTGAAAATAAAACACTGATTCCTTTCATAATGTGAAAACTTGATGCACTTTCTTCAGTCAAATGAATTTGACCCCAAATTCTAGAATTTGAAGAGTGAACTATCTCCTGTCTGGCTTTCTTATGTAGACATCACCTGATAAAGTGGACTATGAGTACAGTGAACTGCTGCTCTATCAAAATCAAGTCCTCCGGGAAGCAGGACTGTATAAAGAAGCCTTGGAGCATCTTTGTACCTATGAAAAGCAGATCTGTGATAAACTGGCTGTTGAAGAAACTAAAGGTAATCGCCTCTGAGGATACATTTAAACGCATAGCGTGCAATGGGATGTCTGTACTGTCAGCTTTTCACATCTTTTGGAACTTCATCTTTGGTTTGGTTCTAGATTAATTTATTTAATTTTGCTCTTGTAAAGGATTGCTTGTCTTGCAGCTGTTCATTTGCTGTCATGCTCTTTTTCCAGGCTGGTAAGACATCAGTAGAGTACAGGCATGCTCTTCTGAAACTTTTAAGCTAACAAGCATTTCAGACCTGGAAATGCTAAATCATAAATTGATACCCTGAAGTTCTGTTAGAGTAGTGTACCCAGACCCATGCTGTTACAGCTTTGATAGTGGCCCTGACAGGGATATACCATGTGCTGAAAGGGAACAATCATCTTTGGCACAGCAGAAGGCTTTTAATTGTACTCAGTCACCCTTGTGTATAGAAATAGGCTCTTTAGAGAGGCAACCTAGTGTAGGTTTCTGTTGCTGTGTTATTATAAACCTGTATAATACTATAACAGATCAGTATAGTAGTCTATCTTGTATTCCATAGCTGGAATTGCAGAGTGATAGAAGCTCATTCTCCCAGCTCTATTAAAATGTGCACTTTCTTAAAGCATGCTTTGTTCTTCTGCTTGATGCTTGTACAGTCTTTCTGTGAAACTTCCAATCTATTGAAGGTACTACTTGTTCTTGGCCCACACTGGAATCTATTTAAATGATTGCTTGAAGCAAGGAGAAGAAATCCTTTTATTCTCTAATATTATTCATATAGATTGTGTAACTAGTCCCCTTTTCTTGTTAATGGTAATCTCACTGTCTTGCAAAACAAACCTAGGCACTGAGTAGTAACAGTATTGTGGAGGTGTGTGGTGCTTCCTCAAGGAAAATAATTTCAGGTGACTCTTCAGGATTGCTGAATATCTTACTTGGTTTGCATATAAAAGGAAATTAATGTAGACATCACAGTATCACAGACTGTTTTTGAAACATAGTAGCAGAACTTTTGCAGGTGGGAGTAGTTTTTTATGACTTTATTTTTTATCTGAAAGATCTTTTGATGTACTATGTGTTCTGTGTTGACATACTATGTGACATACTAAGTGTTTGAAGGTTCAGGGCTGGTACTGAAAGATGATTTTAAAATAGGACTTCATGAAAAAATAAACCCCACACCAAAAACCAGACCAAAACCTCCTAGCAATTCCCAGACAAAAGGATGGAAATACTCTTTGCAGCCTGCGTGCTTTCAGCAGGGTACAACTGATTAATTTTTTCGGGCACAGCTCCCATTGTGTTTGGTCTGGCTCGTCTACTGTGTATGCTACAGGAAAGCCTGCTAATAAATGAGTGCTGTGTACAGATTTTAAGCACACTTGCAAAAGCCACTGTGGATGAAGTGCAACTAACAAACACTGAAAATTGTATTGGCATTTGCTGCTGTTAGAAAAAAAATTGACTTTTACCTCAGAGAAAGAACTAAAGTTTATTTTCCCTATTCAGTCATTCTTAGTGAGTGAACTCTTGATGTTTCCCTGGGCGTTAGATTCTGTGTGTAGTCCTCAAATTATCCTAACTGTGGGAAGTGGCATCTCTTGACAAAATTGAGTGTCAGTTGTGTTACGTAGGGAAGAGAGGTAAACTTGCATTTTCCTCTTGAAACCAGACGAGAAAATCGTGCCTTAGTCTAGAGTGACGCTGTTCACCTCTGATGTGTAATCTGTTCATGCCTAACATTTGCCAATAGCAAAGCCTTGTAAAATGTGGTTTTCCATTGTGAAATGGGAAATTGACTCCTGTCTGCAGTTCCAAAAATGTTTTATACAGGTGTTAGACCTGTCTTTATCAGTTTTAACTTGTATTGAAGTATCATTAAAAGGAAAGTTGTTTGCAGGATCTTGAGAATTCATTCATCAAATCAGTGGCATGATTAAAAACACTGGTTAGTTTTATGAAATACCAGACTGGAAAACCATTGTTTTATTTGTAGCTCTACAATTTCAATTTGATTTTCAAGATGCTATATACATCAAATACCATGTACTGCTTTTAATTGCCTTCTGTAGTAAAAACTGCACTTAAAGTAACCAGTCATTTCAGTAAGTGAGAAAAATACCACGTGCAGCTTGCTTTTAACATTAAAATTTCAAGTAAATTTCAGGAATTATGGGCAGAGTTATAAAATCTTATTATAATTGCAGTTTTTATCAAAGTAAAAGCATATCTGTCAGCTAGTTTGTAATGCTGTTGTGCTCATTTTTTCTAATAAATTAGCATCTCCATGGAGTTAAGGATTATCAGACTTTTAGTCTAGAGTGATTAATGTTGCACTACTTCAGTATCTTGTTACTTTAATTTAAAACTTCTCGAATTTCACACAGGAGAACTCCTGCTTCAGCTTGGCAGACTTGAAGAAGCAGTTGAAGTCTACAAGGGACTGCAAGAAAGAAATCCTGAAAACTGGGCTTACTATAAAGGCTTAGAAAAGGCACTTAAGCCAGGTAATTATTTGATATATTGTAGTAAATAAATTTTTTCTGCATATTTGAA
The DNA here is from genome assembly GCA_013400975.1 of Atrichornis clamosus. Classification (NCBI taxonomy): domain Eukaryota; kingdom Metazoa; phylum Chordata; class Aves; order Passeriformes; family Menuridae; genus Atrichornis; species Atrichornis clamosus. Next base: position 29,100 of record WBMZ01012852.1, on the reverse strand, counting down.
GTTGATATATATATGACAAAACTTGTATTGTTTTATGTACTAAAACTGTTACTTTAAAAGTCCCCAAGTTTTGATTTCTAGTCATAGTGTGTACATATTGTCATAATCGGGTTTTTTGAGAAAGACTGGAAACATTTCTTGCATTGTTGTTGCCTTATCTAAAATCACAGAATCAAAAAAATGCGGTAGTCTTTGTGTGTGGTTGAAAGAATAGAACTATTTCTTAGAAGATAGTTTTAATTTTGAATTTTTCTTTTACTGTCTCTGTTATCTTAATCTTATGTCATAGCTAATACAACTGAATGGTTTTCTTTGAAGGTTTTAGACAGGAATAAGGTAGGAGCTCTTTTTAACGTGAGAGATTAGCAGTTTTCTACTGTTGGAAGAGATATTAAGATACTGAGTACCTTGGAACCTTTTACTACATCAGTTTTAGTAAGAATAAAGAGGAAATTATGTTCTTTAGGAAGCATGTAACCACTAGCTGTTACATATTCTGATTCCTTTCCTAGCCAGGTATAAAGCACTTTTCCTATCCCTCTTTCCCTTATTGTCAAAAAGAAAGAGAAAAGCAAACTGTAAAATTCTCTTCCAGGTAATATGATGGAGAGACTAAAGATCTATGAAGAAGCCTGGACTAAATACCCAAGGGGACTAGTTCCAAGAAGATTACCATTAAACTTTTTGTCTGGTAAGTGTATTTTTACTGAGCAGGTAATGATCAACACTTGTGTTTCTTAGATTGTGACTTAGTGGCATGAACAGCTTGCAGTTGATCAGTAATGTCTGGTAAAACAAAATCAACAGGTCTTTTTCCTCTCAAGGTGAAAAGTTTAAGGAATGTCTGGACAAGTTTTTAAGGATGAATTTCAGCAAAGGTTGTCCACCAGTCTTCAATACTTTGAGGTCATTATATAAAGACAAGGAGAAGGTAAGTGTTCTAACCACTTTTTACATTTTCTGCCTCATAGTTCTGGTGCAGTGAAGAGCTGAAGGAACAGTTTTCTTCTGTGCTCACTGCATCAGCTCTGCTTTATATGGCCTGGTATAGCTGGGGGAAAAATGAAGTACATACATACATCAGGCACACATGTGCCAAGTTGGTAAATGTAGAAACCTAAGTTTTACTAATTCTAAGCTGTGTAAGTGTTCCAAGGGAGGCCTGGTCTTAATTTGTTAAAAATAGAGGTGAGATTGAGTATGTTCCCGTATGTAATGTAATTCAGGATATTGCAGAATTTTCTTAACAAAACTAACTAGTTTGGGTAACACCAAGTAGTTCAAGTTGAAATAAAATACCATCTGGCCCACAGGTTATTTTTTCTGTGTCTTGTCTTGCATGTGTAGGTGGCAATCATAGAAGAGCTCGTGATAGGTTATGAAACCTCTCTAAGAAGCTGCAGGTTATTTAACCCAAATGGTGAGTGCTAAGACTGTTGTGCTTTATGGAAGTAGTGCCTGGTGTAAGCATTGTGTGTTCATTCAGAGGTGGGGAAATTGTAGGGAGTGAAGAAATAGAGGTGTTCTTTTTCCCTAACACAGAACTGAACCACAGCTGTTAAATGTAAAGTCTGTATTCAAAATACAGTCACTTGTTCTAAATTTTTTTCCTGAATTCATGAATTTGGTCATCTCTTTGCAAGTTTGAGTTCAAGCATTCTATTTTCAAGACTTGAGTTTATCACTGTTCAGGAAAGTGAAGTTTGAAAGCTATGACAAATCCTTAATTACAGAAATGTCAAACAAAATGTATATATACTGATAGCACAATTTTCATGGAGAGGTGTTGTTTTGGAGCTTTTGGTGGGGACTGAATTTTGTGTTCTTGGAGGCTTTTTGTCAGGGCTGACTGCCCTGACTAAGGAAATACTTGTAACAAAGTGCAATTCCCTTCTGAGCCACCAACTTCCTTTTCCTTAAAACCCCAGAATGAGAAGGGGACAGTATATGCTTGCATAGGCCTAGAAGCTCATGTAGTTACCTGGAACCAGTTGTTGGGAAGCTTTCCCAGGTCTAATGCCTGATAGAGAGGCAGAATTAACCTCAGTGGCTGTATTTATAGCACTCTGCTTATGGCATGTTCATTTAATAAACTGGACAAACCCTGTCTCCATTTTGCTCCCTGCAGATGATGGTAAAGAAGAACCTCCAACCACTTTACTCTGGGTCCAGTATTATTTGGCTCAACATTATGATAAAATTGGACAGCCATCCCTGGCTCTAGAATATATAAATGCTGCTATAGAAAGTACTCCTACTTTGATAGAACTCTTCCTTGTGAAAGCAAAAATCTATAAGGTAAGTTTGGCTTTATTCTTAGTGGTGAGAGGTTATTTGTTACGAACGTGAATTTTCGTGAGTTTCTAGATACGGGTATTGCTTAGCTACTTGGAGATTTTTTTGCTGCATATGAATAAGCACCTATGAACGTTTTTAACTCAGTAAAGGACAAATGTACAGCAAAATGTGAATTCTCAGTTTAAAACTCACACTGGTAAATTTGATTAAGTCTCATCTGTTCTTACTCCCTATTTTTTTTAACTGCTTAAAAAAATTTCTCAACTACATTATGATGTTAGATCAGAATGGGGTTGTCCAAAGTGGTCATTTAAGCATTTTCAGGAAGAACATTTAGTGTTAAAATTCTGTAATAAGGGAAAGTAATTTTACTGCTTTTTTTCCTTAAAAATCTGTTGCTTTTGAAGAAAGCTATTAAAAATGTCTGAAAAACCAGCTAATTATATTAAACATTGAGTAAATGAAACATGCATATTTTATGATTGTTAAATCTGACTTGAATTTCTATCTCTTTTTAGCATGCTGGAAATATTAAAGAAGCTGCAAGGTGGATGGATGAGGCTCAGGCTTTGGACACAGCAGACAGATTTATCAACTCCAAATGTGCAAAATACATGTTGAAAGCAAACTCCATTAAAGAAGCAGAAGAAATGTGTTCTAAGTTTACACGGGTTTGTTGCATTTAACTATAGGTCTTTCAAATAATGTGGGCCTAATCCCTGGTGGAATAACTTTTTGTCTTAACTTTGTACTCACCTTTACCATCATACTTAAGTTCTGTTTCAGAGCTACTGTGGTTGGTTTCTTCACTTATGGTAGTCCATAGCAGGGTTTTAGTTAATCTTGGAATAAACATGATTCCATGGTATTAAGTGAAAACTCTATAAAGCTGGCATTCTTACCAGGTAGGAAAAATACAGCATGCCTGTTTTAGAGAGAACTCAGCAAATAATCTTTTCACAGTAATCTTTTGAGTTTAACATTGATTTTGTAGAATGTTTGAAAGTTCTTGTAAAATTGCCCATGTCTCTTTTTTCTAGTGGTAGTAAGTTAGAGAATTCAGACTTCTCTTGGAACATAATTTTTGTGTTGCTAACAGTTGAGAGGCTTTCTGACATGTCTTCTGTGTGTGAACAAACTTTTATCCCTAAGTCCTTGTTTAGCAGTGGTGAAGGGAAGCTGCATGTTACACCTTTTTTCTTCTATTTTGCCATTTGTTTGCAAATGACCAGTTATCTGATAGAAGTTTGCATTATGGAAATTGCTTCATTTCATGCATCACTTTTTGTCCCTGCAGTAACCCATTTTGATAGGTTTGACGGTCACATGGGTCAGTTACTTTTTAAATTTACTTCTTCGCTGTTACTCTTTCATAACTGAAAGTCAAAACAGCTCAGTGAAGTCTTTCAAGATGATTTGTCAAATTAGATTTAGAATCCTGGCAATATCATTTGTGTGTTGTCTATGGGAGACAAGCAACAAGCCATTGGGCAAAAGTAAAGCCTTTTCTGGTGTCCCATTTTCTCTTCTCTTGAAGAGCAGGAGAAACCTGGAATAAGGTAAGTTCAACAGAGAAGGAAGGGGAGCAGTATTTATAAAGGAAATCTGAAGGATCTTCGTGAAATGAGGGCAGTGTGCAGGCAAACATGAGGGGAGGTGAAGTTCTGTTTTATATATGCTCAGTAGCCTTTTATGGGGGTTTTTGATACAAACCCACTATTAATTTAGGTTAATTGGCCTCCCTCAATGCCTTAAGCAGCTTAAGATGATGTTAAAAAGGAAGTAGTTAAGTAGTTACCAAAACTGAACTTTAAAAATGTAATTTGATGATGTTGTTCTTTCTGATCTTTTTCATCTCCTTTTGATCTTATGTCTAGTGCTCAAATACAAGCTTCTTAATTAAAAATCAATAATTAAAGACAACCTGAATTAAGCTTAATGAAAATGGAACTAAAACTTTTTCTCATTTTTAGTTTTCTAAATCAGGCTGATTTGAACACTGCCGTTCTCTTTCATTGCTAAGTTCTATGGATCTGTGCAAATATATATATAAATACCATATTTGAAAGACAACTGTAATCTTTTTTGAACCAGGAGGTGTCAAAGTTAACAGTATTCCTTTTGCCTTGCTCTCTAGTACTGATTGCATTAGAAATAATCTACTGCTGCTGTCAGTATGCTTAGCTCAATCAGCAGTTCTCTGGAAGATGCAGGTGGCAGTTTTAGTAAAAACTTCAATTTAGTTTTTTTAGTAAAAAAAAATTCCTGCAGGTGTCAGTGTCTTGCCATGGACTAGAACTTTTCTGCTATTTTTTTCATGCTGCAATGTGTTATTTGTGTGCACGCAGTATTGAAAACACTAAATGAAGGTCTCTCCTATCTTAAAGACAAGGAACCATCACAGTTAAATAGTCACTACCTGGCTCTTCACTGTGTCTTTGACTCTTCTAATAAGTATAACAAAGATTTTGATATTTTTTTAATAAATGAACAAAGCAAGTCAGTCTTAACTGTGGCATTCCCAACTTCCACGACTCCAGTTCTGAGATTTAGCATTCTTTCGATAGAATCTTTATTAGTGCTTTCAATGGGGATAGGATAAAAGAAATTGTAGCTAACGAATCCAATGAGATTTATTTTTTGTATATTGCTGTTTTTGCTTTTAGGAAGGAACTTCAGCAGTAGAGAACTTGAATGAAATGCAGTGCATGTGGTTTCAGACAGAATGTGCGCAAGCTTACAAGGCAATGAACAAATTTGGAGAAGCACTTAAAAAATGCCATGAAATTGAGAGAGTACGTATCCCCTTAAACTGCCTAGGTTGGAAAACACTAGCTTAAGTTTACTGTGCTGATATGTTTCTTTTTGGAGCAGTAAGTGTATACTTAGTAGCTTAGGAGGGGTATTTCATGTGGGTTACTGGGAAGTTGATGTAGTTACATTTTCTCCTAAAAATGCCATTGTAAGCTGTGTATTATGAAGAGATTTTATAAAGTTACTTAAAAATGCAGTAAGCTCTCAGAAATCATCTTTGTTTTGGCAGTGTACATAAGAAAGGGGTATTTGGGTACAAACTAAGAGTATGTGTACTTTAAGTCCAAAAATAATATGGAATGAGCTGACAAACCCATCCTTAAAGGAAATATGTCAGTTACTGTTAAGGCACTGTTTTAGAGGTAGACTAAACAAATGTTAAAAAAAAGATAAAAAATATTCAGTTCTCTTCTCCGTAAAATAAAATAAATTTTTAAGATACAATTTAAAAGAAGCTATTGGAGAAATAAAGACTTCTTAAAGTAGAAATTGTATTTAAAAAGGGGGAATACTTGCACATTAAATGTAGATCTGTAGTAAGGCAAACAACAAAATTGGGATGCACAACTTTTAAAAAACCCAAATCCATACGTACTTTTTATAAAAGCACATTAGGGTCTAGAAAGAAGACCAGACAGCTGAGGATGTAAATGAAGTTCTGAAAGGGCAGAACTTAGTAGGAAGCTGTGCCTCTTTGCAAATACAGAGGCTTTAGGAGATTTCAGCACTGCTGCTTTTCTGTCGAGACGACTCAGCTCTGGAATATTCTCTGATTAGAACAGAGTGATTTAAAATTATCAATGTAACCTGGTCTAGTGAAAAGTGTCCCTGTCCGTCGCAGAGGGTTGGAATGACCTTTAAGGTCCCTTCCAACCCATTCTGTGGCTCTCCGGGACCAGATTTTGTTTGTGCAAATCCTTTAAATAAGTGTAATATTCTTTTGTGTAAGAAACTACTATTCTTGTAAATTCTCTTGGGCACCAGAAGAGGTCAGCAAATGAAGTTCTAACTCAGGTCACCCAAAAAACTATTTCTAAGGAATTAAGTAACTATGTTTAATTTATTTATTGGATGGATTGAAAGTGTCATAAAGTTCAAAAATATAATAAGCAAATACATTGAAGTCAGAAACAATCAACAAAGCTTTTGTAAGAAAAGGCAGTGCTTCTTAAACCATTTAGAGGTGCCAGTTATGCTTGGAGTGCAGTCTAGTTGACAAAATATGTCCTGGTTTTCATAAACACTTTGTATCATCCTTCACACCATAAGGGATCCAAACTGTATCAGAAAAAGTAGGGAAGTTGATCTCATGGATTTAATGGCTGATTCATGACTGGGAATACAGAGTAGGAGCAAATAATCAACTGTTGCAGGAAAAGAAGTTTAACATGGAGAGTGCCAAGGCATCTCTCTAGTCTTCATTGTTTCATATATCAGTCAGTGATCACAGAAAGGGACTGAATAGTGCAACGACAACACTTGAGCTGTCTCAATACTAAATTATAAAGTGGCCCATGAAATGTAATGTTCAGCAGTGTAGTCAATGAAGAATTCTCTGCCTGTGCATCAGTAGTAAAAGGTCTTACGTTAATTATTGCTGCTCAGGAAAGAAATCCTGAAACTGCTATACACAATGCTGCAGAAACTTCTGTGCTGATGTAGAGCAGCAGTCAAAGGACATGTGGGGAATTAAGTGACTAGAGAAGTAGTACTTTTCTTCATTTATGTAAATCTATCACACTGTTTACATCTGAGAGGCACACTTTAAAAACGTGCTAGTAAAATACCTGCTGTGGAATAACATCATAAAGAAGAGACAGCAATTAGCTTGTCAGGCTTACTCTTTATCCTGAGCTTTAACAAACAAAGCTGAGTTTAGGATGAAGTTGAATGAGATCATAAGTATGTGAAGTTCAAGAGGGGAATGACTTTCCACTGCTGCTCAAAAAAGCCCAAAGGGACATCAGGTGATGGTGAAGAAAGCAGAGCTTGAATGAAAGGAAGTACTTTCTCGTACCATGTCTGATTTAAGTGTGGAATTCATTGCCATGGTATTTAGTGGAAGTCAAAATTACACTTTAGAGTGAAAAAAAATTAGATAAGTTCATAGAAAAAAAGATCTTCAAATGCTGTTTAAATACAATGAATGTAGAACCTTTGTCCCTTAAGCTGCAAAATCTCAGAGGTCGTTACTGTTACGAGACTGAAATGGGTGAATTTTGGTTATGATCTAAGATGGCTTCTGTTCTTTTTACCATTACATTTTTGAAGGGTTTTGATGTTTCTAATAGTTAGGTTATGTTTTTCAAACAGCAGGCTTTTACTAAATTACTATTTTAAAAGTCCAGGTTAGTATCTGATTGTTAGTATTTGCTATATAATGTTATGTTACATTGTGTTAGCATTTTGTAGAAATCACGGATGACCAGTTTGATTTCCACACTTACTGTATGAGGAAGATCACCCTTAGGTCTTATGTGGACTTGTTAAAACTAGAAGATGTGCTTCGACAACATCCCTTCTACTTCAAAGCAGCACGAATTGCCATAGAGATATATTTGAAACTTCATGATAATCCCCTAACAGATGAAAATAAAGAACACGAGGCTGATACAGGTGATTTATTAATTATGCCATTTCACTAATTAGTGGATATTTTACGAAGGTCTAGCATAGTTACAGTTGTCAACTGTAATAGCCAAAACCAGAGTTTTAAACAACTCAAAGTAGGCAAATTGTAACTTGGACTGCATGTAAAAGCAGGTGTTCTGCTGAAAGTTAAACTAATGCACATTTTAATTTTGATTATTACAAAACAATGATGGGTTTGTAGTGAGAGTTGTAATTCTTAAGTACAAATATGTTTGTGTTATGGAGTGGCTGTCAAAACATAGAATTTTGGGGCAGTTGGTCCGTGGAATAACAGATTGAAGCAGATGTACTTGGTGATAGCTCTTTCTAAGCATTTTATCATTGTTTCACTAGATAGCAACTTAAATTTTATCATCTCTTGCTTCTGATGTAAAAGTAATGTTTAAATCCTCAATTTATTTTTTCCCTTATCTCTGATTTGAGAGCAACTTAAATGGTTATGGCTTTAGGCACCTCAGATGGTACAAATAGAGGATAGTGAGTCCTTCAAGAGGAATTTGTCAAGTGTTAATATTTTTCATTTCTATATACTATTGTTCTAATTCCTATTCCCTTATTCCACTAAGGAATTTGTGAATTACGGAGAGCAGTATAGACTATAAAATAATTTCTCAGTAGTAAATAAGCTTTTACCAAGTAATGGCAGCATTGCTTGTTAGTAGGTATGGTTTAAAGAAGGTGGTGGTGTCTGACAACTGCTTGAGGCTGTTCATATTAGACACCAGTGTTGTGTGGTTTTGCCCTTTGTGTGTGCGCAGCAAATATGTCTGACAAGGAGCTAAAGAAGCTGCGAAATAAGCAGAGAAGGGCGCAGAAGAAAGCACAGCTGGAGGAGGAGAAGAAGAATGCTGAGAAGGAGAAGCAACAAAGGAATCAGAAAAAGAAGAAAGATGATGATGATGAAGAAATTGGAGGACCGAAAGAAGAACTTATCCCTGACAAACTGGCAAAGGTGCTTACTAATGTAATAATAAAGTCATAGAAATTTCTGGAAAAGTTGCAGTGGGCACACATAAAACTTCAAAGCCATTCAGATAACTTGGGGGTTTTTTTGGTATGGCTTCTCTTCACAGGCAGCATTTTAAAAAGAATCCTTTTCTAGGGGTAGTTTGTTAGATATAATGTCAGTAGTGTGGAAATCACAGCTTTTGTGCCTAGTTGTCAAAGGCAGTGGTTGAAGTTATAAACATTTGCTACAGGTGGAATTGCCTTTATGTGTGTACTGCACTAACTTGTTGATTATACCCTATTTCTAGTTGATCGGATGGAAGTCTTTCTATTCTGTATGTAAGGTGATTATTATTCACTCTTTTATGGCCCCTAATATTTCTTTATTAAGAACAGTCAGCCTGTGAAAGAGGAGACATTGAAGCACTGAATGCTTTGACAGGATTTGTTTGTGTATGTTTTGAATGGGAGAAAAAAAAGAATAAAGAAGCTGTAGTAGTAAGTAGTAGATTAGACTGAGATGGGTTTAGAGGTCTGGATTAAGAGTTGTAGAGATAAAACAGAGTTGACCCAGAAGACTCTTCTTTTAGCAAAAGTTATAAGGAGCAGGAAAACACTTGAAAAATATTAGGGAAAGATAAGCAAATCGTAGAGACTGGGAAAATGCATTTATAGCAATATTGGTGTTGATTCCAAGTTCTGATACAGTATTCATTACTTTCACATTACACATACAATTAATAGTATTTGCTCTTGAGGGGATATTTGAAAGTTGAGTCAGTGTACTTCACTCTGTAGCCAGGAAGCAAGTTACTTAAACTTGACTAGTTCTTAAGCATATTGTTGGTATTCCTGTTTAACTCACTAGTTGCAAGAATCAGAACTAATTGCAGTGCTAGTCAAGATTGAAATGATGGCAATGGCATGTATTGAAATTGAGTTCTGGAGTAGAGGGTTGTCATGGGATAACTCAGAAAAATCTAGGCAGTCCCCAAGCTTATAAGGAATAGTTGCAGCTGTATAATGCATTCCTTTGGCAAATCTGCTTGTGTCATTAATATATATACATGTCAATATAATAAAATCTAATTCTATTCCAAATTAAATATCACAGTCATGATATAGACACTTCCAAATGCCGTTGGTTCCTAGTGCCAACAGACCATTTCTGACATAGTTGGTCATGTTCAAACAGTTCTCTGGAAGCAGTTACTTCTGGACTAGTTTGGGTAGCTTCAGCACTAAAGGCATAGTTTTGGAGTGTGGTTTATTATAGGTCCCAAACAGTTTATGTGCACAGTGATGTATGTAAAACCAAGAACACATAGAAATGTTGTAATTGTGCTTATGAAAGGTACTGTAGTTCTGTTTAGCAGGAAGGTGTCCATCGCTGTCTTCAGTTGAACTTATTTGCAATGAGGTATATCATTTCAGCATTGCTCAATTTGTTACTGACACACAACAAAATTTGTGTCTGCTTCTTAGAGAGTAGTTTATGTTCATTTAAAAAAATATGATGGGCAACAGACATCTTGATTGAGTAATTCCAGATGTCTGTGGGCAAGATTCTTGTCTGTGAAGAATCTCTGCACAGAATTAATTTGTGTTAAAGCTGTCTGTTTACTGGATTACACTAGCTAAGACTAGGAGACCTTGATCAATATCTATTTACTTTCAGCTTGCTGTTGGTATTTTGGCTGAGACTGTTGCCATGACCTGGCAGCTTTCAGGAACCTGCCTGAAGCTCTCATGAGCAAAATGTCATTTACCATTGTCTCAGGCCCATGTGTGTAGGTTGGCCTGGGCAACCACACTGCCCATTTCAGTGCAGGTTCAGCTCCAGCTGTGTTCTCTACTGGTGTATGATAGAAGGAAAAAAATTGTATCTCTATAGAAAAATGTGATTTTTAACCATCAGAAAGCAAATTTTTTTAGACTTTTTAATCTCTGTTTAGACATTGAGTGAAAGTTGCAAAACTTGTAACATAAGAGGTTCTAAGCATCTTACGCACTGCCTTAGGAGAGTCACTCTGATGTGACTCAGCAATAGCTGGGTTTTGTTGTTATAGTTACTAGGTTTAAACTTTGACTTAGTTGTGTGTCACTTCTTTGAATTGGTAGGTTGAAGCACCTTTAGAAGAAGCCATTAAATTTTTAACACCCCTGAAGAATTTAGTGAAGAACAAGATAGAAACTCATCTTTTTGCCTTCGAGATTTATTTTCGAAAAGGTAGGTGAGAAAACTAATGAAAGAAAGCAAATTGTGATTCATAGAAGTATATATTATAACTTAAGCAACAATTATTGGTGAGATGTGAGGAGCCAATCCCTGTCAAGACACACAACTTTTCACTGGACTGACGCCCCAGCAACGAGCAGTCTGTGACAACCAAAGTTTGAACATTTGGTGATTAGCCACTTAATTCACTGGTTAAACAGTTTTTCTAACACGTTAGAAAAAAAATAGCTGTTGCAGTGCACTCAGCTTTAATTTTTTCTGATCATTCTAATTTCAAACACTAAATACTCCTGTAACACAGTGCAGTGAGTTCCCACCACAGGTTTTTGAACATTGGCCGGCACTTTTTTTTTTCTTCCAGAGAAGTTCCTTCTGATGCTTCAGTCTGTGAAGAGAGCCTTTGCTATTGATTCTAGTCATCCTTGGCTTCACGAGTGTATGATTCATCTCTTCAGCAGTGGTATGTATCTGTTTGGTAGTACTCAATCTGTGCACAGTGCCAGGTGATGCCATACCTGCATACAGTCACTGATTTCTCGCACAATTAATTCAAAACATTTAATATACATACTAGAAAGCTTTTTAAACAACTGATTTGTGCTAAAATTAAGCATGTTTATTATGAATGCAGCTGGATTTAGTAATTATTCTAGTATTAGTAAGAATTTTTAAGACTTTGAGCAATATGGTGAGGCATGAAAGAGTGAGGCAGCGAAGAAATGAAAACTGCAGAGTGAGGAATGTGGCTTTTCTGCTGGCACGCAAGGAGAAGCCTTAGAATTCTGTCCTTTTGGTAAGAGGTTGGAATGATTCTCTCCCTTCTCTTGCTCCAAAGGTCACCCTTTCTGATGGGAGCTACAGCCTAGATACATTTAAGAACAGGCTTGTATGACATCAATCTTTGAGCCTAGTAGATCTTAATTAGTAAGGGGTAGGGTGTAAAAAAGTTTTGGCTTTTTTTCAGCATCAGAAAACTGCCGCAGTTAAGCTTTTTCCAACGAGATTCAGTTATTTCCCTTTTCAAATTGTGTGCATCTTCCTTTGAGATACTTTCCAATTTTATTTATAATGTAAACATGAAAAATAATAAAATACATACATAAAGTATATTTTACTGTGGTTACCTGTGCTCACCTCAATTACCTTTTTTTCCAACAGTATCTGAAAGTAAGGACTTGCCTGATGCTGTTAGAACAGTGTTAAACCAAGAAATGAATCGGCTTTTTGGAGCAACTAATCCAAAGAACTTTAATGAAGCTTTCCTTAAAAAGAACTATGACTCACTGCCACATAGATTATCAGGTATTTTGCCTGTCTCCTTGCTCTGCCCTTGTTCTGTGGTTTTTTTGTGCTTCTCTGGCAGTGATATCTCAGTATCAGCCCCAGTGATGTAACAATCATTCCTTCCCTCAGGAGTGCTTTTCTTCTCTGTGTTTTCTGACAACAGTTGGCTGTGGTTTTCTTTGATTTTCTCTTTGTGCTGCTGAAATACAAATGTTTGGACCTCTCTGCCCTATTCTGTTTCTGATGGGCAATGAATGTTTATTTTAATGCTTTGTCTAGTGTTGAGTACTAGACTTGGAACTACCCTTCTACCTGCTTAGGTGTCAAGCTTTATGCTCCAAGGGGTTCCATTTTGGACTACTACTGGAGAGTTCAGTCCCCTCTCTTAGTGATATTATCTCTATTTTGTGTTTGTATATAAGACATTTTTGGTCATCCACTGGGTGATGAGTCTTATTTTTCCTCCTGTAGCTGCCAAAATGATGTACTATTTAGATCCTTCCAGTCAGAAAAGGGCAGTGGAGCTGGCAATGACCCTGGATGAATCCCTTATTAACAGAAATCTTCAGGTAACACATTTATAAATTGTAAACAACTTCTGTCTAAGCAAATTTTGGAGGTAAGCTGAAATGATTGCTGTGCCTTACGGTAAGGAGGTTGAGTTGTGAGAGAAAGGGGTGTTGGGTTCATCTGAACTGAAATATTTAATATATTTTTGCACATTTGAATTAATTTAGTTTTGTGATAATATGAAAATAGCAGCAGCAGAAACCATGTTATTGCCATGGGTAATGGCAAAACTTAGGAAACCCGAGAGAATTCGCTTGGCAAAAGCAAAGATAGTAGTTTGTCTGAGCTTTGGTTGTCCTACAGGCAACTGTTCCCAAGAAAAAGATGGGCTTAGGATTGGCCCAGACCTTGGGAAGGCTTTCCATAGTCATCTTTCTGCAAGTTGTGGGAATTACCTGAGGTTTAATAAAAGGTGCATATGTACATTTTGCCTTAATGTCTAGTTAAATGAAAAGCTTACCAAATTTTGAATCTTTGCTCCATTCTGGTGGTCATGGAGTAATCTCCCTGTGTCACTGCCACCATGCCCCTTTCCCCACTCCCCCACCTTCATCTGGGAAGACTGTCAGTTCTGATTTGCAATTTACAGTAGTGTGTACACTCAAGATTTTTTTAGATCTATTGCAGGTAAAAGTGGTGAATGTTACTTTAAAATTGTTCTTTCATGGGCAGAAACTGGCATTTTCCAAAAAACATTTCTTAGGAAATATGCTGGGTTCAAGAGAACTTCAATTGTGAAGGATTTTAAGTTCACAGTAGAATTTTTGGACGAGACAGAGTGGACAAAACAGAACATAAAGAACAATTTGCCTTGATTTACAGACTTGTTTAGGATGTTAAAGATTCAGATCCTTTCTCTACTCTAGCTGATGTGGTATGGAACACAAACTCATATCCTTCATATCCTAAGTACATATTTAGCAATTTTCAGAAAGTTGTCTTGTTTGGATGTTGAGTTTTGGGTGTGGGGGGGGTTTAACTCTTCGAGTGGTCTCAAAGAGCTTAAAATAGACTATCAATAGATTTAGAAAACAAAAATTAATTTGCCTTCTTTTTGCTGGTTTTTGCATGGAAGTGGGATTCTGGGAATTGGACTGGGGAAAGTTGAAGTGTAACCAAAAATGCTTGGTTGTTTTGGAGGTGCTAACTTGGTAGAAGAAGCATTTGCCAACTCAGCAGTGTAAACATCCTGTATGCTGTATTGTTATAAAACTGAAAATGTTGAATTTAAGCATTCTTGGTGCCAACATAAAGTAAGAGCTGGAGTTCTACTGCAGTTTTAGACGGGAAATTGAAAGTGCCCTAGAAATGGAGAATCTGAAGGAGTCTAGGCATTTGTTGAAAGGCATTTTTGTGTGCAAAGAGATCAAATTTATGACATTTCCTTTTAGTAAAGACCAGCTGTCTTGGAGCACGCAACAGGCATAAAACCAGATATATTTGACCATTTGTGGATGCTAGCGTTGCAAAGAGGGAAATGTGAGAAGAAGGGGTGGTTGAGGAGAACTTCATAACTCTACAGGAGGAGGACAGAGCAGTTAATTTCATCACACAGAAGAAATAAAAGCTATACTAAATGTCAGAGGAGCATGAAAAGACTGACTTGCTATGCTAACACCTGCGCACATGCCACAGGCAGGTGTGAAGTGCTGCCAGGCTTTAGTGGAGCTCAGTAGGTTGATTTCTCCTGTTTGGAATGCAAGTTGCTAAAAAATCCACAGGAAGTCTCCTTTTCCTCTTCTAAATCGTGAACAAAAGTGGATAGGAATCTGCATATATCTGAAATGTGATCATGTCAGAGAAATTTGATTTGACTCACTAGTTACAGATGCACCTCAGTAAGTCACATATCCTTAAATGTAAAAATGGCAGGGAGGGGGTGGTGTCCTAACCAGAAATGTTATCACATCTAATTGTGGTTATTCAGCTAATGGTGTTCTCACATTTTCATTATATTCCACATTTCACAAAAGCCATTGTTAGGAAATTATGGTATATGTTGTGTATTTATTGTTTTTATTTGCAAACACTAAAATTCAGAGGTTTGTTACGTATTGCTGAAATGATCTGTGTCTCCTAAGACTACTGTTCCTGGTTGCCAACTAGTAAGAATAACATTTTTTTAGGAAAATAAGGAACCAGTGACAAATTAGTATTTTCATTTTTCAGTCAAGATTTCTAGCTGAGTTTTAGATCCCTTTTTAAACTGTGTTATTTCAAATCAGGCTACACTGGTATTTCATGCTGTGTCTAGTTAAAATGTCATTTGATGTTGAAAGGAGGTGTGTAGTCCTCAGAGCAGGTTTGTGGCAGAAATAGTGCTTTAAATTTGTCTTGTGAGATTACTGTTATCTCAGCAAAACTGCTGTTTGCAATGCGTAAACAATAGAAGTTTTTTTTCTTTGTAGTATTGTAATTACAGTTTGTGACTATTCAGCTGAATGTTTGAAAAAACATAACACTTCTTTATTTTTCTCTTTAATTAGACTTGTATGGAGGTATTAGAAGCTTTATGTGACGGTAGCCTTGGAGACTGTAAAGAAGCATCTGAAACTTACAGAGCAAATTGTCATAAGCTTTTCCCTTACGCTTTGGCTTTCATGCCCCCTGGATATGAAGAGGATATGAAGATCACAGTCAATGGAGATAGTTCTGCAGAACCTGAAGAACTGGCCAATGAAATATGAACAACTTTATTGGAAAAAAATGACGTTGGACCATATCTGGTGTATAATATTTTTGTCACGCACCTGCTGAATTGTTCTAACTTACACAAAGAGCAGAAGGGAAAAAAAATAAGTTGCCTTCAAATAGTTTTACTTTTTTTTATCCTGCTGACAAAGTATATATATAAAATATCTAACATAGTACTGGTTATAGGTTGTTCAGTTTCTTAAAATTAAAAGCTGCTAAAATTGAAAAGAAAAAAACAAACAACCTTTCTCCTTACCTTCCTACCCACCCATGTTTTTAAACTAATTTATATGAGACCTGGAGGTGTGTAGCCCTCAGAGCAGGTGTGTGGCAGAAATATTAACTTTAAATTTGTCTTGTGAGATTACTGTTATCTCAGACAGCAGAACTGCTGTTTTAGCACTGGATTCTTTCACTGAGCACAAAGAGTTGATGGGGCTCTAGCATCTGACTGATTTTGATACGGGGGATGATTGTGTCCATAGGAAGTATGCAATGTGAATCAGAATATACAGAGAACCCTGCAACACACGAGTGATGTTGGGGGTGCTTGGACATACGGATATCAAGCAGAATTAAGAAACATAGTGTGTTCAATAAGCTTGTTGTGTCTCTGAAATTCACTGTACACGATCAGTTTGGTGTTCTTGCACCACAGTTTTTAACAGAAGGAACCAGTTAAAAACGGTCTCTCTTGGAATTAAACCTGGGGCAGAGTGGGGAGGGGAGAATCAACGTTGCTGTTCTTGAAATGAACCTATCAGCATAGGTTGGCCAAAATTTTTAAAACTGTAATGCAAGAACCAAATAAAATTATGCACTGTGATGTGGCACCAACTAATTAGAAAGATCGCATGCATTTTTCACGTAGAGTGAAAACAAAATGAGAACATACTATGGCTTGAAGTTGCAAAGAGGAAAACTCCTGACTACCGTTTTGACTGATCAAGAGACTAATAGATTAAAACCTCAGCAGGCCTTGTTCACGTTATGCAGAAAAAAAAATTAAAAAGTGCTGCAGTTTAGATACCTCTGGAACTTTTCCACAGTGTCACAGGTTTGTAATACTTGAAGCCCTACATTTCTAAGAATATATTTCTTGCTCAGTTGTTTCAGGCAAGCCCAAGACTTTGTAACTTTTAAGGGGCCCAAGATTTTTTTTCAATAACAGACCAGCTTCTTATTCCTGCAGTTACAGATGTAATTTCCTTTGTCAAACATAAGGTACCAAATATAATGCAATAAAATGTTTTGAAAAACAGTTGTGTGAATATTTAAACCAATCTATGTTGTACTTTGACAGTGAATGGGTTTGCTGGAGTGCAGCTCAGGGTTGGCTTACTGTGCTGTCCAGTCGTGCTAACAGTGTCACTGCTGATGGGTTGTCATTGAGTATAAAGTGCAAATGCATTATATGTAAATACTGAATGTCTGAGAAGTCCTATAACATAGAATGCTTTGCTACTTGGCTTTTAAGCTCCACCAGTGTTAGGTTGAATTTTGTTTCCCAAGTCAAGCTTCAGTCTACAAGTCTGCTGTGTTAATAATATAGAAAAATGCTCAAATGTTTTCTTTTGTAGGCTCATCATATAAAACAGCAGAAATAAATTACAGCTTACAAAGTGAGTGCCTTCTTTGCTGCAGGAGTTCAGTTACAGAGTATCTGTCGTGTGAATACACAGCCTTCCTCTTCCACATCATGGAATTCAGTGATTGACATGTACAGTTAAGAAATCCGAGAAGACTTACTGGGGTTTATAGTTTTCTGTCAGAAGAACAGGTTTTTGTTTCTTGTGTATTCAGCTCCACTCTCTTTTCACGGTTAGGCTATCCTTGTGTACATTTGCAGTGTAATTTCTGTCGGAAAAGTACGTTGTGTTGCTATATTTGTATATTTAACCTGCTGGGCTTCTAGGGACTAGAATACCTACAGAGCCTTTAATTGACTCTGGTATTGATGTCTTTATCTCAGTTGTATCTGCGGCCTGAGATACTTGGATTGCATGTCTTCTGCAGCTACTGGAGATGGTTCAGTCTTGCCTACACAAGCTGCGAGCTTTTGGCCTTGCCTCTGAGTATTGCTGCCGATTTCTTGGCTTCTGATGCTTAAGCTGGAGGCAGATGAGTGCTCACTCTTAACAGATTGTGAATTGCATCAAGCAAATTTTTTTTCCCCCAAGTACTGGTCTTTTGGGTGCTGCATATAAATGGGATTATTTCCTTTACTTTTTCACTGCCTGTTTTTGCTTTGAAATGGACAAATGAAAGCACGAATTTACTTGTTATCTTTCATTATGCAAATAGGAGAAAGGATATTTCAGTGCGCCTTCCAGAAGTCTCCATTTAAACAACTGTTGTGATTTCCCTAAAGATATTTCTTCATAACCTTATGAAAGGCATCCATGGTGCTTTGGAGCTGGTGCTTTTGGATTAAAGAGGTTCCTCATCCCCTTCCAGACAACTGCAATCCCAGGGAAGGAAACGGAAGCCAAGAGTTTACCTGAAGACGGAGGTTCTTCAGTTGGCAAAGGAATTGTTATTCCTTCATCTTCACATCTCCTGTTAGATGCAAGGCTGACTTCTGAGGAAGAGCTTTTAAGAGCTGGAAATGAAATCACAATCCAGTGCAATGAGTCCAGTGAAGTGGTAGCACAGTGTTGTGCTGCATTGAAATCTTTCCTTTGTGTGCCGAGATCCAAAATTTGTAATCATTGGTGCTTGGCTGCCAAAGCAGGTGAGCAGAGATTGCCATCATGGTCAGAGTGACCTCAGAGCATTGACTTATGACACAGTTTGGTTTGATTCTTCGTGATTTTCCTGGGAAGAAGTTGCTCTCGCCATCACTGGAGCTACTGGTGATGACACATGCCATGGGTATCTTTCCTGGGGAGGAAAAAAGTTGAAATAAGAAATTTTACCTAGATACGAGACTGTACTGGTGCAAATGTACATTGCGTGAAGCAATGCCAGAGTCAGAAGAGGGCTAAAGTGGCAGGGAACTGAAAGTGGTTGTTGTCCCCGTGATGGTAGGTGAGGTGCTCACTTCCTCCATGTGGAGACCAGAGCATGCAGGCATGTACATGAACAAGCAGGTAAAATAGCCTCAACATGACCTATTCAGTAACTCATTTCTTTGTATATTAAATGCCTTAAAAGCTTCTATATTCTACATTCATGGATATTTGGGGTTTTTTTCAGTAGAGGTCTTAATACTTCCATGTTCATGGGGAGAGTCCTGTCCTGGTATGTGCTGTGTCAGCCAGAACGCAGAGGGGAGTTTGTCACTCAACTTTTCCCCTAGTGTGGGGGGAAGATTCCAGGTTTCCCATGGAGCTCTGTAGGGCTAAATGAGTTGTGTTTGAGTAGCCTGTTAACTCTTCCTTTAGCATTTGGATTTGCCAGGCTGGAGGTGCTGCAGCTGTAACAGTAGAGCCTGGAAGTTGATGTAGCAACCTACAGGTTGAATTGTCAGTGTCCTCCTAGAAAGAAAACACCCATGAGGACAGGGTGGGATCAGGCCTGAGGAGCCAGAGGTGCAAATACAATTTCAGTATCAGATGAGCAAGTTCAGATAAGAAAACTTAATGTCTTTGTCTAATGTGATGCCTTTGAGGGTTGGAGCAATGGTGCCACCGTTTCTGCAAGTGCTTGCATCCTGTCGCCACGATTCTGCTTCGAACACGTGTCACTAATGCCAACAAAACCACTTGATACCATAATCCAGCTCGATATCCCTGAATTAAAATTTTATTTTTCCTTTTTTGTGATTGCTTTAATTGCTTTTCTGAGTGTTCTGTACGGAGTAGCTAGCTAGCTTTGAAATCTTTTCACCTAAGGAATTTTGCTTTAAAAATGCCATTTGTACCTAAGTAGTAATGTAAAATAGCTTCAGCTATGTGGAAGTCAGAGTTATGCTTGTGTGATAACACACTGCTTTGGGGTTTTGTGAAGGAAGACAGGTGTAGTGTAATTAGACAGTTGTATCAGTATTTGAATTGAGCAGTTTATAAGCTCACTAATGAAAGCTGAAGTTCCAGTTGGAGGAAAATGGTTGCTGAGCTTGGGGAAAGGTTCTTGCTTCCAGGAGCATACCAGTTGTGAACTGTTCTGGGATGAGGTAAGCAGCAGAGGGTGTATGTTTTAACAAAACCTCTGGCCATGCTGTCATGATTATATTTCCTAGAAATTAAGGTTGCAGTTTACAAACACTAGTTTTAATGGCTGTGTTGGGCAGAGACTTCCCAGGAGCATACAGCCAGCAGTGAGAAAGAGCAAGGAGCAACTGACAGAGCAACTCAGCAAAAGGTGACTGAACTGAATATAAGGAGGTGGCATAGTAGAAATTCCATTTTAAATTAAATATAAAATAGTTTTTTTATTACTAGAAAGATGACTGAAGCTGTAAATATTATAAATGCAGTCTTCCCATGCCAAGGAAGCTGTAAATGTGCATTTTAGAGTGGTACAAACAGTAGTATGTTCACAGAGATTCTAGCTTTGTATTTTAGTCTTCATGTAAATTGTGGCAGAAAATTGGGAGGACAAAGACTGTCCAGTTTACAAAGGACCATATCAAAGAGTTTGTAAGAATATTGCAAGAGAAACACTGCTAAAAAATCCAAAGCATCTTAGAATAGCTTCCCCAAGATGTTTTTTTTAATTGACAGTGTTAAACCTGGTAACTGTTCATAATGAAGGTACAAATAAGTATTGAAAAATATATATTTCTGCCTGGCACTGCCCATTCAATATCTACCTCTACTAGTCCTAGTGTAGTTCGGCTACTGCATAATTTTAGCCATTTAGCATAAAACATGAAAAAGTGTCATTTACCGGGTTGGTGAATGTATGGTGATGGATAGCATTTAGTTTTAAACTGTAATGCAATAAACCACAAACTTAGTGATTAAGTACTGTTGTTGGTTCAGTGCAGCAGCATATTTATTGCTTCTTTGCTGATCCGTTCAAAAAAAAAATCTTAGTTACAAACTCCACCAAGTTACTTGTGGGCGTACTGGGATTTGCTTTCCCTTCCAGGCTTCCTGACTGGTTAACAATGTTGTACTGTGTTTTTACGCTCTTCTCTGGTGGTAGCAAATACCAAAACTGGCAGGAAGTCAATCAAAGAATAAAAATGCTGAGTTCTGTTTGTAAATGAGTACTAGTGTTTCCTTGTAGGGTTCAGCATCCTCCTTGGATGGCCCCACCAGCTTGATAATAAACGATCCCTTGGCTAGTTCCCTTAATCCCCTCTGTCTGTTTCCAAGCTGATGAGCTGTTAATGGGGGTGCGGGTCTCCCAAAAGGCAAAGTCAGTAGAGAAAGGCTGTAGCTCCCTTTGGAGTCAGGTTGGAAAAGAACCGTCTTTTGCTCTTGCAGGCTACAAAGAGCTAATACGGGGATTGGGATAAAAGGGTGTTCAGAGGCAAGCTGAATGAAGAAACATTCGGTCTTTTCCTCAGATAGGATTTTTTGGGATGAAATAATAAAATAAGCCTTCTCTTCCCCACCCATAAGCCCTCCTGATGCCAATGTTTTCCTGACCCACCATCCCTGAGAATGTGATTTTAATAAATTAGCATGCGAAATAATGTAATGCTGACAAACTGAAGCAAAAGTAGCCAAGCAGACTGCCGATGCAGCAATATAGGAACCTGTAGTGCGTTGTGGACGTGATAGTTAAGATTACCTGGAAAAAAAATGTTAACAACTGTATGTAATGAATAACAGCTCTGATTAACCCTATCTGCAGGGAGGACCAGGGCTCCAGCAGTTGCAGGGTCTGTGTTTGGCTGTGGATGCCTGCAGGAAGGGTGGGTGTGGTAGCAAAGTGATTGGAGCAATATCCTCGTATTTACCCCTTGGGATGGGAAAGGGGATCTTGTTGCAGGAAGGACTCCTTTGCACAGATCATACCCTACTGAAAAACAGCACCCCTAAAACATAGCATCCCTCCCTTATCCATGTCATAACTGCATCTTTCTTCTATGGGAGGGAAGGGGCATTTGTGCTGGGAAAATGCCAGCCTTGAACTTTCAATACTTTGAAACTGCACCATTCCATTTCTGGGAATGGCACCTTGTGATTGTCTACAAGAGGACTTGAAGCACAGAAGAGTTACGAGGAGCCAGGGCAGCCTGGCAGGTCATGCATTATATTATCTGCATAAATCTCTCAGTTCCGACTTTTCATCGGTACCCCTCTACTCCATCAGGTATAAAGGATCTTCCTACCTTTCATTGAGCTTCTGGAATCTGTTCTGAAGGCCCCACGTGCAGTAGGAGAAAGACAACATCTCTCTGTGGTCCTCCTGTCCCTCAAAATTCTGCAGGGGTGCATGTGAAGTGCTCTTTATTCCCATCTTGCCTTCATGCAGTGAACCCAAGGGATGTGTAAATACTCTGTTACTTAGGGGAAAGTAAAGTGGATGTTGAGTGGATCATGCAGCAATACTGGCATTTCCGTGGTAAGTAAGTGGCAACTTTGTGAGGGCTTTTTCAGTGTCTGGCATTTTCTCTTCTCAAAACCAAGAGCCATGGCTCCATTCTAAGGGCACCACAGAGATGTCCTGTCAGTCCTTGAGAGCAGTAACAGCTGTTCCATTGCATGCATTTTGTATGATTTTAGTGAAAAAATACAAAGCTTTAAACCAGACACTCCTCATAATATATTAAGCTGCTTTTATTAGTTATCTGCTATTTTTATTTGTGGTTGTCTTTATAATCTGGAAGCATTTTTATAAAATTCTAGGAAAAGGTTGGCTCCTGGCTGTTTACATCACGCTTTTCAAGTATTTCTTTTCCTCATAGGAATCATCAAATGTTCATAACTCTGCATCTCACTTGACTTGCAATATCAATAAATGTCTTAATGAAATGTAACTGAGCTGGAAAAATACCCAGTCTTTGCTTTATTGCAGAATGAACTTGTTTGTGCTTTTGAATTCTGATTTTGTCCCTGATAAGCATCTTTCCACTATGTCCTTTATGTTGTGTTTAATATTACAGGTACTGAAGCCATCCTGCCTTTTCTAAATTATTGACAGGTACACAAATTGCATGCATGCTACATGAAAAACATGATAACCTAAATTTACCTAAACGAAGGAAGAGCACTGTGCTGCAGCTGGGCTGAAACTGAGGAAGTAAACTGATGTTGGGGCCAGGCTGGAGGTACTGGCTGTTGCCAAGTGTTAAGAGACAAAAGACTGAAGCCACTGGAATAAGTAATAAACAAGCAGTATTTATCCTTATTTATTCAATATACTCTGAACACAGTAAAAACCATATAAATCTGATAGCAGAAAGGGCACCTTAGCAAACCAACTGGGGAAATACAGCTTTTGTCTCATATTATTAACAATATTATCAGATGCATGGGCCCCATCTGTTTTGGGTTTGGTTTTTTTCCTTTTTCTACGTGCATTATAAATTGTTCTTCCTAGTGAGATCACAGTATTTTCAATAGCACAAATACATCATAGTATTTGCTTTTGAACTTTCTCTCACCTGTGGCTCTCTCAAAAAGCAGGTATTTGTGGCTGGCACCTTGAAGACCGATGTTCTTTCAGAGGGGGTGTCCTGGGTTCCATATTTCAGCACAGCTGTGGAACCACGGTACTGGTGAAGAACCAGGTTAGTCATCACAACCCATTACCAGGGTCTTTCCAGTCTTTGTATGGATACCAAGGACTGATGCCAGATGCAATGTTTTGGAATTTTTGGGGAGGCAGCAGGAGAACAGAGGGAGGGTTTGCTATTATAGAGGTAATGCTGATTTTATGGAACCCCCAATCTTATTTTTGCGGAAAACAGAACTGAGACTGATACAAGTGGGATTTCACCAAAATGGCCTGAAGTGAGGATAGGTTTCAGTTTCGTTCATAGGTGGACGTGCTGGTTTTGACTCAGGTAATTTCCTTCTCAGTGGCCGCTATGGGGCTGTGTTGTGGATTTGTGCTGAACACAGGGTTGATAATCCAGAGATGTTTTTGTTATTGCTGGGCAGGGCCCGCACAGAGCCAAGGCCTTTTCACCTTTTCCTATGACCACGCTCGTGAGGAAGCTGGGGGTGCCTGGGAAGCTGGGAAGAGACCCAGCCAGGACAGGTGACCCCAACTGACCAAAAGGATATTCCAGACCATGTGGCATCATGCTCAGTATATAAAGTGGGGGGGAGAAGGAGGAAAGCGGGCACATTTGGAGTGATGGCATTTGCCTTCCCAAGTCACTCTTTCGTGTGATGGGGTCCTGCCCTACTGGAGATGGCTGAACACCTGCCTGCCCAGGGGGAGCAGTGAATTAATTCCTTGTTTTGCTTTACTTGTGTGTCTTTTGTTTTCCCTATTAAACTGTCTTTATCTCAGCCCATGAGTTTTTAGGCTCTTACCCTTCCAGTTCTCCCCTCAGTCTCGCTGGTGGGGGAATAAGCAAGTGGCTCCATAGTGCTTGGTTGCTGGTTGGGGTGAAACCATGACAAGTGTGGTTTTTTGTTCAATGTTTTAATTGAAATCATAGTAGGACTTATGTCCTTGATGACAAGTAAGAGCCTAGGAAAAGGAGGAGAGCTTATTCTTGCAGAAACAAGTAACAAAACCACATGAGATAGTATGAGATCATACTATTTGAAGAAAAACCTGTTGCCAGAAAATAAAATGTACAATATATCCTCACATTAAACAGTCTTGTGAGCCAAGGTCTTGACATGCAGGCAAATCACTGGGAGCTCACAGTACCTCTGGGTTTGTTTGCTGCCTGGGAATGATTTATTGGGGGCCTTGGTGTACACAGGTAGATACAGAAGCTTCGTGGCATTTGATGACCCTTTGGGACATGCAGACAGCCCTTATGCACAGTGTGTACAACTGCAGGGACACAGAAAAGCAGGGGCCTGGTTTTTGGCTTAACATCCACTTGGCAGATCAAAATGCTTCAGGTTTGCTGTTTGGTGGTGGTCTGCAGCTCTACTGTCAAGATGCTCGCTGTTTTTTCTGATCCCCCTTGGATGAGCCATCCCAACAGGGCAGAGGACATGCCCAGCACTGGGGCTGGGATGTGCAGGCAGGGTTGCTGCAGGACTGGGACGTGTGGAAAGCCCAGGTTTCTGTGTCAAGCTCTTGACGCAGAAGTGACTGAGTTGACACCTCAGGTACCGAGAAAGGCCCAAGGCTCGTTTTTCCAGGCACACACTGAAGATAACATCCAAGCACAAGCTAGAAAGGGGAAAGCTTTTATTTCTTTTAATTTTCTTAAAGCTTTTGTGTTTATAATTCTGACAAGAACACGGTTATAGAAGTGAATGTGAAAGTCACATTCTGGTAACTGCCAGTAAAAGCTGTGTCAAAACGTCATTTCAGTGCAAAGATAGATGAGACATTTGACTTTGTGATTTCAATAGAGTATATTAACACTTTTTCTGTCTGTCATATAGAGTCCTTGAACCCCATCTTCTAAAAAGCTGTCCTTTGCGACTCCCAGCATTTCTGCCATCTGTATTTTGTCATAAGGGAACGTATTGGTGGGGGGTCAAACTCTTCTTAAGACTTGCAGGGTCAAGTCTTACAATAGCAGAACTTTTCCTTGAAGAAACACAGGACTTTTTCCTGCAAAAATGGAGCGTGTGAGGCCTCACACCAAAGGATAAAGCCCCCACAAGAAGTCATAAGTCAGAGGTACAGTATCTCTGCAGAAACTTTAAAGGCATTTTTAAACTACCTGTCATTAAAATACCAGGACACAGCTGGAAACTTTTTGATCCCTTCAGAAAAAAACCAAGCAAATGAGACAGCCTTAGACTTACACTTTTTTTCCTTGATTTATTCCTTAACTTAAAACCTTGTAGACATAATTTTTAGATATTGAACAGTCTGCGTTTTTGTGGGACTGACATGTTAAAATATTCCTTCAAAGGAAGACAGAAATAAGTATTCTTGAAATGCTAAGCAAGTCCAGAGATTTGCAACTATTTTCAGAATCCCCTTTTTTAGAAACTTCTACATCTGCTAAATAAAAATAGCTGCAAACTTAGGTTCTTGTGTGTTCATTCACTGAGCACATCTGAAGTGCACATTAAAAGTTGTCCTTGCAAAAGAAGAAAATCAAAAGCTTTTTCAAATGCCTTTTTAGTAAAAAGCATTTTTAATTTATTCTGTTACTATAAATAAATTCAATTATATTTGCTGGTTTCCACATATATTAGAAAGGAAAAGGAACATCCAAAAATAGTCTGTGCTGGATGAAATGTAAGGTTCTAATCAACATCTTTATTCCTTCAAGTTTAATGGAAGTGATGAAATTTCCAGTACCACACTGAAATAGCTCACATAAAAGTGTTCACATGTGGGACAAAATTTAAACTCTCAGGTTTAAATTAGATTATTTACTTTAAGTCCATTGTTTCAGGGGTCAGCTGTGTTCCAGAGCATCTCTGTGAAGGAGGTTCAGCCTGTCTCATGGATAACAAAACAGGAACTCAGGTGGCTCTTAGCAGTATTGTGAGGCAAATCCACTGCCAAGGTGTTGGGGGTGTCCGTTTAACATTAGCAGAGTACAATCATCTAATGACTAGGACTACCTTCAGCCACTAGATGGTATGTCAGTGCTGCCATTTAGAGTCTTGGCTGTTGAAATAAATTCAGTGCTTTTGAAGAGCTCAGATCTAATTATAATTCACTTTGGCCCTCTTGGCATAAACCAGATCAAAATCAGTTAAATGAGCTATTGGCAGATCCTGTGAACAGCTGTTTAAACTCACTTTTTAGCACACTAGACAGAGCTGAGATCAGAGCACCCCCCACTAGAATTAGCATTTCTCTACTTCTTTGATCATTAGGCTATACAATGGGCATGCTTGTGCTCTCTCTCCTCAGCCAAACACATTTTACATTCTGGTTGCAAGAAAGAGCAATTCTGTACAAGGGACAGCAGGAACTCAAGGGTGGCACAACCTTCTCGCTCTCCTTTAATCTTACTTTCACACCAAAACAAAATTATTCCTCTTCTTGGACTGAATGAATTATTTGACAGCATAAATGGAGGCATCTTGTCTCAGAAGAGGACTACAGGGTGGAAGAACATCTCTACAGTTTTAGAGGTTGGCCCAAGGGAGGGGGAAAGGGAATGAGAAAAACTAAGATAAGCACTGTAACTGAAGTTACTCCGAACTCAAGATACTTTAAGGTTTTTTAAAATTATTTATTAGGTATCTGATCCAAGCCTTAGGAAACCTGGCTCAGCTGTCAGTTTGCAGGCCAGAGTCACTATTAGGGTAACAGTTCTCTCAGCTACTGCAATCTACATTTACTTCTCAGTTCAGGGGTTAAACTCTTTCAAACATTTTTGCCAGTGTACATTGCTTAAACTTGATGTCTACATCTTACCTGTCTTTCCTTAGTGAGTTAACAGAGTGTTAAGGCCATGCCATACTTCCCTCCTTATGTATATCATATATATAGATATATCAATCCCTTTTGATCCAAGTGTCTTCCCTTCCAGGGATGAACTTGCTCATTTACTGTAAAAGGCAGCAGCAGAGCAGTGAGGCTGGCAAAGATCCCCTTACCAGAATATTGCCAGCAGGTCACGGGCAGTGATCCTACCCTTCTACTCTGTCCTTGAGGCACATCTGGANGGACAAGAAAGACATGGAGCTCCTGGACTGGGTCCAGTGGAGGGCTACGAAGTTATTAAGAGACTGGAGCATCTCTCTTAGAAAGAAAGGCTGAGGGAGCTGGGCCTGTTCAGCCTTGAGACGACTGAGAGGGGAGCCTGGGCTGCAGCATCACAGCATGCACCACAGTCTGATTCACAACATCCTCATAGAAAACTTTCCCCACAAGTACAAAGAAACCCTCCTGTTCTCGGCCTTCCACTTCAGACTCCGGGCAGTGCCTCCAGGCCTCTTGTCTTTGAGTATTTGCCATCAATGCAAGCGCTTCTGATTCAAAGGAATCTACTCCACAGCAAGGTACTCTAAAGTAAAGCACTCCTTTATTGGGAGCACGCAGGGGTTAACACCTCCGTATACGTGTCCGCCATAGTTACATTTTCAGAGGGTTTTTATACAGTTCCAAGTTACTCAGTATACATTTACCAGTTCGTCATCCGCCCTTGTTTTGGTCATTTATCTAAAGTCGCGGGTCTTACATGAGTTGCGGTTTTCTTATCTCAGGGTTACAAACACAGCACACTATTCTTAATACACTTATCACACCTATTTTGCTAATACATACTTAATTCCACTGTTACACACTTAATTCTACTACACACATTGCTATATTAGTTATACTTCATTTATTATTGATTAAATTCACATGTTTCTCTTCTTTTGTCACAGTTTTTCTATTTATCATTCAAACGGCAGTTAGCACGTGTCTTATTGCGCAGCCCATGGGCTAGGTCCTTGTTTTGCAGACAAGCAGTTAACCGATCCCACCTCTTAGCTCGCATTATCATCTTAGCCCATCCTGGCTTGTTGTCTTCAGAAAGCAGTTAGCAGCAAGCATAGCATCTCCTATTTGCTTATCATCATAGCCCCAGAGCTAGGTTTTTTGTTTTGCAAAAGAGGTTTGCAAGAGTAGCAGGCAACATCCAACTTTTATTATACTTTATACTAAGGCACTTACGTTACAGGAGTCTTGTGTTTCAAGGAGTCCTGTGTATCACTTCACAAACCGAACTCCTGACAGTTGTCCGCAAAAATCTGATTTTTTACCTGGCGTGCAACAAGCCAATAATTACTTAAGAGAGACATTATCTATTTCAGATTGCACAAAGCTGGATGCTCCCTGGTATCCCACAGATCAAGTGCCCCCAACTATCGAAGTTTTTTACTTATATTTTAGCAAACAAAGGGATTAGTGTTCATTTGCTACAAGTTACATAGTTATCTTATTAATTCGTATTCTATCTTCTATTGGTTAATGATTCTCTCACTTCCCGTGCTAATTAGTGCCATGTTCAGTCTTTCTCTTCTTTTGGGTCAGTGGGTTTCTCAGGTCAGTGGTCCCTGAGTCGGTGGTCACGATCTCCCTGATGGAATTACCTTTTACCCAGTTCAAGCTGATTTCAGCAGTTACTGAGTTGGCTTTATTAGTTTGTTATCATAGGAGTTCTGCCAGATGTCCTTGTGGTCCCTAAATTCTGCACTTTGTGTCCACTGTGGGACATCCATTGTGTTCACAGTGGCACATCCTTCTCCCCAAGCGTTGTTAGTCTTCCCGTAGGTCTGAGATCGTTTAAACATGTCCAGCCCTAAACCTTAGCAAGGCAATTCTACTAACAAGTGATTTGTTTTTCTAACACCTGGATATCAGTTAGAGCTTGTCGGTTGCTCTTTGTGTCATGCGTTAAATCTCCCTTCTGGTTGATTACGCTGGAAAGTGGATAAAGATCAAGGATCAAAGAACATCCTTTCTTAAGAAAATCTTCCATATTCCAGATTCTGCGGCACCTAGGCCGCCCGGACGGGTGCGGGGGTTCTCCCGCTGCACGCCACGGCCCCGGCGGTTCCCGCCCCGTCAGTGCCCGGGGCCGCGCGCGTGGCGCCTCCCGGAGGCGACGGCGACGGCCGCGCAAACACCTGCGCTGGCGCGCGCAGGCCCCG
>WBMZ01012851.1:0-33736 GCA_013400975.1 Atrichornis clamosus | reverse complement strand
GCACGCCCGGTGCTCCGTGGCTGCCCGGCGCGGGCGCACACGCCGCTCGCCGCCGCGGGGAGGTCGCGCCTCGCCTTTCCCCAGAGCGGCTCCCGCCCGAGCGCCGGCCCGCGCGCCGCATGACCCAAGCCGCGCCGCGCAGGCGCACTGCAGCTGCTGAGCAGGCGCCGATGGGGCGCCCGCGGGAGTCTGCTGATAACCTTCTGCTCTTGTTTTCCTTTCTCCCCCTCTCTGTCTCTTTTCTATCTCCCACCCGCCTGTATCCTTCTTTACCAATAAACAGTTCTCAGATGTAATATTTGCCTCGTTTGTCCTTGATTTCGTCTGAGAAATCAATTAAAAAAGAACCAGCGTTTCTCCAGAGCGGAATGTGACAGGGTCCTAGCTTAAAAAGTCTGCATCTTTTCCCTGCAACAAAGCAAAGTCACTATACTTGAGATCTTCCAGTCAATCAACGCCAGCTACTTACTTTCAGCTGCTGTCTATACCCAGTGTCTTTTCTGCATACTTCGAAAATAAGCTCAGTTTAATATAATGTATGCTGGTACCATTGGCATTGTTCCTTAAAATGTAGTAAGAAGCCTGAGACACAGTTAAGGAATATAATCTGCTTCGAACATCTTGGTCGAGTTGTGCCTTTTTAGAGGACGGAAAAGGGATGGGAACAAAGGAGGTAAGGAGAAAAGGCATTAAACAGCAAATGAAAAAAAGTACCTGGAGCTGCGCTAAGGAAACCCATAGGCTGTGTCCCTGCAGAAGACACAACAATTTTGTTCAGAAGTGCATGAAGGGAAATACTAAGGCTGTGGTAGGGCTTAAAGCTTTCTTAGACACCTACCTTTGCATTCAGATTCAGCCAAAATCTTGTCTCACAGTAAAAGCATAGTTAGCCAAGTTTTCATGCACTAGAAAGAAGTCTGGTTTTTACTTAGTTTCATTTCTTATTTATGTCCTCTGCCTTCTTTTCAGTTGAATAATCTGTCACACACATTTTCATTTCCTTTTATAATAGGAACAGGAGCATTATTGAATGATCAGTGACATAGAAATTATCAACCAGCACAAAAAACTTTCATTTACCTCACTGAGCATTTACTGTCACAGAGCTTAGTTTAAGAGTATAAAGGAGATTTACAGTGTTTAGCTGTGAAGTGGAATGATCCATTTTCATTGCACATGTAATTAATTTGAAAATATAGTTTGCATTTATGTATTATTGAAATAAGGCAGAAATAGCAAGTAAAAGGTCTCTGTTGTATTAAAGGTTTCAGACAAAAATCACAAAAAATAGCAGGGAACAGGAATACTGCCTTGGAAATATGTGAGGTTCAAGATCTCCCTGAGAAATGCAAAGGTAAGAGTCAGGTAAGTGATGTGGAAATTCCTGTGATTCTGGAGTTACATGCTGAGTTTCAAGAGCAGAAGTGAAAGATCCAAGAAAACTAGGAGTTACGATGAAAGTTACATTACAATAACAATACCCACTGAGACACACTTAAGGAGTATACCAGTCTGGTTCATACTTTGGTGGAGATGCACCTTTTGGGTGGATAGTAGAGTAAATCACAGATCTGGGAGTAAAGGTGGTAGAGAAACAAAGCCATTGAAGAGCAGAGATACAGTGTTACCTTTACATCTGCTGAAGACAGAGATATAATCTTCTGAACAGTGATTGAATACACTTAACTTAAATGCTCATATGAGGGATTTAGTCACTGTTGCAGCTGCCCATCACTGTTGACCAGAGAACCTAGATGAAGGGGTTGAAAAAATGCATCATTTTTCAGATGGCAAAATGCCAAATAGTAAAAACTAACCAAACAAAAAAGTTGTGCACTGCACCCTCCACATATTTAGTCAGTTCCTTTTTTGAAGATGGGTAGTTGTAGTTTTTCATTAGGATAAAATTGTTGTTTAGTAGGTTGAATGCAGCCAGATTCCTCATGCACTGCTGGAGAATATCTACTAGCAGCAGGAAAGTAAGATGAAAGAACAGGGATGAAACACTACATATAGAGAAAAAGAAAATAATTTTAAAAATATTTTTAAAAATAAGCTAATTTTTAAAAATGCCTGAGTTACTTTTAAGGCATGATTTATTTTTTTCCATGAGACACCTATAACATAATACCTAGTGTTTCCTTTTGCATTTATTTCCATTTATTCTTTGATTGTAAAGATTCACCTGTCAGCAGGTGCTCACTTAAAAGTGCAACGAAGTAGGATTTTGCAGTGACTGATATATTTTGCATTGATGTACAGGAAGTAGAAAAACTCAATGAAAAATAATATCGAAATCTAGTTTAGAATATAAAATATGCTTCATCAATTGTCTAACCTAATTTAGATTCTTTTTAGTGTCTGAATTTCCAGGTGGAATGATGAATAATGGGACACAGTAATATTGTTCCTTTCAGTAAAGGACGTGAAAGACAGAAATACATGAAAGTAACATTTAATCATTGCACAACAGTGCAGTGTGACAGATGTTGGGTTTTTTTACCATTCCTTTACTACTGAGTAATGGACATAGGTCTATTTCCTAAATGTCTGCAAGAAAAATGGAAATACTGGAAGTCCTGCAAGGTTCAGTCTTTTGCACATCACGCGTGTGATCTCATGTCTCATGAAAACATGAGAAAATACCAGGATACACGGTTTGTTCAAGTAATAGAAAACTAAGAGGTGAAATAAGTCAAGTCAAAATGCAAAAGGCTGTTTCATAAAGAAAATTAATAATCAGAAGTAATTATGGGTTAGATTTGTGTTGGATATTAGGAAAAGAACAGCCATGATGATAATTAAAAACTGGAATAGGGTGCCCAGGCAGGAGCATAGTAAACATCCATGGGGAGCACAGGGAGGGTTTTCTCATCTTGTTTTTTAAAAATAGGTTATGCTAGGTTCTTTCAAGAATGGTTTGAAGATGGTTGCTCCTTCTGTTGACAAGCAGTTGAACTAGATTGACCTCTCTAGGTCTTGATGAGCAATTTTAGGAAATACAAATTACTTGTTAGGACAGAACTGAAAAACTGTGTTAACCAAGGTAGCAGTTAACATACATGTAGTTATGTCCAGGTTGAGGTTGAATAGATTCTATGTCATTTAATATGAACACAGAGATATAAATGTATGCTTGCCCATAGAGAAAGTTGAAACTCCTACTATTTGTGAGAAAATACTACTTTCATCAGAAAATATCAAAGTACATCTATACATTTTGATTTTAAAAGATACCTTTGGTGTAGAAGGCTTTTAGGAGTAGGCCAGTAAAGCCCCTTTTTACTTACCTGAATGAATATCCTCACGTGTGCACCAGAAAAATGCTGGCTAAGAAGCAAATCCAGAATTACACAGTCTTAGAGCTGACTGACACCCAGACAAAAAGCCTTACTTGGCTCCTGGGATGTTGTTTGTACACTTGCAAATATGGCACTACACAGCCTGGACATTTAATCTATATGTTTTTACAATAGGTATGAAGACAAAGATAATGAAAACATTCTTGTGTTCATGATGGCCTGGTTTCAGCTGGGGTATAGTTAATTTTTTTCCTAGCAGATGATATAGTGCCATGTTTTGGATTTAGAGTGAGAATAACATCGATATGTATTTTAGTTGTTGCCGAGCAATGTTTACACTAAATCAAGGGACCTTTCAGCTTCTCCAGCTGCCTTGCCAGCGAGTCGACTGTGGGGCACAAGAAGCTGGGAGAGGACATTGCTGGGCCAGCTGACCCCAAATGACCAAAGGGATATTCCAAACCACATGGCATCATGCTGAAAAATAAAACTGAGTGGAGCTAGCTGGTAATGGAGGGGTGTGTTGGGCGGTGTTGGATGGGGATCCCACTGCTTTGAGACTGACTGTTTAAGCTCAACCCACAAGTTTTTTCTTTTTTTTCTGATTCTTACCTCGTTCAAATGAGGGTGAGGGAGTGAGCAGCTACGTAGTATTTAGCTGTCTGATGGGTTAAACTATGACACAGGAAGACCAAAAAAAAGTCATAGTTGATTGCAGATGGATTTACTTGCCATCTTGCCAGGATTTTACCCCATAGCTGTCCAGCTTCATTATGAATTTTGTCTTCATCCTCTTTCATCTAGTGTATGAAATCTAACATATGAAATCTAACAGATGAAATTGTAATAATCTATTTTTATTTTGCAGAGAAAAATGAGAGAAAATGGACTTTATATGGAGTTGTTTGGAAATAAGTATGACAGCTTTTTCTTCCAAAATAGTGTTTATAACAGAATTCATTATAATTTAATAAAATTAAATTGTTTTTATTAACATTGCTTGTTTTTTTTATATCACGGCACTCTATAATAACTTTGTTTCCTTATGTCTGTCAAGAATTCCATGTAGCACTGAAAACAAAAGTTCCTAATCTGAGACACAATGTCATTTATATTAATTACCAGAGTGCTCTGTATCACCTGCCAGTGAGTCCGTGACTTTATTAGGCTTGTTCTCCGTAAGGCCCAGGAAGCTCTGGGTTAACAGCATGGTTATGCATGGATAAGCTCAGGATCTGGCTTCAGTTCAGAAAGCATTAAGATAGTACTATGAGTGAGAGTCCTGAAAGTCTTCCCAACACCGATACAACTGAAAATTTCTCACAGTATGAGAAATTGTACTTCGTCTGATGCCTGAATGATTTTTGCTTTTATTCTTCATATATTTGTAGCTCTATAGACTGTCACTAAATACTTATAGTTCCCTAACTACAGGGCCTTAGTATTTTTCCTTTCAAGTAAACAGATTCCTGAGGGCCATGCCTGGTCTAATATTTCTCTGGGAGCCAACACAAGACACCATCCCAACACATCTCTCACAAACAACAGGTGTTTTCTAGAGACATTTTCTCATAACAATCGGGGAAGAGAGACACAACTAACAACCTCTTTCTCATAACAGTTAATAATTTTCTCATAACACATATCATCATTGGCAAGAGTAAGATGATTGAAAGTTCACATCAAGCACTTCAATATCTATATTCCTAATTGGAGGGATTAGTTAGTTATGCTGTTTTTAAACGTACAAAAACCGTGGTTTTTTCTGTATCGTGTGCCTTCTTGGGTGGGATTCTGCTGCGAGGGGACACCATGGAAAGCTTCCATTAAAGGTAACCTTTTTATCACCCTAAACCCTCTCCAACTTCATTTATTTAGGGGCAAAATGGCAACAATCAGCTACTGCCTTGTTTCACACACTGAAATGCCAAGGCTTTCAGTCTTTTCCCTCTGAGAGTCAACACCAAGTGTCTAGCAAAGAAAATGGGGTGTCAGTAAGGGGATGCTGGCAACACAAAGAGGTACTATTAGCAAATGTGCAGACGTGCAGCTGTTAATATCAGAGGTGCAATGAGGACAGAAGACTGGATTGTTGGTTCTGCCTCAGAGAAATGAAGAGGTAATGCATCAGTCATGAGCAGCCGTGTTCTGTAACAGAGGAGACTTTACATTTTCAGAGAACACCTAAGTTTCGTAAAAGAGAAAGAATGTGTCACTGGGGGGATTTTTCATTTCATTTTTCAAATCCTCATTTATTATGCTTGAGGAAAAGCACCAGCTTACCAAAATAATAACTGGAAGATAGACACAGAAAGTTCTCTGTTGAATTGTGAGCACAGATAAAGAGATTCCAAGAAATGTTCTCAGATTCAGTCCAGACTGGAAATCTTTTGGTGTACTCTCCTTTCACTTTCTTATAAATAAAGATTATACCAAGTTTTTCATGAGCTGATGACCTAAGGTATGCTTTGTGAGACCTGATGATATGGCTCAACCACTTGAACATCTCAGAAATTTTTTGGATATTGTTCTCTGTAATTCTGCCTGATTTTTAATACCTTTCAGGATTTATAGGACTGTGAGAAAGCACAGAAATAACCACTCTTGTGTAATGTCTCTCCTTCTCACGTACTAAAGAGACCTAGTAGAGCAAACTGAACACATTAATCATCTGGAAAGGTAGGAAACAGATCTTAGCCCAGCACTGGAAATTATGAGATCTGGGTCATATAACCCTTGACAAATTGTGTTCCTGTTGATAAAACAGAAACTTAACTGCTATTTTCAGGGTGGTAAAACAGAAACGAGGGCATATAGCTGATCTATCACCTGCTTTCCATCTTTTATTTTCACAAATGGTAATCAGCTGAAAGGACTTAAGTATATTTTCTAAAATGAAAAACTTCAGGCCCTTCCCCTTAGTATAATACATAATATGAAGGTATTTGCTGTGGGAAATCGTACTAAAAGTGAAAAGAACAGACTGTTGCAGGATTAGCAATAGGGATTCATTTGCAATTCTGAGTATTCCCCCTTCTCAGAAGTCACAGTTTACCCAGGAATCCTCGCAGGCACCAGGTCCTGTCCTGACAAAATGGATGTGAGCAGGGAGGGATTGGACTTAAGCACTGGTACATGATGGCCATGGCACAGAGATGTTTTCTCAGTACAAATGAAACCAAAGAAATACAATGGAGGTGGCATGAGAGACGTGTGTGTATCTCTCAGTGTCATCTGAAGAGCAAGAAACGAAGCATTGTGCTTCAAGCCAAGCAAATTAAGGGGTTATTTCGCTTTGGTAATTGGGTTGATCAGTTGATTTTTTTTACTGCTCCATAGTAAGTTGCAATGACAACTCAAAATTGGAAACCTTCATAGAAGTCCAGACTGGTAATCTGTTTATTCAAAAAATTGAAATTATTATGATACCATATGACCTCAGCAATAGTTTGGTTTTGTTTAGAAGTACAGACTTGGGGAAAAGCTCCAACTTACCAAAATAATTCCCATATCCCTTTCAGAGTATAAACCAAGCATGTTTCTATACTGACAATAGGGTATGCAGACGATCAACAGGGTTGGCACCCTTTAAATAGAATCACTAATGCTTTTTGTGTTGCAGTGATGTTGCAGCCTTATTGGAATTGCAA
Organism: Atrichornis clamosus; assembly: GCA_013400975.1. Lineage (NCBI taxonomy): Eukaryota > Metazoa > Chordata > Aves > Passeriformes > Menuridae > Atrichornis > Atrichornis clamosus. Next base: position 26,784 of record WBMZ01012851.1, on the reverse strand, counting down.
AGAAGATGAAGAAGGGCAGGAGAGGTGAGCAAAGTGAAAAAGGATTTTAAATGATCCCTTTGTGCAATATGCAAACTCCTCTTTATTGCATTTGTTAGGTCTGGCTGAGTTACTTGGGGTGAATAATTTATGTCACTACTTTTGGATTTTTTTCCATCAAACAGATTATTTCAAGGTCTACATAAAATTGAATCATACCTGAATAATACTTTGGTAATCTTATTTTGTATTAACAAATTATATCAAATAACACCAAATTATTTGCAACCATATCTTCACGTGAGCTTGACCAACTAACAGTGGAGAAGTGTCTACAAAATAATAAAAACTCAAAATATGTAAATAAAAAAATATCCCTTTTTAAAATATACTTTTAATTTTTGAAAGCAGCTATAATGGAATCAGCAATAAGAATTTTCTGTTTTTAAAAATGCCCTTCAGGGAATGTAGGAGACACACTAAACATAGTGAAGGTTTCTTTGGAACTCCCTGTATTCGTAGTTAACTTGGGATTCAAAAGTAAAGTTTTCTTCTGATTGTACAGATTGCATAAGAAAGAATGTACAGGCAGAATTTAGAGCTGCATTTCAAGTGGTCCACAGGACAGACAATTTCTGGAGCTTTGAAACTGGTATGATTACATAGAAGTCATTGTTAGAGGGGCAAGGATTATTCCTCCATGAGTGATTTGAATCCAGAATGCAGGACAGAAACAAAGCACTTGTACCCAGGTGTTCCTTATCTTCTTCCTTCAAACATGCAAGCTGTGTGCATTACAGTCCTGCCACAGTTTGTCCTCTGCAAGAACCATACAGAATTAATATTCTGCTTAACATCAGTTTCTCTGGGGTATCCTGAAAGAGGGGAATGGGAATCCACAAAGGTCTACGATTTGGAGACCTTTCAACTTAACAGCCTCACTTATTTTTAGGCAAAACCCCCCTGCAGCCTGTACAAGCTGAAGTAAATTAAAGTGTCCGAGCTCTAATTGTTCACTCTGCAACTTTGATTCTGTGAGTGGATGTGAATTCAGAATCCTTTATGATACTATATGGATAACCGAACATCTGTATCTGCTCTGATTTTATGAAAATATCAATATCTTAAGAAACAACTTACTGATCACACAGGAACTGAAAAAATTTGCTCTTCAGCAATGATGTTGACTCTGCAGTGACATCAATTGCAAAAGTTAGTACTTTGGAAAGAGGTCCTTGACTAAACCCAGATTTGTTAACTGAAATGACATTTTATAAAATTACTCTATTCTTATGATTCCTCTTTGAAATAGGTGCAACTGTCAAGTTGTTTTGATTCTTTTACTGAAAAGATTAGCAGAATTTTAGAGTTGGCAGAACAATCCTAATAACTCAGAACTGTCAGAATTTGTATATACGACTTGTATTTTTAAATTAGTATTTATTTCTTTTGCCTGTGTGTATTGTACCTAGCAGATGATTAATATATTTCAACATAGGTTTTAAGAGAAAGGAAATAAAAACTGCTCAGAAGTAGGAGGGTGCTAAAATGACTTATAATTCAGGGCATCCTTTATTGAGAAGATTTGACCCTATCTCCCTATTTCAAATAATGTTCTACAGCAGATGTAGAGTTTTTAAAAAATTAAATATAAATTAAAAAATATCTATTATCTATTTTGTTTTGGGCAAAAGTAAGTTTGAATTCGATTATATTTCACAACTAACTAAATTAATTTCAGAGAACAATGGCTTTGAAAGCTTTGTCTGAGGCTTTGTCCAAAGGACAGTACCTATAGGCAGCATTGTATTCTGTTATTAAATGGTTTTGTTGTTAGAATTTTTACATGGAGACTGCACTCATTTTGCTTTGTTCTTCATCTAGATAGTTCACTAAATAAAAATGTACTGCATGCACAGAGAAATGGGAAGTGTATTCTTTAAACTATTTAGATAAATTTTGTCCTAGCTTGCTTGGTATTGTTTTGCTGGAAAGAAACCCCAAAACCTAGGTACAAAATAAATCAGTGTTTATCATAATGCTTTAAATGCCAATAGGTTTCTATTGTTACTGTAGTAAAAACAAGCTACCATATTTAGCGGTTTTATGATTAAAGAGAGCATCAGCATAACTGAGAATACAATATTTATATTTCATTGTTGTCTTTCTGCAGCTAGGTGTGGTGTGTGATGGAGATGATGACATGTTAAGTCTTGATTTTGTAAATAAGTGAAGGTGGTTAGGCTGCACGGGGACAGTCAGTCTGTGTGTGACCAACTGTAAGACTGGATATTATTTTTTATTACTTATGACAAGAAGTTTTACATCTCTTCTGTGCATTTGCCTGCCTTTCTTGTTTTTATACTCACAGAATCAAAAAATCACAAAATCATCAATGCTGAAAGAGACCTTCAATCACTTACTCCAATCATCAACCCACCACCACCATAATCACCCTGAAGCATACCCACCTCCATATGCCTCTTGAACCAGAGATGGTGNTGGTGACTCCACAACCTCCCTGGGTAACTTATTCTAATGCCTAACCACTCTTTCAGTGGAAAAAAAATTTCTGCTATCTAATCTGAACCTCCCCTAGTGCAACTTAAGGCCATTTCCTCTCATCCTTTTAGTTGACATGGCAGAAGAGACTGACCCCTACCTCACTATAATCTCCTCTCTGTATCTCTTCACTACAAATATTATTTCTTGGGAAACAATGATAGGACCATGACAGTTGTTTACAGCCAACTACATTGCTCCCAACTAGGTATGCACCAGTGCAGTGCTACTGTTAGATAAAAATCTCATTTTGTTTTCCAGCTTTTCTCTTTGGTTATGGTTGGTTGCTCTAACGTGCTCACTAGCGTTTATGTTCAAGTTTATATTGGTCTTAAATTTTTTAGATACTGCCTTGCAGTCCTTTGCTCAAATGCCTAGGTTTGAGGATACTTTGGAGGGGCCACCAATTTTAATAGTACAGAGTCTTGTTCAGTGATTTTTAGAAAGTCTTTCTGTCAAGAATAAGGGCAAGATTTCATTTTGTTTTTTAGATTTGGATGTACTCAAAGAAATTAAAAAGTTGAGGTTTCTGTAACTCTTGTGTTGCTTACTGGCTTTGAATCATGACATGTAATCACATGCTACGTGTGTCTTTCTGACTGCAAAGCTTCTTACTCTGCCTCTACAGTCCTCTTCAGTCAGATTGCAGTTCTAACCATCCTTCTTGGAACAGAGTAAGAGCAGGAAAAGTGCTCTTCCCCCTGTGCATTGTGAGATAATTTGAGTGTTAGGTAGTGATAGGGGTTCTAATCATCTTCAGGAGTACTGCACTTCCTGTCTAATAATTTTTAATGTATTTCACTTTTAAAGAGCCTTTTACAATTTGGGCGTCACCATATTCTGTGGAAAGAATTTCACAGATTCATTTATGTATATTTCCCTTACATTTAAGTTTTCAGTTCTTCCTCTCTTGGAAAAACACTAATCAACTTCTTTATCTTTTTCATAACCCTCCTGGTTTATCAGTTCTCCAGCTCATAAGTCCTAACCTATTTAGTTCTTGTACAGGAACAGTTTCATATCACAATCATCCTTTTCTTCCTCCTTTATGTTGTTCCTGGTTCTGCTACATTTTCTTGACACAGAAGTTATCAAAATAATCTGCACAGTATTCAAGATGTGGATACAATATGGATTTTCTCAGAGCTGGATTGTTATTTTTGTCTCATTTTTTATATCTCTCACCACTTTTCAGCACCAGATATGTGTTTGTAAACTCTGTTGAACAATGAGAAGGTGAACTGTCCACAGTGATTCCAAAATCTCTCCTAAACAACAGGAACCAGCTTGGTGTCCATCAGGGTATATGAGCTGGATGGTTTTCCTACAGAAGTTTTTTGTATTTCTTCACATATCTATCAGAGAAATTAACAGGTGGGGCAGTAAGCCCTTCTGTTAATATAATTACTTTATTCATCGTTTGCCTCCCATGTTTATTTCCCTTGTATGCTGACCAGCAAATCCACTGACTTCAGTTGCAACTCTGTCATAAACTGTGATAAAAGTACTTCTTAGAATATTCATCCTTAAATCTAATGGGTTGTTTGGTTTTTTTTGTTCCCCACCACAGACAAAGCTTATCCCTCTATTTTTTTGTCAGAGTATATCCCCTGCAGCACCTTTCTCCCTCTGAGCTGAACTGGTTTATTGCTTGCAACTTCGCATCTTGTTTTCTGCTTTGTCAATTTGCCTGGGGCTTCTCAAACTTATTATACCATGTTAATAAATGCCATCTGCTTTTCTGTATTATATGGTGAAAGATATGAGTCTTTGCAGTGTATCTGCCATCAGTTCTGACTTTCAAGGATGAAACCTGCTCTTAAGAATGTAGAATTATATTTTCAGTTGTACTTCTTGCAATTACTTGAATCTAGATTTCTCTCATTTAACTACCTGGCTACCTGAGGTACCCAACACAGTTGTCTTTGGTTCATAGTGTAATCAATGCGGTGGAAGTATGTATAAGATGAATCACTCCATGTAAGAGTTGGCTCAGAAATCTCAGAAATATTGTCTTGCCCTAGCTGAGACTAATATGCAGAACCTCAAAGAGTTGTGCTGGTAATTTAAATACTCCTATTGCATGCTGATGTTATGTGAATTAATTCCAGGCTCTGGCATTCTAAAATGTGAATTCTTCAGAGCCACAAATTATTGAAAGTCTTAATCTTCAACAAAGAAATAAAACAAAAATAAAAGGGAAAAAAGGAAAGAAAGAAAAATAAATAAAGGAGAAAAAAAGGATATTAAAATTCCTGCTTTATTAAATCAGAAAAGGTATAAAATATTTTCAGAATGATATTGACAAAGATCAGGCATTGTTTTTTTCAGCAGCTTCTATAACATTTGTTTTTGCTGGCACCTCCAGACGAGACAATTACATACAAGTATAAATATAGTTGACATGGATAAAAGACAACAAAAAAAGCTCAAATGCCACTTAAAAGATAAAAAAAAGAGGAATAATTATTTTGCCATATTCTTTCCCTACTAGAAGTCATCACTCTCGCCTTGATTCTGGAAGAGAAAAATAAAGGGCAATTGGGAAGGAACAGGTATTTTTTAGCATCTCCTTCAACAAACAGAAAATTAGATATTTCTGCTGGATGGAACACTAGGGGTTTTTCTGTTCCAAGTACAGATGAATGCCCTGTAAGGTGCTTGTTTATGTATAACTATACGTATGAAATTATTCAAAAGACTGCCATGAACTGTCACAAGGGCTGTATACACTATGATACAGAACTGAGAACATACCCAGCCACATGCTAGCTATCTCAGAAAGGTCTGAGCCTGTGCTAGTACAGCCTTTTTGCCCTAGTAGGGGGAAGCCCACAGGAATACGGCCCTTAAAGGGTGAGTGTTGTAGCCTGGAACAAAAATGTCTGGAAATATCATAAAAGGGCCCTAGTTTTCTGTAAAAATTATTTTCTTTCCTCTGTTTTGAATTTTCTGTGCACATGAGTTTAAAGGGAATAATAAACGGGTTGCTCCTTTCATTAAAGCAAAAGGGGATTAAATAAGTGTTCTGACCTATTATGTAAAACACCTTTGCTGACCTACTACAGAATTCAGTAATTACTGATTAAAAAGAGCCTAGCTTCTCATTACAGAAGATAACTTGGTATCTCTGCTATTGTTACCATTCTCTGATGACAACAAGGACTGCACAAAGCCCCTGAAACCATCTCTACCCCAATTTTGAAACATGAGACACCTAACCTAGAAGAGCAAGTCCTCTAGACCTTTTCTTGCTTTCTGGAAGTGCCAGCCCCATTCCTTCTTCTGGTTAGTGGCTTAAGGTGGTTATACTCAGAGAAGTACTTAGGGTTAGATTAAGTTTACAGAGCTAAAATGCTCTTTCTTTTGAAATGAAATGTTTCTAGAAATGCTTTTCTTCTGTCACATGTGTGTAACCACAAGGTATGAGGCAGATGTTGGTCACACCTAATCCCTGTTTGAGTGCACAAAGGGGCAGAAGGCCAACAATGTTGGTAAGTTTTCTATGTTTGTTCTCTGTGGTGGTTAATGTAACAAGGATATAAATGTGAAGATACAAAAGTGTATTAATCCACTGAAAATGTACAGGATCTTCTACAACTTTTAGATTAGAAAAGCCAGAGTCTGCAAAACCATACAGAAAGACAAGAAATTGCTGTCTGCCTATCCCAGTATTGAAAGCGTGGAGGAACAGAAGCAACTCAGCAGAGCTCTGAAAAGACAGAACCAAAAGAGAATGGAGATGGAGAGCTCATTGTTGAATATAATTTCATGTCTAAAGTTCTGAAAAGAGCTTTTCTCTTTTAAATAATCTCTTCTGAATGTACCAAAAAATAAGCTAGCCAGATGCCAGCTTCAGTGTACAACAGCCTTTTTATACTGGCAACACTAGAAATAATTGGTATCTCTTTAGCATCAGGCAAATGGGTTCTATTTAATAGTCAGATACAAAAATGTCTGGGAAACTATTGTCAGGGAGAATCTTCAACCACTGGGCTTTATAATAGCAAAGAACCGGATGGTGCAAAATGATTCGTGCCCAGATCTGAGTGATTTGGCATGGATAGGACTTGGCAGAAGGGAAGAAGGTAAATTTCTTTATCATTTCTCAGAGCATCTCTCAGATACTAAAGAGGGAGGCTGAATCCTCGAGCTCCAGAGACCTTATGACTATGTTGGAGTATATTCAGCAGAGGATTCAGAGGCCATTTCAGCAGTACATAGGCACATAAACTCAATACTATTATAAGTTGTGAGAGAACTGGACTCAGGTGAGACAATACAATTAGAAACATGTGCTTGGTTTTAAACACTGCAGGCACATTTTGTAGCTGGGAACAGCTGTTGTTATGACTGTTCTAAATATCTAAGCACAGGAAAGGACAAGGGACCTCTATAATATATGTGACAATAATAAAAGTACAGGCTTAATGGAATTTTCTTCATTTTATGTTATTTAATTAGGGATGTGGGTTTAAGAACCAAAGCCACTTTAACATTTACTGCGTTGAATATGTTTTATATTTTTTGTCCTGGTCAATGCTCATGAAGAAAATTTAATATAGACGTTTTAATTTTACAAAGCCTTAGAGTTCAATCCTAATCATGTCAGCAAATTTATTTAAAAGACTTAAGATGTGTTCCTGTCTTTTTTTTTAATATGGGAAGTACATGTGATTATGGATGAAAACCATGGGCTGCAAAATGTTTAGTTCTTTTCTGAATGGAGTATAAAAATATGTAATTTTGGTTCACTAACTGTCCAATGAATTTTGTATTTAGTTTTCTCTGTTTCATGAATTGTACGAGCTGAAAGAGCCCTAAAGGCATAAAATAAGAGTACTGAGGTTTAAGAGAGAAAAGGGTGAAAGAAATTCTTACTATTAAGGAGAACTGGAAACTGAATCCAAGATAGCAAGATGTTTCAGCACTCACCAGTGTCTAACACACACAGCCGTAGCAGACCATGATTGGTGTCAATATAAATATAAACCAGAGGCCGTTTGGAGACCCACTCAGATGGTGTGGCTCACATCACAGGCTTAGACTTCCTCACATTTCTTCTCCAAGACCCAAGTGATTTTGTTAACATTGCTAAGTGGGACCCTTTTGTGCTTTTTCCTTAACTGTGTGTGCTTTTTCCCTAGCTGAGCATGGGCATTGCCTAGGAAGTTATTATTTGCCCCAGGGCAAAAACAGTGGAGAACACATTACAAATTAAACAATGCAGGTGCCTGTGTCCGGACCTTGGTTTGTTCACCAACACAGATTCAGCCAAAAGTTCTTAATACTGACAAGAAAAGGGAATTTTCAATGTACTTTTACATAAAGGAACTTTTCTTGTTCAATTTTCTTTTCAATATTTATAGGAAATTATACAGAAAAAGAGATATTATAGATGATGCACTCAAAATCTGGGAAGTACAAGCTAGGGTTCAAGTTGTGAAGGTAGGACAAATTACAGAAGATCCAGATTCCTTCAGAATTGAGCAGTTAACAGCAACTAGAGATAGACATGTCTAGTTGCCTTTAACACAGGAGACATTTTGAGAAAAAAATTGTTGGTTTTGGTGTTAAGTTGCTGTTCTAGTGTGTTAATAAGGGTCTACGCCTTGAAATTTTTGATAAAAATTCAAGATACTTCTGAGTTTATCCAAATCTAGAAAATAAGGACTTTATGCACTTCATAAATCACCAGCATTCAGTACTCTCAAGCATTACTAGCAACACCAGCTGATATTTCATTGGTGAATTCTCATGAGAAAGGTTGCAGAGGAATTGTAACAAGAAGTTACACAATTATATCCCATTGGAAAATGCAGATTCATCACACCTGGAATAACGTGTGAATGTGATAACAGCATAATATTTCTCTGGGGGAAAATAAATTACCTAGTTACCTTGATTTTCCTATAATGGTAATGTTGAAACATATTTTGTTATATAGTCCTTGTTTACATTCAGATGGTTCTGAATTTTATTTGATATTTAAATTATTTTCTTATTATATAAATTAATAATATTTCATTTACATGACCTTTAACATTAGAAAAATTTGTTGTTGTCAACGCACAGATTTCTAAGAAGTCCAAGTTCATTCTTTTGGGGGACTGACAGAAGTGTTCTTTTCACTGGTAATTACAGAAATCAGGCTTTTGTGGTAACTAGTAAAGAAAAACAATCTTAAATGCTGTATTTCCTCTTCAGAATATGAGATTTGGTTGAAATGTGAAAATATGGTCTCCAGCCAGCTATATAACCATTAGTGCTGTGCACTTGCTTCTGCAAGTAAAGCAGTGAGCAAGAGTTGTCACTGTTTTGTTTTCTAATTGTCAGTCCCCACGTTCAGGTCTGAATTCAAACCAAATTCGCTGCCACAGCTTTGGAGAGAGAAGGGGAACAGCTTGAAGTTTTGTAAAAAATAATAAAAAGCAATATATTTTCATTCACATTCACATAACTGTATTGTTCATTCTACTCATACCTTTTTATTGAAAACATGTACACCAGAAAAGGATCTCATTTTACACTACTTTTTTTTTTGTAAAAGTGGCATTCAAAAGTGCAGCCATTTTAATTAGCAGCTTCTAATACATCTAATGTCTATTATGTCAGGCTTGGAAGAAATGGAGCCTTTCACAGTGAGAGCATTACAAAGAATTACAAAGAATTCCAAAATCCTTTTTCAGTCCACGTGATCTGTGCTGAGATGTATTCATTGGGAAATCTCTTTCATCACACCACAGGGAATTTCATGCTAGTATACTGACACTAAAAATACTTTTTTTTTTTTTTCCATAAAGCTTTTGGTAAGAATGTATATGCACTGTCACATACTAGGATGTCTGTGTGTATGTTCCATGGCATGTAGAATAATGACAGCATAAACCTGAGGTACAGCATAAATGTCAGCACACTCCCTCAGCTATCTCGTATAACCAGTTCAGCTTCTTAATGTGTCAGCTTAAAAGTATCTGCCTTACGTCTACTGTATTCACCTACAATAGAGGCATCCACTTCTGTACTGCTGCTATTTTAGAAAATAGCTTACACTGACAACAATTCTGTTTTCCTTTAGAAAATCCTTGAAACAAAATGGTCATATCTGTTGCTTTCTTGTCTAAAATAAGTATCTGTCATTTATACTACACCAGACCCTTAGAAAGTGCTTTTCAAAAGGTAATAACATATTTTTTGCAACACTCAGTGCATTAAGATTTGCTCATTTGTCAGCTGGGTAACTGAAGATGTAAGGAGGATAAGTGACTTTGTCAAGGCTGCACATGAAGTTCATGATAGCAATAGGTGTAGTGTTCAGATATTTTCTTTCCACTGCTGTGTTGGTTGCTTTTCCACTTTGTAAATAAAAGATCATTTTGTTCTGTTTTTCTCAGGATGGAGGAAATAATTCATCAGTGAGGAGAAATAAGTTTTTCTTTTTTCTTCTTTTTTATGTACATAAATTTTCTCAAATTTCTAAAAGTACAGTCCATCTGGACAGCAATCAAAGCTGTTCTGCTATTTGCTTTAGAGATGACTGTTCACCTGCTCCAGCTTAGGTGACAGACTCCAGTACTTTGCCCAAAGAAAGAGTTCCTGAAATTTAGGATGGGGGATCAGATTTTCCAAAGATAACAACACCTCTCATTGCCAATACACTATTGCTTGCTTCAATCGGGAAATATCAGCAGTTTTTTTACACAATCCATAAAAATAGAGTGGGATTTTATTATATTCATTTTATACTTCCCTCAGTAAAGTAGAACTAAGGACATTACTTTCAACATAGATGCATAACTGTGTGAACAATGATTAATCTGTCCAAATGTAATAATCTGAGTAATATTTTACAATGCTGATATATTAGAACTGACCAGTTCAGGTGTGGCAGTCCAGACTGAGATCTCTAAGTTTCTGAGATGAGTGTTGTCAATACTGCCTTCTGTTGCATCCAGAAATTTAGGACCATTTTTCTTCCCAGCCTAGCCAAAACATACATATTGGAAAGTAGATTTTTTTCTTGTCCTTCTCATGGGCATAAAGTAGAATATATTGAATTCCAGTGGCAGAAAGATGAGGGGGAAAAATTGGGAAAAGGTATACTCTTTTTCTTCAGTTCTGTGATTCTAACACAAGCCAAAAACCAGACTAAAACCAGGAGAGTGGTACTAAGTCCATGAGATGTTGTAAGGCTGATGAGCAGTAAACTCTCTTTGCAGAAGGTGCTGTGAAGAAATTAGTAATAAAGTCACAGCACAGAGGTGCATCTGTGATCAGATCACTTGCATTTCTTAACTGCTGTGTTGGGAGGAAAGAGTATTATTAGGAACAGTTTTAGGAACAGCCCCTGGCACATTTTCCTCCAAATTTATTGAGTATTGTCTGGAAGAATATGAGGAAGCAAGCGTAAAACAAAGCCTGTGAGCTTGCTTACAAATAATGCCACAAATTACTGCCTACCACTAAAAAACCCAACTGTGCCTTGGTCTTGTTTTGGCTAATAGGGCAGACTTAGCCTAAAATTCTAAAGTCAGCTTTGTCAAGTGCTATGTCAAATGAAGTCAACACCCATTGTTTTGGCCCGATATGATTTGTATGCTGGGTTTGTTTACATTATTTAGTTATTATAACCATTCTATTTTTCACGTCCATGTAATATACGTAGCAGAAAAAATTTATGTACAAGAGTACTAACAAAAGTTGAACCTTTTCTTTAAATTATAAAATTGCATTAATTCTGAAATATATCACCATTGATCTTATTTTTCTGCCCTGTATGACATTTCTTCCTTTCTTCTCACCTGTGTTGACATATCTTTTTATATCTAATTGATTTCTTGTTCCGTCCACATCTGTGTAAATTTACGGTTCCATAAATCTGTATACAAATACAGGCTGAACAGCCCTACTGTGTAGGTGTGCTAGGTCAATGTTGGCCATAATTAGCAATATGCCTGTTGATGTTGATGCTTATTTATTGTGCTACCGTTGTATTGTGCCAGAAGTGCCCAAAGATCAATTTGTTACCTAGAATTCCTGTCTAAATTTGACAGACAGCAGTGAAAAGGACAAACTTCTATGAATTTTATCTCACGCAGCAATTACCATTTTTTTACAGGGTAGATTTAATGCACTTAGAAAATTCTTAGGATAGGTTTTACATTTGTGTTCATTACTTAAAACAATTTTTTGATAGAAGAATTCATTTACACTATTGCAACAAGTGAAAGGTTTCCCTTGCCAAGTGCTAGTCCTTGGCTAAAATTACATTTAGGTAAAAAATACGCAGAACTGCACTAGTCACAGACTGCCAGCATATCAATGGAAGTAATTATTCCCCTCTGTTAAGCACTTGTGACATCACGTCTATTCTCCATCCAGTTTTGAAATCACTTGTGCAAGGAAGAAAACTGGACTAAGTCCAGAAAAGGGCCATTCTTAGGGAAAATTTAGAGGACTGAAGAACTGGAAAAGGGACACTGAGAAAAATTGGTTTATTCATTTTTAGTACATGAAGGTTTATAGGACTGAAAGACTGTATTCATCTATCAAATGCAGGATTGTGGAGAAGGAGGAGTCAGACTCAAGAGGTGCACAGCAAATGCACAAAAGCAGAGATGCAAGCTGCAGAAAGGGAAATTCAAACTGTCTGTAAGGAAGAAGATCATAGTGATGGTGGTAAGAACCTGAAACTGGGACCCAAAGGCCCTGAGGAGTCCCTATCCATAAATATATTGAAAACTTGATTGCACAATTTTGATTCACCTGGAAGTCGTATCCTCTGAGAAGTATAAGAGTTATGAGGAATGATCTGCCTCAAATATACATACTGGTTCTGGTTATTGGAAGCAAATCCCTAACTAATTGGCATTGCTACAGCCTCTTCCTTTCCGAAGTGCAATGCCTTGCTGCCAAAGACATCTTCATATTCTCCTGAGGTAAAACATGTCTGTCCTTTGCACCCTAGATTCCTAATGGAAGCTGCTATTAGAAGAGATGCAGCCCCAGTGAGAGGTTTGCTTTACTGTGCAACTGCAAAGAAAGGGGCATGTCTACTGACACAGGGAATTTCCTGTGATGTGTCAAAGGTGGTTTCATTTATCTGCAGAAGACAGCAAATGGCACTGTTTGAGGATTAACAGATACTTCAGTATGGTACATCTCCTCTTTTCTGTGTTTTGACCAAATGTTGCCTTTAAGCATCCTGAAACAGAATCCCTGGAGATAAAATGAAGGAAACAAGGGATTATGTAGAGGTATTCAGAAGTCTGAATAGTTCTGCAGGTATCTGAATCTTTCTTAGTTCTACTGATGTTTTTGTATATTCATTGTGTCTACATATCTTATGAACTGTTATTCATAAGAATGCTAGAATTCAACTTTCTCTTAAGTAGTTAAGTCAATACTTGTATCAAATCCCTGTTGCTGATCACTGAGAAGTCTGAAGAAAGTCCTGAGAGAAGACATCTTTTATTTGGGAATGTTTTCAGGTTTTTTTGTAGTTCCCAACTACAAGGGATGGTGACTAATCCCCATTCTTTTCTTGCTAGAGTCAGGATGCTAAGACAACATCATGCCACTCTGATTGAGTCATGGATGCCTCACTATCACCCTTGTTTTATGTAAAAAAGAGCCAGGATTAATAAAAGGAAACAGAAGAAATAAATATAGTACAAAGAAAAAAAGTGGAAGATGGATAGTAGGAGATTTTCAAGAGCTTTCTAGATAATACAAGGAATATACTGGCTAAAGATAATACAAACAAGAAGGCTGAGAAGAAAACTAGTGAAGAAATTATGTTCTGCACTTGGGAATCAATTTACTACATTGCAGCTTGAGAAGTCCAGAAGGAAAAGAGTCTTCTGTGCCTTACATGCTAACCTGAAGATATATTGTTCTATTCCACCATGCAATGTCAATAAACTCTTGGAAACCTAAATAGATTACGTCTACCTTTCCAGCCCTATCTGCTCCCTGCATTCTCCTTATGATAAGACAGAGATTTATATTCTTATTCTTCTCTGAGAGGTGCATCAATCTCTGCTGTCAGGTTGCCTGTCCAAATAACAAACCTGCATATCACAGAACTGTTTTAAATGTAATGTTGATAGATGTTGTTTGTGTGCACTTGGCATCAATTTACAGTCACTTCCCTGCAAATTGCAACCTTCTCTAGAAACACTTATTTTCTATCTTTTCCATGTCTCACCATTAAGAATTAGTTATAGTCATAGAGTCATTATTTGGGATATTTCTAAGAATTCTGTACTTCCATGTCACTAGACTGATTCCCTAAGCTGCTCGCAGTACCCACTGCTAACCTTCTCTTTTCGCCTTCCAAAAACATGGTTTGCATTTTGGGAAAGGGAGAGTTGCCAGCACTGAATAAAGCTGAATGTTTTCAGTGAAATCTCTGGTCTGATAAAGCGTTGCAAAGTGTTCTCCCTCTGTAATTGCTGCTGCTTGCCAGCTCTCACCCACACCCTCTGATAACCTCTCAGGGACTTTGTGCTCTCTCGTCTCCGGGTGACAGCTCCCCTCTCCTCCCTCCTGCCTACAGCACACACCTACTGCCACTTTTCATCCAATCCCACCTAAAGTACTTGTCCAAATACCATTTCTTTCTCCAGATTCATCTCCTCATCTACTTGTTATTTTTCCCTCACAGAAGCAATGAACAGCAGCTAGACCCTGACCACGCAGCTGGTCTTAGCTTGTACAGTCAATGACAAAAATGTGGGTCCTTCCAAGACTTTGGTTCAGCTCCTGCTCTCATGGACCTACAACAGAGAAATCTCCCAGAATGACAAAAGCCAGGTTGTAATATCTCTTGAGTATTGTTGCACTGAGTCCTTATGTAAACAGGATACATAAATAAAGTCAGAACATGTTTTCATGCAACTAATGAATTATTTAGAGTCTGACACTGCACCATTATTAAAAACCTTGGCTTATTTTTTTTTAATTTTGAAAATATTATTCTCCTATATATTTTGCATTCCTAATTTGCCTCCCTCATGATTCACAGGGACGTGATTTCACACACTGCTCAGCACATTGCATAGGAACCGTTAATTTCTTGCATAAGCTACAGACACCTTCATCTGTTTTTCAGTTTCAGAATTCTTGAAATACTGAGTTTACAAAACCGGTATTTTAGTAGTAATCTGTCATTATAAACTCACAGAAGGTCTGTTGTAATGCACTGTTTATGAGTTTGCTCTTTTCCTCCATACCCTCATATATCCTTACAACATCTACAGATATTCAGTGTTTATCACATACAACACTATATTCTAAATGTTATTCATGGCATTTTAAAGTCCTTACGCCTCAAGTATTTCAGCATTATCAGATGAAAGATCACAGTCATGTGGGATCAATATTTTTATGTGATTACAAGTCCATATAACTTTTTTTAAAACTATTTGAACAGTGCTTATGAATACTGTATCTTATTGATACCTACTAAATATGCAATATTTTTCCTTGTTGTTCCTATCACAAGGAAGTCAATAGGAAACTTACAACAGGTCACAGTGGATCTTTAGACCAAAGTTATAAAGCTGTGGCATTTTCATTAAAGTTAATGTTTAACAATGGCTATGACAGGATGAGGATGGCCTCAATTCTGATGTAATTCTACCACAGTAAATAGAATCAAGCAATGGGAGTACTATGCATAAGTTTCTTGTAAGAAATCTTGTTTATTTTTTCATGAGTGGCTGCATACCAATTTCTAGCAGAATGCAGTTACATTTTTGCTAAAGTACATCTGATGGAAGAGTTCTGCCTATTGCAATGATCTAACCAGATTTTCTTATCAGTCTGAAAAAGGAACTCACAAATATTACAATAGTGACCATGACTGGACAATTTCCAATTAAAAATATTACTTTATTTATTTATTCAAAACAACAGGTTAGACAGTCAAGAGAATTGTTTCAAATTATAGGCAATGACATTACAGTTTTCCCAGGTTCAGGTGCAAAATCAAGATGCTCAGTCATTCATGTAAAATGGAATTTTGGAAAACATCAATTTAAAAATAAAAATTCAGATTTGAAACTTAATTTTTCTATTTCATTCTCATTCCATTTCATTAATTTAAATAGCAAATTAACTAACTCAAATGTTATACACTGTGAAAAAATCCAGTTGATCAAAACTAGCGCCTTCCTGAATACAGTTGCAATTCATCATATTCTTTCCAGCTATACATTTCCAATGAAGCAATCAGATACTTTTTACTACATACTGAATATATCATTTTCTGAGGACATGATGCTTTCAATGAGTATCTTATGTCACGTTTTCTGATGGGTGAAGAAATCAGCAGCCCTGTTAACTTTTTTGCCTTGAGAGTTAGATATGACCAATTTTTTAAGAAAGAAAATCCTTAATTCCTTAATGGGTTTATTAAGAAGATTTTAAATTATTGGGTTAAATTAATAGGTTTTTTAAGAAGATTTTAAAACATATATAAAATGTAGATGTCCAACCACAATGAAATTCAGAATATTTGACAATTTTTTTTCCAAGTTAGGTAAAAATTTCACAACAGTAGTGTATTGGAGAGTACAGAATTGTAGTTTGGTACAGTGTTACAGAGTGTTATATTGTATTATTGTGTTTCTGAAAGACTAGTTGCTTTACAATTCTGTGGCCAATACTGCACATTTAGTTTTCTCTTCCTCTTCCTTGATGCAATTACAATTACAAAATTTAATCAGAGAGACCAAAGAGTTGATTCTAAAGGTTAAATACATTATTATGTAAACAATGACTACAGGGTCTGATACAAAGAAGGAGATTGTTTCAGCAAATAATTTTGCAAAGTGACAAATAATGTCAATCCATGAAAAACAAAACAAAAAAAGAAATTACTCAAAACCAACCAAGCAAAGAAACAGAAGCAGCATACAAGTCTAAATGTTACTGTGAGTTTAACCAGTATCTGGAAAGAATGGAAGGAAACTGCAGTTTCATTACAATCTTGAGTCCAATGACTCAAGAAAAATCCTTATGCCAGATGCTCATCTGGTGCAAATTGTCATGGTTGTGTTATCTTTCCAAATATTTGTGAAGGACTGTTCATGTGGCTATCACAGTAAGTTTCACTGAGTGAGGATCTATCTACTGAGTAGGGCAAATACATGTATTTTGAACAAATCCATTGAGTTGGTTGACTTGATCAGTCTTATTCCAGGACTTCTAGTTTTGTGTCTCTTTTTTTCAGCTGCAAAGTGAAGGCTTATGCAATGTGAACTACCTGTTATCAATCAAGGAATTCACATCCCCACTGACTGCAATTCTTTGAAGTGCTGGGAGAAACAGGAGTATTTATCATGTTCTCAAGGTAGTTTCTGAACCTTTCAATCTTATATCTAGATTACAGCCAGTGCCTCTTTCGTCAGCCCTTTTGTAAATTGTTAAATCAGCAGTTCAAAAAGACATTCTTAGCACAGGAAGCACAGAGGAACTAGGACACAAAATCAATCTTCAGACTGATTGGAACCTGCTAACGGGTTTTTGTTTCTGTAGTCATTCAAAGGATTAGACTGTTTGGTAAAACATCTTCACTCTCTCTGTCTGCCTGTCTCTCATTGTGTGCTTTAGTCCTTTTGCCTCTCTCTGGTGTAATGCTACATGTTGTCTATATTTTCTTTTTAATTATTTTTGTAAAATATCCATTACTACTTTTTCAGTCAGCCAAGCACATTCTGCAATGAGATCACAGCTGCTTTTAACACTTGAAAGATACATTAAGCATGGTATCTTCAGAAAAAAAAGAAAACCAAAACCTACTATAGGGTTTATTTTTGCTGTTTTGGAAATTCAGCAGGAAAGAAAATAGCAACGGCACAGCTGTTATATGTTATTAGGTGTGTGTGAAGTGCAAGGATCATGCTGTCGTAGAACAAAATAAGTCAATATTATCTTCTCATCTAGTGATACCTTGATCATTGATAAGTAGAAGCTGACATTTACTATGCAGTGTTTCAACTCCCTCAGGACCTTACTCACTCTGGAACACATGCCACACTGTGCTCTCCCATTCTTTTTTGTTGCTTTTAGCCATTTCCCTGAGATCCAACCTTGAACTCTTCCAGTCACTTCATTAGGCTCCTCTGGTAGCCATCCTCATGGTGAGCTCTTGACAGCACTCATCAGTTCTGGATATTTCAATTAATTGAGCCAGCACCTATTTCCTGGATGCCTCTGTTAGCTCCTTCCATCAATACTTCAAAATCTCCAGCAAAGCAATACTGTAGGATGGCAACAGCTCAATGACCTCAACACAGTGAGAATGGGCTTGTAGTTTGAGCAGAAATTTTAGTCAGAAATATCTCCTGCTCCAAATTAAATTTTCAGCTCTGTTTCTAGGGACTGGTAATAACATAGAAATCACAAAAATTAATGAACTAGTCTTTTTTTGATTTTTTTTTCCTTCTTGTTAGTGGAGGTATGTTGTTTCCTAGATTGATGAGCTCTTGAGGGAGTGAGTTCAGAGGCCCTAAAGACAATGTGCAGTCCTTTCCAGTTGTCTTCCATTCATGTGTTTGGTCTCAACACACGCACGTGTGTGTATGTGTGTGTGTGTGTGTGTGTGCGTGGCTGGTGTGACTTGAAACTTCTAAGTATAAAAATGAAATTGTTCCACCCAATTATCTAATTGTGAATTTTTTATCTATCTAGCAATCAAAAATAATATTTGCATGTTTTTATGAATAGTCAAGGGACCTAAGAAGGAAGAAACACTCTTTGCTGTAAGTTCCTCCATTGGAGTATATATTTACTAGTAAGTGCTTTAAAATTAATACTTGTATATTTCCACATTTTAGTGTTTTTACACTTTTAACAATATCAAGTAATTTGAGATGTGGCCCAATGCAAATACAAATTAAATCCACTCTTCTTCTGCAGCTGTTCAGTAAGATGTCACCGAGGTTTAATGTATGGCAGATACCTCTAACTAGAAAAAAATGAAACTTTATAATAGTTAAATATTGAACTCAGTTACTGGGAGGCTAAATGCACAGTCCACAAAATTGCTTCTACTGCAGAGAAAGATATTAAGATATTGAAATGAATACAGATAAATACTTTCTTACAGAAAGAAGAGCAGTCTTATATAAACTAATCTGTTACAGTCTTTGGTGCTATCTCAGAATTGGCTCATCTTGAACCCACGCACACATGTATACTTACATGAAGTATCATAACCAAACCTTTCTTTCTCCATAGCTTATAAAACTGAATTTGGTGGAAATATTCATCCGCAAATTCAAAGCTCAGATATGCAAGTCCTGATCTTATCTTTGTTGTATATTACCAAGGCATTTTTTATAGATGTCATTCTCAGCATGCTGAGAATTGAGTCATTTGTACATTTGGACTAAATTCTAACCAATCTATCAGGGATGCTTCACTTTCAATAGAGCCAGAGTAAGCTGTGTAACTTAGTCCAGAAGAAGAATTAGGGTTTTAATGAATAAACTTGATAAGAAATGTTTCTATAGCTTTTATTTCCTTTTTCTTCCTTTTTGCTAGCAAACAGAAATATTATGGAGTGTAATATGGTGTAATTGAATGCAATTTGCATTTGAATAAAGAACGGCACTTTTGCTGTAGCTGTGATGGTTGTCTTACTGTAAAATGTGTGGTTTCTCTAGAGGAATCTGGACCTCACAAAAAATGAAGTTGAGTGCCTTTTATGTAGTTTGTAACTTATTGTTGGTGAAGGAATGATCCAATTAGTAAGTGATTAATCATAGGTTCTTTTAGGTCTCAAACTGTGTATTGAAATTTTATGGAATAAAATAATATTTTATGCATATATCTTCACCTAAAGGGTAATCACCACCTGGGAATGAGAACTACATTAAAAAAAAAAAGAACAACAGGGGCAGTAGCACAAAGTACTAATCATCTGATTAATTCTCATTGTCACTGAGAAACATACCTTTGCCAGACAATCATAATAACATTAAAATCAATTCATATTTTATTGTCAACAAACAGCAAAGAAGATATTAATATTTTCAGCTTAGCCAATTCCTTGGCATTTCAAGAGCATAAGAAAGTAAAATTTGCTATACAGAATTTAATTCTGAGATATGAGACATGAGAAAATGTGCATAATTTCAAAGATTTAAAATGCTAATTTTTAGGGAAAATTATTTAACATGTGAAGTTAAATACTTCGTTTTGTAAAAAGACCCCCAGTGATTATTAAATATAAAAACTTCACCTTTTTTTTGTGCATGTACAATGCTTGTAGCATACACATTTCACCATGATTTATCAACCTGTCTTGTAGAGGACTGTTATTATATGTTTTCCAGTTTTCAGTTTTCAATCACTAAAAGTATGTATCAATTTTTCTTTATTCCAGGCTAAATAATCATTACAATTTCGGATAAAGACTAACCTTATGTTGTTTAATTTTGATAGTAATGTGGAATACAATAATGGTCTTTTGATAAAGTAGATGTTGAAATACGGTAGAAAAACATAGACCTTTCACTGTTGAAAGATAACTCCCAAATCTTTTGAGTTTTGCAATAAAATAATTCAACCGATATTCAACATAGAAAAAATGGAAGTGTGAAAAATTGCTAAATTTAAATTTTAAAATATCAGTTTTCAGGTGAACAAGCAGAATAAGTCTCTAAGTTGTTTGCACCTTAAGTTAGTAGAACAGTACCTTTAAGTACCACTTGAGTACCTCTTTGAGTAAGAGACTGAAAAGGAACACTTTAAGTGTGAAATCTTCATACCTACTTCTTAAAATCGTATTTTATATATTACTTGTTTAAACAATGTATCTTGATGTAATGTTTGTAACTTAGCTGCAAGATTGACCTAAGCATCCTGGGATCCCTTCATAGGCAACAGAGCAAACTGGGATTGCATCAACATGATTCTTTTCATCCCAAAGTAGACAGCTAAAAAATGTGCATTAAAAGCACACATTTCCCTGAATTGTCTCCAAGGGTACTTTAAAGTCATGTGGATTTCAACTCTACTCCTTTTGTCTTTCACGTTCACTGTAACACTGTACATCCACCAGATAAATGCTTATTCTGGCATGATCTGCCTTAAGTAAACCAGTAAAAATAAAGTATTCCTTTGTTTGGAAGACTGTCTTTGTGGTCCTGTATGTAATTATCTTTCACAGGTGCAATATGGCAGAAAAGACAATGGGCTAGTGGACTTGAAGATTTCCCAAATCATGTAATTACTGAAAAGCTTGTTGCTCAGTCTTTTTTTATATTTCTTCTCTAGCTGATTTTCAAGCAATAAAAATCCCTTGACTGATTTATCTGTGTTCTGTACTCACAGTCGAACAACGCAGACTGAGCTATTTTGCTGAAAAACTCAGTTGCAGATAGTGCTACTGCCCTTCATGATACCAAACTTTTGTTGTGCTTGACCTTCAGCTGGTAACTGCCAACAGATTTCTAAAAGGGTTTTTCTAAAAGAATTAGATGATGAGTAAAAGGCAGCTCTGGATTTACTTGCTGAATAACAGCAGAAATAATAGTTTTGCTGAATTTATTCAAACAGCCTGGATAATGGTGCCGTAAACAGAGAAACTTTTCAGGCAGAGCAGAAAAACCTGACTTTTCATATTGGTTGTATATTGACCTGCTTTCATTTTTCATCCATCCCTTATTTTTCAGGGACAGTAAGCAAGTGTATCAAGGTAATTCTTTTAGAGTTCTCAAAATTTATTCAAATTTAATCTATTTCTTAATATTGTAACCAGTTGGGAAATTGTGTTAGAGATGTTTGAGCCCAATTTTAACCATCATCAGAAGAAAATAATTAAGTTTTGATTCTGATTTTTCCTGTTTTTTAATAGTGATTCTAAAACACACTGGATAGTTAGTAGTGATGTCAGAACAAAAGCCATTTCTAAGTATAGGTCTGTGAGGTCCTCTTCTTTCCAAGGATCTGGCTAAATTTTTTATGTGGTTCAGGGAGGCATTTTTACTTCTACTGAGTTTTATTTAAGTTAGTGTTGAAAAAAAATTTACTTGTTTGTCAGTCCTAATTTTTTCCAACTTGATTCACTACCTCCTCTAACTTAAATAAAACTCAGAGGGTGCATCAAGAGAAAGCAAAAGTACTGGTTCACTTATACAGCAATTGAATGAGCTCTGTGAAACTCACTTTAGACAAGACAGAGGTAACACTCTTTATCTGATGACAGAGCAGGAATTATTTCTCCTATCTTTCCTGAAAAACCTGTGTATGTTGTTGAGGACTGTATTCCTGGGTATGCAGGTGAGGTAAAAATCATACCAGAATTTCTGTTGCATGGCCTGATCTGAATTAACCAGGACATAGAGGATATCTCATTTACATTGTGAACTGTAATGCTGAATCTTTTGAATATCAGCATTAGTTTATTGATATATAATTTTTATTGACTGCTACCTGAAAATCAGTAAGAAAACTCAGGTGGTCCAAAATGCACATGGCTGCTTTATTTATAGTATGCACTAGACCCATACTCACAGGCTAAACTGGCTTTCAGTGGGTTTCTGGGAACACAAATATTCTACAAGAGCGTTTTCTTTCACAGTGTGACAGAACTTGAACTTGTGGATAATTAGGGCTTGTTACAAAACTCTATTTCTTGCTCAAACCTTTTTTTTTTTTTTTTGTCAGAGAAAGTTTTCATTGGGTCAGTGACAGGGTCCTGCTCACACTGAGACAATGAAAGAGGAGAATAATTGTGTTTTGGGAGAAATCAGTGAATATATATATTGGCTTTGTTATTAGTTTTTGTAAGGTGTTTAGAACTTTGGTAAGAATTTAATATCTTGGTTTGGAATGCAGGAATGTTTTTAATAGATTTAGCTTTAATAGATTTAACTTTAATAGATTTAGCCCTCTTCTTCCTGCTTCAGAACATCTGCTTTCACACAGATTAAGTACCTTTCACAAAACTTTAACATGAAACTATGGTGCTGTGATCTGATTCTGGTGTGAGTCTTATGTGGTACAGATAATGCAGACAGGGGATATACACAGGGTTTGTATTTCTCATACAGTTTCCCATTATTTTGTTTCTGTGGTCGTTCAGGTAGGATATGTATATGACTATGTGATTTACTTACACTGTCACATAGGTCATGTTATCATATAATTTATCTTTCAAATTACTCAAGGTGAAGAAATTGAAATTATACAAGCAGGCCCTCCACCTAGTTCAAGGTTCCTTTAAAGAAGAAGTTAATACAGCTGAATCAATTGAAACAGTTTTTCAAAATTTTTTTGCCCTAACTTTTACAAAGACAGCAAGACAGAGAATGGAAGAAAGGGGAAACTCTGTGACTTGAACCTCAAAGTACTGTCACTTAAAAGCTTCTGTTTTCATGAGCTGCGTGAAATGAAAAGGCATTCCTGAATGTGGATGATGCCCCAGAAAGTTATTTGAAGTTCTCTTGACTGTCAGGGAGAGTATAAGCGGAGAGACACAGAGTATCATTTTAGTCCCAAAGAAAATATTTAATTCGCCCTTTGTTATTGAATATTAGAATTGCACGGACTGATTCAGATACCTTTAAGTAACTTCCCCCAGGCAGGCATTTGGGCAGTGACTCCAAACTTACCTGATATTAAAGAGGAATTTGCAAGTGAAATTAAGTCTAAGTGTGTAAGTTACAGCAGCCTTGAGACAGAAGCAAATTCCATCCTGGTAAATAATGTAAGTTTATAAACCTGTTTATTCTGGCTTAGTGGAAAAGTACATTGATATCTCCCTTGATAAATATTTGAGGCACTCACTATCTTTTAGAAGCATCTTCTCTAATAGAAGAAAAAGCAAAATAATGTAATTTGTACTCTACTTGCTTTGTTTCTCTTCTGCATTTTTGAAATGGGTAATATTTTTATGTGGCAGAAGGTTACAGCACCTCGGGTGTGAAAGTGTGCTTATCTAGAGCAGACTGAGATCTGCAGAACAGACCCTATAACATGAACTTCCACAGTCAGCACAGCTAGGCAGTAAATATAGGGCTACAATGCTACCTCTCTTTTTTCTTTTCAGATCTTTTCAAACATTCTTGTTAGAAAGCAATTCACATTATATGCATCCTGGATTATTTTCTTGTCTTCAAGTTACCAAGACAAGTTATGTAAAATGTTCACTCTAATTGAAAATACATATTTTTCTTTTTTTCCCCCCAGTTATTCCTCATATGATTATGTGGTTTATGAAAGAAAATGCCTCTGTACAGAAAATGGTGTATTTTCATCTCTAGACTAGGAGACAGTTTGTGCTGAAGGAAATCTAGAAATGTTGTCCTTAAAGGATTACAGAACAGAGTGTAATTCAGACTCATGTAACATAGTGCTACAATTAATAAATATGCAAATTGAGTGCTACTGCATGTTTAGTGATCGTATCGCTGTGATAACAACAAAAGTTGATGTGCTTTTTAAATATTTTCAAATACAGCTCTTCCAACCTAAACAACAGATAGAAAGGTGGCCTGCATTTTTCACTCAAACTTCAAAGAAAGGGTATTCAGAACTCCTACTAATGCCAATAAAGAACAAAGCACTAGTACACATTCCTCTGAAAAGGTACTTAGTTTAGAAGTAAAAAGGAAATAATNTTATATATTCTACCAGCTGTAAAGCACTATGTAAGTCTCTCGCATTATATAAAAATAATAATAATAATAATAATAATAATAATAAAATAATAGTCCTATCTAAACCCAGGCAAAATGCAAATAGCACCCTCTTACATTTTGGTAAACAAACACAGGTTAAGTGTTTGTGAAGATGCAACATTATCAGTTGTGCTAAAGAATATACACTATGCATATATAAAAATTTGCTCCTGTCTCACCAGTCTGAAACAATTTTTTTTACTAAAATAGACACCAATCAATTAACATCATCACCTAAAAGCAAAATCCTGGAAAAATAAAAGATTTTTTGCATGTAACCAACATCAAATGTTGACAAACTAAGAGGAAAGGTGAGTTCAGACTGAAAATTTTACCTTAGGTCCGTGTCCTTCATTTAATCCAGACCTTCTCTGGTAATTAGGGCTCTTCTGTGACCTATCATTGTCAGAGAAATTAGTCCCAACTAAGCAGTATTCAAAATGTGTTTGAAGAGGTCAAAGCCAAATCTATAAGTCTACCCTTGAAACTGACTGCTAAATGTTGTGGATGAAATAACAGGGTTACAAAGTACATATTCTGGAAGAAAGTACCACTCAGGTAGATGTAATTTTTGGCTAGTTTTGAGGTACACAACCTGAAGAGGGGTCAGAAGTGTGAATGATGGAGTCAAGAACAAGAAGTTGAAACCTTGTCAAGATGAGAGGTAAATATTTTAAGAATTTCAGCAGAGTTCTGGGCAACAAACAACCAGATTATCCAACATCAGCTGGTCTGGAAAAAACCTACAGATCACCCCAGGCATAAGAAGATGTAATAGCTTCTGCTATTTCTTCTTTTTGTTTCCCTTATTTTTGCAAACTGGTTTTCAAATGTACTGAATCTTCACTCCCTACCTCTATCTTAGTATATGAAACATGTCTAGGAATATTCTGGGCACAAAGATGAGCTGGCATAAGACAAGCTATGTTTATACAAGTCAGAGTTTCCAGAGTGGGGAAGCTTCCTCTTGAGAATATATCCTGGGACCTCATAAGTGCTGAATCATGCCCAGTTTTGTCTGGGGGAGTGCTAGTTTGCCTGAGCCCAAAGCATGTCAGGGACCAATCTCACAGTTAATTGAATAGACTTTCGGGTTCTGGTGACTGGTCAAGTCCATGAATGCTCTTCAGTTTACTTGGCTCTCACGTGCAGGGCTTCATCCAGTGTAATGAAGGCAATTGTCCTCCCTGAGCTAATGCTGGAAAAAACCCACAACAATTTGTACACATTTAGACACAGGCTTCAATCTGATCCTGAGTATGAGGCATCACTTTTTGTGTCTGTGTTGCAATATTACTCGGTTCAATAAAAATTTCAAGTGACAATGCTTCCAGTCATTTGGTTTTGGGATGTAGTTATCTGACTAAATGTTTACCCTGAGCTATCATGCCATCATCAGATAAAGGTACTTATATGCAAGTGTAAAGGTACAGTTATTTGCAGGTGTACGTTTGCATATGCAAAAATAAAATCCCTAAATTACACGATTAATTCTCTTGGTCACAACACAAACTTGTGCTAACCTGAAATATTGCCTTTACTTAAATACAACACATTCAGACTCATTCTTTTTCAACTAAATTCATCATCATCCAGTGTCCATTCAAACAGCCTGCTTTTACTTCACTGCTTCTGTCTTGACTGCATGAATCCACAGCAGAGCAGGGTTTAACACTGGGCCATTGTCCTACATAACATATAGCAGGGAAGATGTTCACAGGCCCATCTGCATTCCTCTTGGCCAGCATGCCAAGCAGTTTCAATTTTTAGACCTAATTGGACTAAGCAACAAATCATACAATATTTAATTACTCATCCAATGAATACCTTATTTTCCTGATTATACTTACAGATATGAAGGAGGAAAAATCCAAATAAATTATTTTCATTATGAATGGAATTATTTTCAAAGAGAATGATTTCCATGAATCGTCAGTAGAACTTTAGCTTTTATGCCAGAATTACTCAGCCTGAGACTGTCTGCTTAAGAAACTAATTTTTTTTTGCCATTTAATGGGCTGATGCAAAATGTTTTGAAAACTATCACCTTGGAATAATTAAATGGAACATTGGACTCACTTCATAATGTCACTCTGCAAGCTTTCTTTAATCGAACTTCCTCTCCTGTTCCAAACTGGGCAATTAGATATGAGTGACAGCTGTTGGGGTGGCAGATGCCAGTGCCAAACTGATGATAAAAATACCGATTTTTCATTTTTAAAAAAAGAAACTTTTTCACATAGTATGGTGGAAAAGATGCAACAAATCAGCTTGAAGTGGCAGACCAGCATTTCTTAGCCTTTCCAAACACTTGCTTTAGTTTTCTGGTTATATCCATGGACCCCGAAAAGCTAGACCCAGAAAAATGGACACACCTGCCAGCATAGTTCTCGATCTAATTTGCAAGGTATTGGTAAAATAGCGGGGGAGGGGCGAAAAGCTAGACCCAGAAAAATGGACACACCTGCCAGCATAGTTCTCGATCTAATTTGCAAGGTATTGGTAAAATAGCGGGGGAGGGGCGAAAAGCTAGACCCAGAAAAAT
>WBMZ01012843.1:0-25932 GCA_013400975.1 Atrichornis clamosus | reverse complement strand
TTATTTTATTTTATTTTGTTTTGAAATGCAATTACTTGCTCTGCCCTCCACATTGCCCCGAGCTGCTCTCCTGAGCGAGGCCTCCCCAAAATCTCCTTTCCGGAGGGTGCTCACCCTCCCTGCTAAGTGCAGCACAAAGGGCAGCAAGTCCAGGTTTTTTAGGGATGCAGATGGGAGCGGAGGAGCCTGAGGGCTGTGCTGGTACCTTGTGCCGGTGGGCACGAACCTCCTTCCTGGCACGTGGCTCCTGAGCATCTGCGGGGCTCGTGGCAGAAAACAGGCTTGGGGAAAACCCCTCTCTCCCTCCCTCATTTTCCTTTTAAAAAATATTTTATTTTAGTTTTTCGGCGCTGAGATTTGCAAGACAAAAGCGGCTGCTTTGCATTGTGAATTTTGGGTTTTGTGTCTCTCGGTGACATGGAAACGACACCTGCCCATCTCAGTGCTTCCTGCAGCAGATGCAAATAGAGCATCCTCTCAGGGAAATGTGACATCCCCCAAAATAACCCCGGCTGCTCGGAGGCTCTGGTTTCCTGCTGGAATGTGTCTGCAAAAACACAAAGCCACAGGATAAAAATACCGTCGCCCACTGGTGCTAAAGAGGGGGCTGTGGAAGGGGAGGTGTTGATTCAGCGCAGGCTCTTTGGGGAGGGTTGGGGTTTTTGTTTTCCTCCTGCTCCTTCCTCCTTCCCCTCCCTGTTCCGAGCCCCTTCCCTGGCTCTGTGCCTGCACGTGGAGCTGCCGGGATGGGCAGAGCCGCCTTTGGCTTCCCCTGGCTCCGCTGAGCAGCAGCAGCAGGGAGCACCTGCTCCCCACCTCCGAGGGGCTGCCCTGCTGCCCACGGCTCCTTTTCCTTTCTTTCTTGCCCCTCTTTTGCCATAAAGCCTAAAACCCCAAACAGGGCTTCCTGCAGCTCCTCCCGAGGGGCAGCTCCCATCTCTGCTCCCTGGGACAGGGACAGGAGCCAGGGAACGGCTGGAGCTGTGCCAGGGCAGGGTCAGGCTGGAGAGCAGGAAAAGGTTCTTCCCCCAGAGGGTGCTGGGCACTGACCAGGCTCCCCAGGGAATGGGCACGGCCCCGAGGCTGCCAGAGCTCCAGGAGCCTTTGGACAACGCTGCCAGGGATGCACAGGGTGGGATTGTTGGCGGGTCTGTGCAGGGCCAGGGGCTGGGCTGGATAATCCCTGAGGATCCCTTCCAGCTCAGGACATTCCATGATTCTGTGAGAGGGAGGGATAGGCGAGATGGTTAAGGGTGGGTGAGAAATTTTCTTGGGTTTTATTTCCTTGTCCCAGAGCAGACTGTGCTGGTGCGTGCAGACCTTGGGACCTGCCTGGTGCTGGAGTTTCACTCTGTTCATCAGGTGACTGCAAAGTGAGCAAGGTTCCTTTCAAGGGTAGAGGAACAGAGAGGAGGAGAAGTGACCTCTTTGTGCAGCACTGCAGCCGTGGCAGGCACAGCTCAGGGCGGGGAGTGTGGAGGGGGCCCTCCTGCACATCGCCCCTACAAAGGTCTCTGAGCATCCACTGCCAGCTCAGCTCTGCCTCAGCACAGCAGGGCTGTGGAGCTCTCTGGGTGTGGATTTACCATCCTTTCACAGTAAAAAATCCCAGGATGGTTTGGGATGGAAGGGACCTTAAAGCCCATTTCATTCCTGAGGTCAGGTTACTCCAACCTGGCTGTGAACACTTCCAGGGATGAGGCAGCCACAGCCTCTCCAGGCAACCTGGTTTGGATTTCTTTTCGTGCTGGGCACTCCAGTTTGTGGGATGTGGATGCAGAGAGAGATGTGTAAATGCTCAGCCTTTTTCACCTGAAAAATCAGTGGTTGAGTCATTGAAGAAGCTTTGTTGTCTTTAAAATCATAGGTGGGATTTGCTGCCAGCGTCGTTTGAAGGCAGAAAATTGAGTAAAGCTGAGATGACCTGCCTGGGGGTCACAGGGGTTGGCTGGAAGTGTTGGCTGGATTTGGGTTTGGATCTGATCCCAGTAACTTCTGCTCATCAGGTGCTGAAGTGGTTGGTGTGGGAAAAGAGGTTTGTGTGGGGATAAGGGTGGATCTGCCAGAGAAGTTTCTTCAAGGGGTTGTCAAATGTTTTTGTTGGAAATGAGAGGAATGGGGTGGCCTGGGAGAGAGGACAAGGAGCCCACCAGGATTCCCAGTAGGAGCCCTGGGGTGTCTGTGGGGCACAGCACAAGGCTGGAGCTCTCAGGGGCCCTGCAGCAGATCCAGGCGTGGGGACAGCACTGGGAAGGAGCTGTGGAGGTATCCTGGGAGAGCAGGGACTGAGCACACAGCCAGAACTGATGGGAATTCCTGCTGAGCGATGCCCGAGCTCTTCCAGAGGCTCCAGACTCCTGCAGGACCATCCTGGATGGGGCCAAGTCCTGTGTGGACACCACTCAGGAAAGCTTTGCCAGGATTCCGGGTGGGATGGGCGCTGTGGCTGGCAGGGCTCCCTGGGGAGCGCTCGCAGGTGTGACTGTCCCGGTGTCTGTTTGCACAGCACGTGTTTTTCTTGGCTCTGGGCGGTCCCGGGACGTGCCTCCCCTTGCTGGCTAGAATTCCCCTCCAGGCTTGCCGGGTTCAGGTGTCTTTTCCCTAGAACTGCTGTTGGATCGCTGGGACTTGCAGCCCTTGTTCCCCTTATCCCTTGATTCCACCCCTGCCGGGATGATCCCTCCCGTGGCTCCTTCCACACCCTGGCTGGGTGCTGGGGGCACAGCACAAATCCTGCTCTTTTATGTTGGGGCAACCCTGAGGAACTAAACCTGACATGGAGCTGGCACTGGGGGAGCAGAGGCCAGAGCTGTTTGCAATCCCTGTTTTCCATGTGCTGTGCAAGCCGCTGGGAAGTGGGGGTTCACCGCTGACTGAGGGCATGTGTCTCTCATTTCAGAGCTGAGCATTCACCCCCCACATGTGGGACCAGCTTCTTTCTGTCAGCGCTGTCTGTGCCTGTCTGCATATCCTTCTCCTTCCCCTGCCTGGATATCCTTCTCCTTCCCCTGCCTGGATATCCTTCTCCAGCCCCAGCTCTGCACATCTGGGGCTGCCAGGCACAGGGAAAGGCCCCCCCTGCTCTTTTCCAGCTGCAGCCATGTGCCAGGACTTTTGGCAGGGTCACATTTCCCTCTCGGTGCCTGCTGGCCAAAGGGGATTCGGATGGTGAGAGTAAAGGGCATCCCTGATGCCAGGGTTTGGCCCCAGCCTGACTTCCAGGGATCCCACTGTGCCATGGGCTCCCAAGGTCCCTCCTCCTCCCTTTGAGGAGACTTGAACTCCAGTTCACGTCTTATTTCTGAAAAGATCTCAGAAAAAGGAAGTATCTCTATTTTAAGTATCCTTTGTCCCTTTCCTTTGTATTTTCTCAGCCAGGGAGTGACGAACCTGGGGCTGCAGGTGCAGAACACCTCAGGAGTGGCTTCCAGCTCCACTCCTACTTTATCCCAACAGTGATTAATTCCGGTCCTCTTGGTTTCCTGGCAGAGACTTGCAGACACCAGGAAAATCCTCCTTCGACCCTCCAGTGGTTGGACTCGAGGTCTTTTCCAGCCTCAGTGATTCCATGATCCCATGATTCCAGCTGGCTGGGCACAGTGCCGTGGCTGATAACCGCATGTGCAATATTTTGCACTGAGGGTGTCACTGTCCCCCTCCCTCACGAGGCTGTTCACATCTGTAACAGCTGTACTTGATTCCAGATCCCACTAGCATGTCCCAATCTCCTAAATCCAGGCTGTGCCCATGGAAGTGGTGGCTCTCTGTGCTGCTGGGGCCTCAGTGCTGAACAATCTGCAAAATCCTCGATGCCAAACGCTCTGCTCAGGGATCAGAGGCTTCTTCTGCTTTTAAATCACGTGCCCTCCTTGCCTTATGGAAACACCTCTGTCCTGCTCTTGCTCATAGCAGGAATCCTAGGAAAACACAGGGAGGGATCTGCAGGGAAGATCAAGCTCCCAGCTGGCCCAGACAGCTCTGTGATCCCAGCAGGACAAACCTCTCCAGAGGTGCTCGTGGGCAGCTGCATCCCCTGGCTGTGATGTCACTGCCCTGTGCTGATGAAGTGGTGTTCCATGCAGGGAAAGAGTGGGATGGGGTGGGATGGGATGGGATGGGATGGGATGGGATGGGACGGGATGGCTGGGAACACCAGCACACAGCCTGGAGGACCTGACCAGGGGGATTAATGCAGCCAGCTGGAAGGGATCCCCTGTTTGGGCAGCTCCCTGTGCTCTCCCAGCACAAGGATTCCTGGTGCTGTGAACTCCCTGACTGAGGTTCTAAGGAGCTGCCTGGCACATCCCACTGGAGTTTGGTGCCATATTTTTCCTATGGACTCACAAATAGCTTCCCCCGTGTGTTACATGAGCCTGGGAGGCTCCTCCTGCGTGGATCCTAAATATGGATGCAGCTGGAGGGATGCAGGAGCATCACCTCATCCACTGCCCTCGAGCTGGGGCTCGGGCATCGCTGCCCTGTGACCAGGTCAGACCTCAGAGTGTAACATCAGCTGGAGGCAGAGGAGGAATTCGGGCTCTGGGCCAGCTCCCACGGTGTTCCACGAGGTAGGGTTGCCAGACATCCGTGTAACGTGAGATTTCCTGGATTCCAGACTGCAGCCTGTGCTGAAAGCACACGGGATGCTGCCCTTCCTGTGTTCCCTGCACAGTTTTAATGTGGGCTGTGAGAAATCCCACTGTCACCTGCCCCTCCCACAGATGTGTTTCGTACAACCTGCATGGTCTGTCTTTTCTCCAAAACCGTGGATTTGGCCATCCAGCTGCAAGGACAGAGTGACCACTGGATGGCTTTGAAATGTTCACTTTTATCATCCACCCAGCGGCTTCCTTAAGCCCTTCTGCAGAGTCAACCAAAGGGCATCACAGTTCAGTGCTCAGGTGAAAGTCTCAGTGATGTCTATCAGATTATTAATTTATGACACAATTAAAGATGAAATAAAACCAGGTTATCCCAGCTGCTCAGTGAGAGTGATGATTTTTCAGACAAGGAGAAGCTTGGAGATCTCTGGAAGTGTTTGGGCCTGGCACAGGGAGGAATCCACAGCAAAGAGAGCAGAGATTCCCATGGGGAATTAGGACTGAGGAGGAGCTGGGAAAGGAGCCCCCCAAAAACAATTTCGGGTTGAACTTCTCTGTTATGTTGATATTGAGGAATATCAAGAGTTTGAGGAGAGTTGGAGGAATTCCCTGAGGAGATACTTGGGAAGGGAGGATGGTGATGGGAGAAGAAGCCCTGGGGAATCTCGGCTGCTGTTGTACCAAACTCTGGTTTGCCAGGTCAGGAAAATGAATTCAAATGAGGATAAATGTGACGAGCAGCGATTACAGGGAGGAGAGCAGAGCAATTTCCTCACCCAGAGGAGATTAAGGGCCCATCTACATCATCATAATGAGGGACAGTCTTGTCTTGGAGTTCCCAGTCCAGCGTGAAGCACAGCAGTGCATTTATAATGATGGAGCTGAATTTGGGATTTGCCAACTCCGTTGTATAAATGTTCACATGTACATTAAATAGAAACAATTATTGATGACTTTAGAGCCACTGGGAACCCAGACCAGTGAGTGAAGTGGGAATATCCTGGGGCACACAGTCCCCACAGCTGCTGTGATATTGTTTGGAGAAGGAGGCTGCTTTTCCACAGAGATGCACTTAATCAGGATCTTAATTTTGGAGTTTCTCTCAGCACATTTGTCTCTGGACTTCAGCTGAGAGCTTGTGGGCTTTGCTTCCTTATCCCTGGCTGCAAGGACCGAATTGTGCCTGTCAGTTCTGGTCATAATTCACTGAACACAGGCCAGGAACTGCTGACTGACGACGTGTGGCCATTTCTTTGTTTTACGTGGATGCTCCTAATTTGGGATGGGTGGGAGCTGGAGCTGCTGCTCTGGGGAGCTGTGGGCAGTTCTCTGCTTACCCCCAAAACTTTGCACAGCCTGTGAGAGGTGCAAACCTCCTCTGTCCCAGCCACGCAGGGCCCAGGGGAGAGGGGAGCTTGCAGTCAGTGCTCTAGACTTGGAATTTGGTGCCTAGTTACCTTTTTTACCTTGGGAATAACACTGAGTTCCCTTCCAGCTCTGCTCTGGAGGCTGCTCCTGACATCCAGGAGCCTCTGCCTGCCAGACAGGCCAGACCCATGTGGTTCCTCCAGCAAACCATGGAGATGCTCCTGTCCCAGCTGATCTGGGATCTCTGCAGGGAGATTCCCCATCTGTGCCATCCATGTGGCCAGAGCTGCAGGAGGTCACAGAATCCCAGAATGGTTTGGGTTGGAAGGGACCTTAGAGCCCATCCCATTCCACCCCTGCCCTGGGCAGGGACACCTCCCACTATCCCAGGGTGCTCCAAGCCCCGTCCAGCCTGGCCTTGGACACTTCCAGGGATCCCGGGGCAGCCACAGCTTCTCTGGGCACCCCGTGCCAGGGCCCCCCACCCTCACAGGGAGGAATTCCTTCTTAGTATCTGATCTAAATCTCTCCTTTTTTACTTTAAAACCATTCCCCCTGTCCTATCACCATCTGCCCAGGTAAAAAACGTCTCCCTGCCTCTTTATCAGCCTTTAAGTCCTGATAAGTCCCATCCCTTTAAGTCCTGGTTAAGACAAAAGCTGAGCTCAGCTCCTTCGCATTTGAACCCGTTGCATTTTTCAAATAATGAGTGGGAATTGCTTTTTTTTTTTTTTTTAATTTTTTTTTTTTTTGAAAACTGAGAAAAGACACAGCACTTGTAGAGTTTGGGAGTGCCGCAGCCAAGAGCCTGGATGCTGCAGCCTCTCCCTTTTTTCCTCCCAACCTCAAGGGTCGTGTTCTCCGTTCAATAGCAGCGCCGTGGGGATCCCAAACACCCCCAGCTGCTGCCTCGCTGTGCTGCAGAGCCGCTGCCACGGAGCTCCGGGCGAGCCTCCATTACCTGCTCGTTATCAGGGCGGAGATCAAAGCGCATCATTTAAAGAACAAATGCACTAAATACCTTGAATTTACGTATTGACTTTTTCGGGTTTTTTGGGGGGGAGAGGGGGAGAGCGGGTTGTCACGACAAGCTCCGGCTCATCTGCATTTTGCATATAAAGAGCTGAGAAGTGACGTCGGCGTTACCTGGGGTGTCTGGATTTGCAGGATGCAGCCTGTTTTTGTGTGGAATTCCTGCTTCCCCGCCTCAGCGCCGGGATCTCGGAACATCCTCAGGATTCTGGGCACTACGGGAGTTGAGTCAGGGCTCTTTTCACCTTCCAAGCACCCACCTCGGTGCTGGTGATTTATTTTTCCCCCCAGCTCCAGGTTTATTTTTAGTATCTCCCGAAAAGTTGCACCCCTCGGAGAGGGAAAGCCGGGGGAGAGGCTGCTGAGGAGCTGAGTGCTCAGGTTCAGCTGATTCTTCCTTTTGAAGGCGTTTCTTTCCCTCTGAAGCACCTCTGCTCCATGAAAAATGTCGCTGAGGTGTCACTCGCGGTAAATCCTTGGTGTTTCAGTGCAGTCTGGAACGGGGGTAGAGGAGGAGTTGCTCTAACTTGCTCCCATCCCATCCAACAGCAAAACTTTTACCTTCCCTGGTGTGAGCGCTGCAATTTTAGTTCAGATTAACGAAGAGCAGCACCGTGGAAGAGACAGGCACAGCCAGGGTGGATTTAGAGATGCAGTAGCCATGAAAAAAGTTGGAATTATTTGCTGTTGTGACGTCTTGAAATCCTAGCAGGCTGCCCTGCCTATAAATTACAAGTTGTGTAATTTAGAGGTGTTAATGAAGTAGTGCAAAACCTACCCTGAGAGGAGGAGTGACCACGCAGAAATGGATTTTATGAGCAATTTGAGAGGCATTTTTTGCCTTTAGAACCTTTAGTTATGCTGCAACCCCAAAGTTTGGATTACCTTGAAACCACTGGACTTGCCTCTGGTGGGGGTTGTTATTAAGGTGTCTCCACAGTGAGTTTTACCTTTTTCACTGGAAGTTCTGAGCATAAAATTGAGAATCTTTGCATGTGTTCTTCACCCTGGAGGGTGCTGGAACAGAAACCTCTCCATCACCTGCAGCAGGGCCGGGAGTTGGACTCAAACATCCTCGTGGGTCCCTTCCCAGCCAGGATATTCTGTGATTCTAAGAGTTTAAATGACCTGGTTTGGGGTTTTCTGGGCAAGCTGCTGGGAGAACTTTTATGTGTCTTGAAGGACCATAAGAACCGTTGTTTGTCAAAAGAAAATGCAGTGCTTTTCGGTATTTCCCTGTGTTATTCCTTAAGAAAAAAAAAGAAAATCTGGACAACACTGACACCCTCAGCACTCAGGGACTGCCAGGCTGTGGCCACTTTTTCATTCCAGAGGGATTCAGAGGCTGCTGGTGAAAAACCTCTCTCCCCTTCCACCTTCCTCCTGCAGCAGATGGGGAAAAGGTGAAAAGCCACGAACTCTTCTGTCACTGCTCTCCTGAGAGCAGTCATTCGCCTGCTGTTTATCCCAGATTCTCTACTAGGAAAAAGTCACAAAGTTTGCAGAAATCCCAGCTCGAGGAACAGCTGGCTCAGGGTCCAACAGGTGGGGCTTGAAATGGAGCTGGGTGGAGAGGGAAGAGTTTTGAAGGACTTGTCCTTTACTGAATCCATGCACTTTCTGCTTGCCAAAATACCAGGAATCCCCAGCAGTGCCCCTGACATATCAGTGAGTGGATCCTCAGGGGGTGCAGAGGGAAAAGGCCTCTTGGAGTTCATTCCAATCAGGTGTCTCCTTCCACGTGGATTGAAGGAGTCAGAAATCCTGAGTTTTTCACGGTCTGAAAGCAAAGCAGGACAAGGCCAAAAGCTCCACGTGCAAGGGAGAGTTTGCAGGTGTCCTGCAAAGGGACATCGCCCCGGCCCTGCCCTCAGCTGCACGGCACGTCCCAGGCCTGCTGTGGGACACAGAGCCATGGAATCCCAGCATGGGCTGTGCTGGAAGGGAACCTAAAGGTTGTTCCACCCCCTGCCACGGGCAGGGACACCTCCCACTGTCCCAGGGTGCTCCAAGCCCCGTCCAGCCTGGCCTTGGACACTTCCAGGGATCCAGGGGCAAAACTTCTCTGGGCACCCTGTGCCAGTGACCACATAATCACTGCTGCATCCCTGTTTTTCCCCTCTGTCCCGCTGGATGTGGGGAGCACCCACTGGGATGCGGAGGTGTCTGACCCCGGGCAGCTCCTGCTGTGCCCCATGGGGGGAGCAGACCCCGAGCTCTGCTGCAGCCCCAGAGCTGCCCCTGCGTGGCCCTCGTCCCACAGCCCAGCCCTGAGGCAGGCCAGAACTGGGGGTGCCACCGGGGTGACATCTCTGTCACCTCCTCCCCCAGCACGGGGGAGTGGGGCAGCTCCTTCCCTGCTCGGTGGGCCTGATGTTTATCCCCGGTGTTGCCAGCTCGAGCTGCTGCTGGAAGGGGATCGATGTGCTCTGGTCTATTTGAGCGGCAGATTTGTTTTTCTTCATTGGCTTTAAACCAAACTGTGCAGCCCAGCCTGCTGAAGGCTCTGGCCAGGCTGCTCATCAGCCACTGGAGAGCCCTTCCTCAGCTCTGAGTTTTTAAATTCCAGCTGTGCTGCTGGGCCTTGCCTTGTGCTTCTCACTTTATTCCACCCCCCTGTACCCTTTGGGGGGATTTGGGGTTGTCATTTTCTCTGCCACAGGTGTCCTGCCAAGGCTGAAGCATTCCTGCCTGTGAGGGTGAGGTGTGTGCAAGTGTTGATATTCTTCTTGAATGAACAGCAAAGTTCATAATTGCTGGGATAGCTGGGAAATGCACCCACAGCACAGGGAGTTCTCCTCATCTCCTACAGAACAATTTCCATCAAACACCTTGTCCCCATTGCCAGAAATCACACGTCCCCATTTATTTTGGGAATATTCTTTCCTCTTTAATCCTGTGAGTTCTTGTGGTTGGTTTGGTTTGGTGGCACTCGGCCCCACGGAGGAGGTGGGGGAGCTCACGGAGGCTGCTTGGTCCAAAGCATCAAGGAGGACACGGAATCATGGAATGTCCTGAGCTGGAAGGGACCCACCGGGATCACTGATCCAGCCCCTGGCCCTGCCCAGACCCCCCAACAATCCCACCCCGTCCATCCCTGGCAGCGCTGTCCAAAGGCTCCTGGAGCTCTGGCAGCCTCGGGGCCGTGCCCATTCCCTGGGGAGCCTGGGCAGTGCCCAGCCCCCTCTGGGGGAAGAACCTTTTCCTGCTCTCCAGTCTATGACCCCCTGCCATCACTTTCCTCACCTGGGTGTGTTCCTGGAGGAACATCCTGGAGACACTGAAGTCAGCAATTCTTTATCTGTGTTCTTTGGGATGGTGCTTGGAGCTTGGCTTCCCTTGGGAAGGGAAGGATTAATTTGTGGCTGGAGAGTGAGCTCTGGGTCTGGACCCTGGCAGAAACCTTCTCATGAACCTTTGCTCGTTAATATTTCAGTTTTTCACTCAAGGGAGCATTTTCTGGGTTCAGGGGGAGGAAAAGCAGCCCCTGCAGCTCCCCTGGGTGGGTTAGTTTTGGCTGAGGGCTCTGAGGAGCCTTGAATGCTCACACAGGAGCTGCAAACCACATCCAAAATGAGAAACAAAACATGGCAGAGGGAGAAACTTCCACACCTCCCAGCCAGCCAGCCTCAACTGAGCAGTCAGCTCCGCTTTTGGCTTTTCTGCACCCGAACACAGCCCAGGACACGGCTGCAGGAACAACTCCCCGACACTTCACTCCCTGTAGGACTTCAGGAAAAAACAACTGAAGCTCCCCATGCAGTTTCCACACTTGGAAAACTGAATTAATGATGTTTGCATGCATTCATAAAGTGTTTTGTGCTCCCAGAATAGCAGTGTTGTGTCAGGGCTGTGCGCTGCCATTATTTATTCTCCCGGAGCTCTGGGATGCCACACAAAGGCTTGGGAAGCTGGAGGCATGTGGTGCTTCCCGATGACAATGTGAGGGATTGTGGCTTTGGTGGCACTGTGAGGCGTGGGGTTTGTCCTTTGCTGGGGAGGAATCCCTCGTCCTTCCTCCTGGCCAGCTCTCCGGGAGGGCGGGCTTTGGGACCAGCCTGGAAGGACAGTGCGGAAATTTGAGAAAACTGCTGCTTTCAGGAATGTGAGGGAATTGTTGATGTGTTGTTGGGAGCATTTCAAGGGGTGAGTGCATGGGAAAGACTGGGGGGAGATACTTGGGATACAGAAGGATTTCAGCCTGGAAATTCAGTCCTGCGCTGAATCCCAGGGTGGTTTGGG
Source organism: Atrichornis clamosus (assembly GCA_013400975.1). NCBI lineage: Eukaryota > Metazoa > Chordata > Aves > Passeriformes > Menuridae > Atrichornis > Atrichornis clamosus. The sequence continues at coordinate 14,689 of WBMZ01012843.1, read as the reverse complement.
TTGGAAGGGACATGGAAGGTCATTTGTTCCACCCCCTGCCATGGGCAGGGACACCCTGGACACTTCCAGGGATGGAGCAGCCACAGTTTCTCTGTGCCAGGGCCTCCCCACCCTCACAGGGAACAACTCCTCCCATACATCAGACCTAACCCATGACCCGTGGTTCACTGGAGCAGCAGTTGGAATCTAGAAGGAAATTATGGATGCCTGAATTTTCATTCCTTCCCTCTTTTCCTCCTCCCCCAGTTCTCCTCAAACAGGGGGGCATGGCTGGACCTTGGCTCTGCCACCTTGCTGGGTCTCAGCAGCTCAGCAATGCTGGCTTTGGAGACATCCCAGCATCTCCAGAGCGGTGAAATTTGGGGGAAAAGTCTTGTGTTGCCTGCAGGGGTCTCAAGTTGTGCTTGACCTGGTCAGCAAAAGAGCCAGGGAGAAGACCTGGAGGTTTTGTAGTCATTGCAGTGAAACATTTCCCAAATTCCTTGTGATCCCAAGGGTCTGGTCCCTGTCTCCTCTGGGTGCACTGCCCTTGACCTAATCCCAGACTGCCACAGGATTTTCCATTTTTAACTCAAAACTTTTTCAGAGGAGCACAAGCAGCTGCATCCCATGCTTTGAGGTGGATGTCTTGGACTTCGATTCAGAGACTTCATTGGGAGGCAAATATTTCAGGGAAGTTTTTTCATAAATACTTGTGTCCCTCCGCAATGTCTTCGACAGCACCAGGCTGGGCTTGACTCCTCTTCCATCATGAGCTGCCTTTAGAGCTTTCAGAAAAGAAAACATCCAACTATGTGCTCAAAAATGCAGCCCCCCACCCTGTAATGCCAGATAATTAAATACATCCTTGCATATTTGCAGGCTGCTTAATCAGTTGTTCAAACATGACACTCAGCTGTGGGTTGCAAGTTGTTTTTGGAGTTTAAACCGTGGCAGAGTTATTTAAAAAGAGAGCAAAAAGAAGCTGTGGCCAGAAGTGTTGGTGTCACACATCCTGCCTGAGCTGCTGGTGTCTATCAAGGTATGTTGGAGCTTTCAGATATGAGGACTTTTCAAAGGCACACACATGGATCCCACCTCTTTCGTATTAATATTTCCTGAGTGCTTTTCCTTTCAAGTGTTTCTGTTTTCAGTGGTGCCTTGTTCAAATTAAAAAGGCTTCCCGAGCCTTTAAACCCAGCATGTGTCCAAAGTGTGGAAAATTCCCTTTGAAGAGTCACAGTGTTCCAAAAAAAAAAATAAATAAAATAAAAAAAGGAGCAGCAAATGGTGGCTGGTGTGGTGTGAGGGGCAGCTCAGGGCTGGGCTGGGCATCCACATCATCCAGGGAAAGGGGGACGTGCAGGCAGACTTGGGAAGAGGCTGCTGCAGCCGGGACAGGAGGGAAAACGGGGCTGGAGTCCCCGGAGGTGTCGCGGGAACGTGGGGACAGCCGGCACTGCTGGGAGGGACGGGAGGAGGGGGAAGAACCTCCGCCAAACATAGATTTCTTTTTGATGTAATTGTGCTTTCATGTGCCTTGGACACAGAACGGACTGAGTGCTCTTGGTTTCGATGAAAGGGGAAGTGATTTTTGGGATGAAATGCAGTGATTTGGTGATGGGACACCGTGATTTTGGGATGAATTGCGGTGATTTCATGATGAAATGCAGGGATTTTGGGATGGAACACAGTGATTTTGGGATGAAATGCAGGGATTTGGTGATGAAATACAGGGATTTGGTGATGAAACACAGTGATTTGGGGATGAATTGCAGTGATTTTGTGGTGAAATGCAGGGATTTTGGGATGAAATACAGAGATTTTATGATGGAACACAGTGATTTTGTGACGGAACACTGATTTTGTGATGAATTGCAGTGATTTTGTGGTGAAATGCAGGGATTGGGTGATGAAATACAGTGATTTTGGGATGCAATGCAGGGATTTGGTGAGGACAGGCAGGGATCTGGGGATGGAACACAGTGATTTTGGGATGAAATGCAGGGACTTGGTGAGGACATGCAGGGATCTGGGGATGGAACACAGTGATTTTGGGATGAAATGCAGGGATTTGGTGAGGACATGCAGGGATTTGGGGATGGAACACAGTGATTTTNATGCAGGGATTTGGGGATGGAACACAGTGATTTTGGGATGAAATGCAGACTCTCCCTCTGACCTGACTGCTCCCTGCCCTCCCAAACCTCTGGATCAGGGCCGTTCTGGTGATTCCCAAGAACTTCATTCCGAGGTTTGTACACTGCTACTGCCCAGGAACAAGGATTACTAAATACTTTGCAGTACAACATGCCCAAAACTGCTCTGCCAGCCCTGCCAACCTCCTGAAGTGCCCTGGGGGTGTTCACCAGCTCTCCATGGAGCATCCCGGAGCATCCCAGAGCATCCCGGGGTGGAGGTGCAGGAGCAGGGCCCAGCAGGGCCTGGATGTGGAGCATCCCTGCGGGGCTGAGGTGTCCCTGAGCTGAAGGAGAGGGGGGCTCTCAGGACAGCCCTTCCTCCCTCCCCGACCTCAGGGGAATCACGGAATTGCGAGGGTTGGAAAAGCCCTCTAAGATCACCACATCCAACCAGCAACCAGCACCAAAGCACATCCCCAGGGGCCGCTTCCACGTGGTTCTTGAACACTTCCAGGGATGGGGGCTCCATCAAACTTCAGGTGCAGCAGCCAGGGCAGGAAACGGTGCAAGGAGCTCACAAATCCCCTCTGGCCTCTCTAAATGACCAGGAGCTGTGATGTCCTTTTTAATCTGGGCAAAACTTTCCTGGAAGCCAGCTTAAGTAGTTATTTGCGGTCTGTCATTATCTGATTATCACAATGCTGATTGATGGGCACGGAACGTGGGGAGCATCTGACACTGAAGCTGCTGCTGGGATAACCTGGGAAAAGGGCAGGTGTGTGTCCCGTGGCAGGGGACAGCCGTTCTTTACCAGCAATGAAACATCTCCATGGCCCTGAAACAGCTTTCAGAAGAAATCTGGATAATGGCAGACTGATTGCCTGGTTTATTTCTCCGTGCTATCCGCCTTTTTTATCCCTTACCTTGTGTTAGACTGTGCTAAATGCGGAGCCAAAGTTCTCCCCGTGGGGTGTGAGGCTGGCTGATAAATTCTAGGGGTGCTGATAAATTACAGAGGTGCTGATAAACTACAGAAGTGGTGACAAATTATAGCAAAATAAACGAGTTCAGGGCAGGAGCGGTGGAAGTATTGGGACAATAGAACAAAGTTGAAAGTTTGGGGGGTGGTATTTTGTGTAGCAAACACCTAAACATAGAATCACAGAATATCCTCAGCTGGAAGTCACCCACCAGGGATCACCCAGTGCAGCCCCTGGCCCTGCCCAGACCCCCCAACAATCCCACCCTGTGCATCCCTGGCAGCGCTGTCCAAAGGCTCCTGGAGCTCTGGCAGCCTCGGGGCCGTGCCCATTCCCTGGGGAGCCTGGTCAGTGCCCAGCCTCCTCTGGGGGAAGAACCTTTTCCTGCTCTCAAATTAGTAGGAAAAGAGAAAACTAAAAGCATTTTGGCTGGGTGTGATGTTATTTTTTGCGACGATCTCAGAGCATTTGAAGACATTTTCTCTCACACCTGCACAGCCCAGGGTGTGGCACTGCAGGCACCTCTGTAAGAAAAGAGGAGACTGAGAAAAGATGTCTCATCCACTGGTTCACAACTGGGAAGAGATGTCAGGGTTTGGATTTTCGGATCCCAGTCCCCTCCCTTTTCCATGGGTTGACATTTCTTTATTCTCCATCTGGAACACAACCAGAGGACATAAATTGTCCTTAAACCTCACCAGATGCTCGATCAAAGGTGCAGAGGAGTGCACAGGTTAAAGGCCAGAAAGAGACCTGGGGAGAGCAGATGCAGAGCTGAAGTGTCAGAGCTGCCGTCATGTTGGGTAACAGGATTTGTAGCTGGGATGTGCTGCTGGAAGCAGGAATTACAGGGGGAAAAACAGATTCCTTCACTGGGATGGGATCCTGTGAACAGTACAGTTTGCTCTTCCTTGAGTTCTTTGTTTTGGGAAGTGGAGGGGGGAGGTTGTGAATTCTTTTTTGTTTGTTTTTGTTCAGATCTGGAAGTTAAATCTCAGGAGTGGGGCCCTGTTTGCTCTCACACCCAGCAGGTTTAGCTGGCTCGGGGAATCCCTCTCGAACAAGAACTTGAACCCGAGGGATGGAGCTGCTGGCCTTGGAGCAGGCGAATAAAAGGCTCTGCTGGCTGAATCTCAGCTGGGCTTTGCATTTTTTTGGCCCTCTGAGCTGTGCTGCTTTGTCTTCCCGGGCTGGTTCCTGGTGCTTAGAGAGGAAAAGGGCACCCTCGTGTTCCGAGAGGAGATTTGTGCTGTAATGAGAATCCTCTGCTTTTATTAGCACTGTTTGCAGGGGCTCAGAGCATGTGTGAGATAAGAGGCTTAAGCTGTTAAGGGGAGAGAAAAGTGAGGTAATAATGAGGTTATGGAGGGAACCCTCCTGGGCTGGGCAGAGCCCTGACCCCTGCACGGCCTCCTCTGGTAGTGCCAGGTGTGGGTGCAAAGCTGTGCAGACCCCAGGAACTGCCCCTGTCCCCCAAAACGGGCAGCACTGTATTTCCCCTGTTATTCCAGGCCTTCGATCCTGCCTTACTCCCACTGCATTCACAGCTTTTGCTCCCCACGTCACAGAATCATCAGGGAACCATGGAATGGTTTGGGTGGGAAGGGACCTCAAAGCCCATCCCATCCCACCCCTGCCATGGGCAGGGACACCTCCCACTATCCCAGGGTGCTCCAAGCCCCGTCCAGCCTGGCCTTGGGCACTTCCAGGGATCCAGGGGCAGCCACAGCTTCGCTGGGCACCCTGTGCCAGGGCCTCCCCACCCTCACAGGGGACAATTCCTTCCCCATATCCCATCTATCCCTGCCCTCTGGCACTTGGAAGCCATTCCCTCTGTCCTGTGCCTCCATCCCTTGTCCCAAGTCCCTCTCCAGCTCTGCTGGAGCCCCTTGAGGCCCTGGAAGGGACTCTGAGCTCTCCCTGGGGCCTTCTCCTCTCCAGGGGAGCACCCCCAGCTCTCCCAGCCTGGCTCCAGAGGGGCTCCTGAGTTTTGTTTCCCCCAGACATGGGGTGTGTTTTGCCAGGTGGTTGGAGGATGCCAAGGTTCCCTCCATGAGCAGGAGCAGGAGCAGGAGCAGGAGCAGGAGCAGGAGCAGGAGCAGGAGCAGGGCTTTGTGCCGCCCTCAGGCTCCCTGTTCCTGATGCTCCAGTGGGACACAGGAGCCTGCACAGGTTGGATGTTTTCGGGGTGAGATGGGCAGATTTTCTTATCATGCCATTTATTGAAGGATTTGTTTAGATGCCCAACTGAGAGCCCTTCAGGGGGACAGGTTCCTCCTTGGAAAATGTCATTTTGCAAAGCTAATCCATGCAGTTTTTACATATATATATATTTATGTATGTGATCTATCTGTGTGATTGCCCCACTGTAGATTAGTGGGAAATGCAGTTATCAGCTCTTGATAAGCAGCCACTTTTCAGCCCAGCTGTTTTTTAATTAAACAGAGATCTGAAGTGCAGCTGTTCATTCAAAAGGCACTTTTTACTTCCTTGCAAAATGCAGCATTTTCCACTGTGGGGTCCTGCAGCTCAGTGCAAAGAGGAAAATTTTTATAAGATCCTATTTTAATTCTTATCTAATTTTCAAACAAATAGTACAGCTGAAAGTGAGCTTAGTTTGGGAATGATTAACAAAGGTGGGATGAGGTTTTTGGAATGGGAGATGATTTCTTCAATTCCCTTCAAAAATACTTTTAGATCTTAGTGCTTTAAAAAGACAAAAAAGAAAAGAAGTGTGATTTTCTGTGTTCAGCTGTGTCTTGATTTGAGGCTTTCCAAAAGCTCGAAGCCCCAGCAGTTTGACAGGGGTTGCTCTGAGGATCTGGGGGTAAACCAGAAATTGCTGTGGGAAGGCAACGCGGTGCTGGAAATGCTGGGACTTTTCAGGGGGACAAAATTCCGTGGTTCAAACCCAAATATATCCCAGTACGACCCTCAGTGGCACGAGCTCATGAAGGGCTCCCAGTCGATGGGCCCAGAATATTTCAGAGAAATCCCTCATTATAACTTTTAACATCTTGGGGTTTTTTTTTTTTTTGTTCTTCGCCTGGGCAACTGGAGATAGGAGAAGAGGAAATGGTTGCAACCAGGGGAGGTTCAGGTTGGATAGCTAGAAAATTTCTTCACTGAAAGAGTGGCCAAGCATTGGAATAGGCCCCCCAGGGCAGTGGTGGAGTCACCTCCACCCCTGGAAGTGTTCAAAAACCAGCGGATGTGGCACGTGGAAGTGTGGTTTAGTGGGAGTGGTGGGATCTGTCTGAAAGTTGGACTTGATGTTCACAGAGTCCTTTCCAGCATTAATGATTCCATGGATGTTTTTTGCAGCAAACCCACCTGGGTGGAGCAGGTTTCTTTTGAGGTCTTCCTGGGCTGCAAATAATAAAACAAGAAAATAGTATTTTTCACCTTTTGACTGTAGAATCACCCCAAAACACTGAGTTTCAGTGTTTATTTTTACTGGGATGCTGGACAGCCCTCAGCAAGCTCTGTAACTGGTTTGACTTTGGATATCTGCTGCCTCCTTTAAAAGAATTCCAGGGAAGCCCAGATGTGTTTTAACTGGTTTTGGGCCTACCTGTGCTGTGCCAGGATGGGGAGTTTCAGCTTTTGGGCAGAATTTGGAAGCAAAACCCAGGGAGTTTGATTCCATAATAACTCAAGGTGCATTTGTAAATGATTTGTGGATTCCTGGTGGGATATTTGGGAGCAGACGGTGTGGTGCCTTGGCATGGGCCTGGAAAAATGAGTCAGGCTCCAGACACAGTGGCCTTGCCCTGTCTGATTCCTGGTGAAAGCCCCACTCGTGAGAGGAACTTCTGCTCCACGTTTTGCATCTTACTCAGGATTTTCCGTATTAATTTCCCAGATGGTTTCAGGTCCCCCCAGTGCTACTCCCCAGTGGGAAACACGGGAATGTTTACAGCCTTGCAGGAGCTCTTCCCCCATACCAAGGGAAGAGTCCCAGGTAGGAACATTTTCCTCTCCTCTGTGGAGTGAGTGTGAGCTCAAGTGCAAAGCTGGTGCAAGCCACAGGAACCTGGAACATCCCACAGGAATCTGGAACATCCCACAGGAACCTGGAACATCCACAGGCTGCTGTCTGCAGACAGCAGGTTATCCAGGATGTGTTGTCCCACTGTTGTGGCTCCTTGTCACCAGGGCCATGCTGGCTTTGCCTGTTGTCACTCCAGCTTTTCTCACCAGCACCAATTCCCTCTGGAGCCTGGGCTCATCCTCCCTCTCTGCTGTGGAATTGGATACTGGCACAGGGTGCCCAGAGAAGCTGTGGCTGCCCCTGGATCCCTGGAAGTGTCCAAGGCCAGGCTGGACGGGGCTTGGAGCACCCTGGGATAGTGGGAGGTGTCCCTGCCCATGGCTGGGGTGCGATGGGATGAGCTCTAAGGTCCTTCCAACCCAAACCATTCCACGATTCCATGATCGCTGTGATTATTCCCACATTTAGGTGCAGTGTGACCACTGGCAGATGAACACTCCCTGCACACGGTGTCCCCTGGCTCTGTCCCTGGAAAAGGCAGCCCAGGAAGCAATTCCAGAGGCTGTCAGTGCCCCTGTGTGTCCTGCCCAGCCCCTGCAGGGACAGCAGGGGTGGCACCACCCGTGTGGGCACACGGTGCCCCCATTGCCTGGGGCTGCTGCTCCTGGTGTTTCTGTGCAAAAGGAGGGCCAGGGATTCCTGCGGGATCTAGCAGCACTGTTATCCCCAGTTAGCACCAGCGACATGGGATCAAGGCAGATGAAACCATGCCTCCGGATCCCTGCAGCTGGGACGCTAAGGCTGGATAACAGGAACACCAGAGCTGCCTCAGGCGTTGAACCACCGATGGCTTAGAGGTGAAAATCCCAAGGTCTTATTCCTAATGCATCCAAAGCTGATCTGCTCCTTGCAGTGAGAGCATTGAGGGCTCGTGTGGACACGTTGGACACCAACGTGCTCAGCACTGCCTCCTTCCCCTCTCCTCTGAGCACACCTTGTGTGGCCGGGGAAGCTGCAGCCTCGGCCTGCAGAACCCTTCCTGGGTGGAATCTCAGCTCGTTAAACCTGTAGCTCAATAATTTCTTTTAAGGGGAGAGGGAGGCAGAGGATTTGCTACAGTTTATTTGACCTAGTTAAGGAAAATATCAGGTCGCCTCAGGCAAGTAATTAATTTGTCCACACTTCCTCCGGCTCCGGGCGTGTTGCACGCAGCCGATCCTTGCTGCAGGTGAGGATGAGGCTCCGCGGCTCCCGGCATTCCTGCCTGGATTTGCAGCTGCCGTGGTGTGCCGGGCAGATCCGGCATCGGAGGGGAAGGAGGGCTCCAGATGGTGCGGATTGGAGGCCTCGCAGCTGAGCGGGGATGATGGAAAGCTCCCGGTGTTGCTTTGCCTTTGGCAGGAGCGCTGCCTCTCCGTGGCACTTCCAGGCTGGCTGGCAGGGGTGGATTCAAGGGTATTTTTGCCTGCAAAGGAGAGGCTGGGAAAGCTCCTTGCGAGTGCTTTCTGTGCTGCTCAATCCCGGTTCACCAGGAGCGTCAGCCTGGATTGAGGGTGATGGCGCTGGTCCCTGTCCTGTCCCTGTCCCGTTCCTGTCCCCAGGGCCAGCGCAGGTTATTCCAAGGTGACCCCAACCCCAGCAGCTGCTCGTTAGCTACAAATCCATCCTCTTCCAAACGCCAGCGCTGGGTCAGTTGGTCTCCTGATGCCCGTCCTGCTCCGAGCTGTGCGTTTTTGCAGCTCAGCACTGCACCTCGGCTTCATTTTTAGCAAAACATCGAGCGTGGTGGGCATGGGGCCAAACCACAGTGGCGAGGAGGTGACAGTCGTGTGAGCAGCAAAGCCAGAGCCTTGCAGTGAAAATAACTCCTTTTCAGGCTCACAGACCAGACCTTGTGCAACCCAGTTGGGCGGGCGGAAAAGTCAAATTCTGCCTATTTGAACCTCTGCTGAAGGGAATTCTCGGTGGCCCAAACTGGTGTGGCTACCTGGTCGTTCTCACAGCGTGGAATCATCGGTTCCCTGAGTTTGTTCATCCTCACTCTGCCCCCCGTGCCATTGGAACGCAGGGATGTTTGGCAGCTAAAAAAGGTCCCTGAAGGTTGTTTTAACCTGGAAAACCTGAACCGACAGAAAGATAAATCTCAAGCTCTTGTCTGGTTTAAACGGTTGCATTACAAGAAATAGAAAAGGTATTTTCTTGGTAGCTGTGAGGATCTCTGAAAGAGAAGGTCTAATTTAATGAGAAATGATTAAGAGTGATAAATAATATAAAACTGAAACTTTAGTGACCTGACACAGCATGAAAGGTTGTTCTGTGGGGTTTTTAAATTTATTTTTTCATTGTCTGTTTTCCTAGATTTTCCTTGTTCGAGGACTGAGGGTGGTTGAAGGGCTTTAAAAACAAAGCAAGGGAAATGGAGATAATATCAATAAAAAGTGAAGAAATCAATGTATCAGATTCAAGTCACCACACTTCCTACTGGGAATAGCATTCCTTGTTCAAAAGTTCAAGAGCTTTGTCCCATTTGAAATTGTCTGAATTGCAGATTTTCTACCAGAAACTCTTTGGTGAGCCAGGACCCCGAGAGAGAAAGAGAGGGAGATATCACAAAATTATCACAGAATTATCACAGAATCATGGATTGGTTTGGGTTGGAAGGGTCCTTAAAACCCATCCCATTCCATCCCCTGCCATCAATCCACTATCCCAGGTTGCTCCAAGCCCCATCCGAGCTGGCCTTGCATACTGATGATTTTTCCTGTGCTCAGTGCAAAGATGAGACACTGGAGCTTCAGCTCTGAGATAATGGAAGTGGGGAATATTCTTTATCCACCTCCCCGTGGGTGGGATAAAGGTGGCTTTTTTTTTTCTTCCCCAGTGAAAAAACCATGTTCATCTTAAAACTGCAGCATCATCTTTTTAAAGTGGAGAATAAAGTGGAATAAAGAGAGTTCTTTGATTTATGTGTTAATGCAAAAGAACCTAATGGACACCAGAGGACAGGGGATATTTGTTTAATGCACTGTTTGATCCTTTCAATGTCGATGCTGGGAAGCACGGGGCCATTTTTCTGTAATTTATTGTGTTTTGGGGAAAAGCAGCACTGCTGGTGTGGCTGAAAAGGAGAATGGGTTTGGGAGGCATCAGTAAAGACAAGAGTGGGCAGTCCTGGGGATGGGAAGGGAAAGGAGCGGGGTCGCAAAACCGGGAGGAGGGGAGTGATGGATCAACAGGAGCTGGGAGCCGAGCAGGGAATCCTGGAGAGCCCCGAGAGCTGCAGCTGAGCCAGCCTTGGGGCATTTGGCCAAATACAGAGTTTTTCAAGCAAAGTGACCCCCAGAACAGGGCTTTTCTCAGGGAGGTTCCAGCGCTCCGAACCCATCCCTGCCGGCAGCAGCAGGAGGGAAATTCCCGGGCGCCTCCCTCCCCAGAAATGGAAATGGGAGCCTGCCCAGGCAGGCGCTGCTGTTGGAGGTCGTTCAGGCTCTTTTGGGAGATGATTATTTGCATTCAGTGCTCTTAATTTCCTCTCCGAAAATACGCCCCGTGGGCCCCAGCATTGTTGTGGCTGCTCAGCCCCGGGTGGCGTTGGAGCCTCTTCGGAATTGGGAGGATGCAGGAGAACAAATTCCGCCAGTTCAACATTATCATATTCATGCGGCTCAGATTTATGAATCAGTGCTTCTCACTTTGGATTGTACCACCAGGGTTTTCCTTCCTCCCAACACCCCCTTCCCAACATCATCCCCTTGTTTCCAAACAACTGGCTGGCTGGCAGCAGCATCAGTTGCAAGCTTAGGATGAGGAAAAAAAAAAAAATAGAGCTACAGAACTCACAGAAAGGGTTTGAAAGCTGTGAGGTTTAAAGCATAATGCAGTTTGAGATTTAGGGGTGATTGCTTATTTACTTCTTGGAGTTTTGTCTCATGCGTTTTAAGGATTTAGGTTCAAGTTTTCCTTGGGCCGTGGCTGTTGAAAAAAAGTGAAACTCTCAGAGATCTCTGGGAACTGGGCCTTTAAGGGAAACGCTGTCAGGATATTCTGGGCGAAATGCTGAGTTTGCAGCTTTCAGATAAATCTCGGGCAGAGCAGTTCAGAGATCTGAGCGACGCCCTCGTAACCTGATCTCTGCCCGTGGGATCACGTTTCCCCGTGTCCCGTTTAGTGAGATCCTGCGGGATTTTACCCCTGGCTGAAGGGAATCAGCCTGCTAGGGAGGAGTTACCACGTTCAGCATCTTGCCCTGAGCCCTTGGCGGGGAAGTGCTGGTGCTGGAATCACTCCCACGGGCAGGTGCTGACGTTTGTGTGCACACACAGGTGTCTGTGCTCACCTTTCGTAGAATCGCGGAATCGTGGAATGGTTTGGGTGGGAAGGACCTCAAAGCCCACCCAGTGCCACCCCTGCCCTGGGCAGGGACTCCTCCCACTATCCCAGGGTGCTCCAAGCCCCGTCCAACCTGGCCTTGGACACTTCCAGGTATCCAGGGGCAGCCACAGCTTCCCTGGGCACCCTGTGCCAGGGCCTCCCCACCCTCCCAGGGAACAATTCCTTCCCCATATCCCATCTATCCCTGCCCTCTGGCAGTGGGAAGCCATTCCCTGTGTCCTGTCCCTCCACCCCTTGTCCCCAGTCCCTCTCCCGCCCTCCTGGCGCCCCTTGCGGCCCTGGAAGGGGCTCTGAGCTCTCCCTGGAGCCTTCTCTTCTCCAGGTGAGCACCCCCAGCTCTCCCACTTTGCAGAGGTGGGATATGCTGGAATTGCACACACTATCTTCCCATTCATCCCAGTGTGATGCTGTGGGAATACACGGGGACAGAGGGTGTGGGACAGTCCAGAGGGATGAGATTCTCACGGGCAGTGACAAACCCCAGCGGTGTTGTCCTGCTCAGAGCAGATGCTGCTTTGGGAGGATGGAGCTTTCACTCCATGTTGTAAAAGGTTTGCAGAGGCTCAGCTCAGCGTGGAGGTGCTGTGAGCCCAGGCCCAGTGGTTTGTGTGTGTGCCAGGCTGTGCCCAACCCGCTGGTGAGCGGGTGACAAAAACCCGCGCGGTTTTGTCTGGGCTGGTGTCAGGGGCGGGTGAAGCTGCTGGGCTGCACCAGAGTGAACTCCCCGCGAGCTGTGAGCGTGGGCTGGGCTGAACGGCCTGGGTCTTTCAGACCTCAGGGCTGAACAGAACCCTCTGTGTCCCGGTGTCAGCAGGGGCCAGCGCTGGCAGTTCGTGTCCCAGCTCTGCCCCGGCGAGGGCAGGGCCACGAGGGAGGGGAAGGTGTTACAAAGTGGGGCTGAGCTTTCCTGCTAAACCAACGAAACTCTGATTTCTGCTCGCAGCAAAAAGCCAGGGGCATTGTGATTTAAAAAAAAAAATTGCTAAAATTTGAGGATTAAAAGCACTTCTGAAGCTGGTGATTAAATAAAAGCAAGTCTCTGCTGCTGTGGGAATTGCTGTGAGCCCGTGCAGATGGCACAGCTGAAAAGCATCCCGAACATGTGCCTGGGGTTTGATTGACTCCCTGATGGGTGACTCAGTGCCAGGGCCTGGCGCTGGGGCCATCAGCAGGACTTGGAATGTTCCGGGGGGTCCCTCTGCACCGGGAGCACCGTGGGGAGCAGAGCCCTGGGGCACATTCCAGCCTGGCACATTCCAGCCTGGCACATCCCTGCTCCACAGCGGCTCCCAGGTGCTGGGTGGGGGCAGGAAAAGCAAAACCGTGGCTCCGAGGCGCAATTTGCATCTCCTCTCTGCTGGGACGTATCTGCAGGCCAGGAAAAGGGCTTTCCTTGGAAGTCTGTCTCGAAGCACCCGCTGGGCTGGGCGCCTTGGGATGGGCTCCCACACGGAGCAGGGTTGGTGGCAATAATGGGAACGTGCTTTGTGCTGCTGAAGCATTTCATGGAGACACCCCACAACACATCTTTGAAGTGCAGTAAGGAAATTGTAATTGGCCTCATTAGTGCAGGAGAAGAAGGTACATAGTAAGTAGGACTAACAGCCGAAAAACGGCTTTTAATTTTGAGTCCCGTAATTCTCGTTCGCGCCTGAAATTACCCGGGCGAATGCCTGATTTTTCAGCTGTCAGAAACTTGTGCCAAAGAAAGAATGAAGCCATCGAGAAGCAGAAGTCATTTGTGAAAATACAAGCCTTAATCTGTGACTTTAATCCCCTTGTGTAACGCAGACACCGTTGCTCACCCACCCACCAGCCTGCAGCCCGGCGTCTTTTAATCCGGGCTGTTTGGAGAGCTGATTTGTGGCAACTACCGCACTTGAAACCCTTGAAAAGCAGAAATGCATGTGGCCACTTCATCCCTAAGCCCCGCTTCTCGCTTTTGTGCTGGTGATAACCCCGAGCAGCATCGGGGGAAGCCTGGGGATTAACGTTAATGCTCGTGGAGTGATGTGGAAACAAGAGCCCCGCTGCACGGAGGAGCAGTTGTCTCCTCTTGTCAAAGGAAAAAGGATTAACTCCTTTCCTGAAAGCACATTAATTTAGCCAAAACAACATCAGTTCGCCTCAAACATGTCACGGGGGGTGTGCGATGAAGTGTGTGAGTGGCTCTATGACCTGCTGCTCCTTTTTTCAGTCAAGGGTTTCGGGGCTTCTGGCAGCAAAAATCTTCTGGCATCCCGTCCAGAGGTGGGGGTTTGGGGATCAGCCACCACTGGAATATGGATTTGCTTTTAAAAATAAAAGCAGTAATTAAAAAGAAGTTAATTGGATTAGGTTTTCTGAGGACCACTGGTTGAATCTTGAGATGGCAAGCAAGGCAAAAATACTTCTATCCCTGACAAAGCACTTCTCACTGGAAAAATCTATAGTAATTTTCTTTCTTTGACCTTGGGAAGACCTGGGACTTTGGAGAGGGCTTAGTTGATGGGTTTTAAGGTCTAAGAAATATAGAAACTCTCCACAAAAGATCAGCTTTGCTGTTCTGTGGCATATTTAGCTTTCCCACGAAAATTGCATCTAAACATTTGCTTCCAGCATCATTCCCCACTCCCCACCTTGTACCAACAATAGTTCCACAGAATATTGTTGATATGGATAAACTCTTATCCCCTCGGAGTCTTTTCTTAACTTTTTCCTTTTTTCCCTAGCCCAGTGATGCCTGTGCCAGGGCAGGAGGAAAGTTTTCCTTGGAGCCGGGTGTGGTTCAGTCCCTGGGGTTTGTGCATTTCGAGGTCTCTGCTGGGTGAACACAAAACTCTGCACTGAGGTCACTGAACATCCAAGGCAGGGGAACAGCTTTTAATCCTCACTGGATCTGCCTGGGCCGGGTTCAGGCTGGAATTAACAAAGCCTTGAGGCTCCAGTTTCGCCTGCAGGGCTGTTCTAAAGGGAGAAGGGGAGATATGGCATGGCCAGAGAAGAGGATACGGTGGAGAAATCCAAGTTGGGAATTGTGAAAACACCTTCTAGTCTGCAGTTCATACTCTGGATCAGACACGTGACATACACACACATGGGTACTTTATATAGAGAATTTTATATTTAAAATGGAAATGCATCTATTTAGCAATAGTGTGTTAGATAATATTAACACTGTATTTGTTATATAGTATATATATATAACATATATATCATATATA
>WBMZ01012842.1:0-47555 GCA_013400975.1 Atrichornis clamosus | reverse complement strand
TCATCGGGGATGGGGGGCACGTGGGGGCGTCGCTGGGGATGAGGGGGCACGGGATAATGTGGGTGTCACCGGGGATGGGAGGGCACGGGGTAATGGGGGCGTCACCGGGAATAGGGGAACCCAGGGCATCACCGGGAATGTGAGTTCGGAGCACGGGGGTACCGGGAGCGTCATCGGGGATGGAGGGGCACGGGGGTACCAGGAGCTCCGGGGGGATTCGGAGCACAGGGGTACCGGGGGCGTCACCAGAATGGGAGGTGGGCTCCGGGGATGGGGGAGCCTTGGAGCACGGGGGTGCCGGGGGCTGAGGGGCTTGGGGGGTTTGGAGCGTGGCGGTAACAGGGGTGTCACTCGTGCTGGGGTTGGAGTCCCGGAATGGCGGGACTCAGAGCATGGGGGTAACAGGGTCATTACAGGGGCTGAGGGGCGCGGGTCACCGTCAGCGGGCACGGAGGACTCAGAGTATGGGGGTAACGGGGGTGTCACCGGGCGCGGGGGCAACACTGGATCTGGGGGGCTCTGGACACAGAGGTACCAGGGCGTCAGCAGACATAGGGGGCTCGGGGCATGGGGGCTCTGTACATGGAGTTAACAGGGTGCCACCAGGGCTGGGGAGCTTGGCATGGGGAGGCTTGGAGCACAGAAATACTGGGGGTGTCACCAGGGCGGGAGGACCCAAAACATGGGGTTACCAGGTCCGTCACCATGCTTGGGGCACGGAGACTATAGCTGGGCTGGGGGGCTCACGGGTGTGGAGGTGATGGGGATGTCACCAGGACTGGAGGAACTCAGGGCATGGAGTACCGGGGGTGTCACTGGGGCTGGAGGAGCCCGGAGGAGGGGAGTAATGGGATTGTTAGCAGGATTTAGGGACTCAGGTGTGTCACCAGGGCTGGGGGGACTTGGCGCACAGAGATAATGGCGGCATCACTGAGTGCAGGGCACAAGGTTGACACTGGGATTGGGGAGACTCAGGACACACAGATAATGGGGTGCCAACAGGGCAGGGGACCTCGGGGCACACAGGGGGTAATGGGGGGGCATCCAGGCAGGGATTCCATCCCCCCGACGATCCCGGTGCTGGCAGCCTGGCAGCGTCCCTACCTGAACATCTTCAAACACTTCCATGTGGAGGAGTGGAAGCGCTCTGCCAAGGAGGGGGACGTGGCTGCCCTCACGGTAAGGAGGGCACTGGCACCATGGGGTGGGGGGCACCGGCCAAGGGTGGGCAGCGCCGACCCCCCACCACCCCTTTCCCTGGTTTTGAAAGGATGCAAGGCTGAAGGGAACAATCTACCGGATCCGAGGCTCCAACCCTGCTAGCAGCTACCTGCAGCTGCCACGGGCTGGGACACAGTCACTGGGGCTGACAGGGCGCTACCTCTACCTGCTCTTCAGACCCCTGCCCCGCAAGCACTTCCTAGTGCACCTGGATGTCACCACCGAGGTATGTGACACAGGGTGGCCCTGTTAAACCACCATTGTGGCTCACTGAAGGACTGGGGGTGGCAGTGGTAGTCTTGCGGGGTGCAGAATGTGGCTGGTCTTTGCTGGCAGTGGGTTACTCCAGGCTGGAGATGGTTTCCATCCTCGTGGCATCTCCACTCAGGACCAGGGACACGGAGGGTACTGGAGACAGGGCCCCATGCCTTCTCCTCTGCAGCACTTCCCTGTTGAAGCCACCAGGGTGACTAAAGCTCCATGTGTGTGTCTTTTCCCAGGAAAACCGTGTGGTTCGTATCTCCTTCTCCAACCTTTTCAAGGAGTTCAAATCCACGGCCACCTGGCTTCAGTTCCCCTTTGTCTGTGGAGCATCCGAGGGCTCGGCGTGCGAGGGCACAGCCCGGCATGGTGAGGAGCTGCATGGTGGTGCTGGGCTGGCACACCGCCACCCAAATAAATTGTTAGAAAATAATTGAATTCTGAAGTTGACTCGATGCCTTTGAGGAGAGTGAAGAGAAGCTGTGGCTGCCTCATCCCTGGAAGTGTTCAAGGCCAGGTTGGATGGAGCTTAGAGCAACCTGGGATAGTGCAAGGTGTCCCTGCCCATGGCATGGGGATGAAATGAGATGGGCTTTAAGGTCCTTTCCAACCCAAGCCATTCCAGGATTCTGTGATAAGAGTGATGGGCCTGAGCAGGACCCCCTCTGCAGCCAGAAGGTCACAGCTGTAGCTGCTAGTTGGGCTGTCCCCCATCCCTGTTCTCTCAGGCCGTGGGGCGCAGTGTCAGGCCCGGCATCAGCCCACAGAGGTGATGGGGTGCCTGTCTGTCCTTCCCCACCCCTGAGCCCATTTTCCCATCTCCCACTTGGCACAGGCCTGGTGGGAATCTTGCCTGGTAAATACTTTTTACTGAACTCTACGAGTCTTGTGTCTCCTACCTTGCAAGTCCACAATCCGTGTCTGTAGCATCTTTCCCACCATCCCTTTTCCCACCTGTCCTCTCATCCCCAGGTGCCCCCGGAGCAGCCCCTGCGGATGTGCGCTGGACGTGCCTGGTGCTGGACCTGCCCTCCATCCTGTCCCTGTACCTGAACTACAGGTACAGCCACCTCAGGGGAGTCAAACTCTGCTGCAACCTGCTCGTGAAAAACCTCAGCACCAGCGACCTGCTGTTTGACCCAGGTGAGGAGTCCAGAGCTCGGGGGGGCCTCAGGGTTTTTCTGTGACTCCAGCCTGGCCCGGCCGGAACCTGTGGAGGTTCAAAGCTGAGTTTGCAGCCCTGGCAGAGCACTGGACTGGTGTTCCTGTATGATACAAACAGAAAAGGCAAAATACTTGGTATGATGAGTTTCCACATGGGCAGGGACACCCTCCACTACCCCAGGTTGCTCCAAGCCCCGTCCAGCCTGGCCTTGGACACTTCCAGGGATGGGCCAGCCACAGCTTCTCTGGGGAACCTGTGCCAGGGCCTCCCCACCATCACAGAGAAGAATTCCTTCCCAGTATCCCATCTAACCTTGCCTTCAGCAGTGGGAAGCTATTCCCCTTTGTTCTGTCACTCCAGGCCCTTGTCCAGAGTCCTTCCCCAGCTCTCTTGGAGCCCCTTTAGGCACTGGAAGGCAATTTGGAGTGAAATAGTCTCCCAGACTTTGGAGGAAACTATCCTCTCATTTTTGAGCTGTAAAAGTGAACAAAAAGCAAGTTAAATATCTTTCCAAAGTTAGAAATTTTTTTCAGAGGTAAACATGAAAGGTGTCATCAAGCATCACTTCTCCAAGACTTCTGCTTTTATCTGCTGGAAGAGCCTGTGCTTTTTTTTTGTTAAAAATCTTCCAACCTGCTTTTTTTATCCACCAGCTCAGTGGATACGAGGTACTTTGGTCAAACCCTTTGTTTTCTGTCTTTTTCTCGTGCTGGAATTCTGTCTGAACTGCTTGGCCTGCTGGAAAGCACCAGTGAAAAAGAAGTTATAGGGGCTGCTTTGAAATTCCTGAAACTTGTTATATCTTTCCTGAAACCTTTCCTGTTTCACTTTCCTGAATTTAAAAATACATGAAGGAAATTAAACAAGAAAATGGGCAATGGACCTTAAGAGAAATCATGTGAAACTGCTGAATCAGTGAACAGACATTAAGTGAATCTTGGGCCTGGGGGTTTTTAACTCAAATCCAAGGGTTTATGTTCTGGGCTCTTCTTTGGAGGTTGAGAGTTCCAGGAATACACCTGTGCAAGGTGTTTTTGTTAAAGACCTCAGGCTTGTGGTCTTTGATTCTCAGGTATTCTCAAAGAGGGAAGTGGTTTGTGTCCCACAGGGAATGTGATTTCAGGCAGCTCCAAGGGCCTGGAGAACTCACTGTGTGTGTGTCCCTGTGCTGCCAGGTGCGAGCTTCTCCGAGGCCCGGCACGGTGACCTGTCCTGCCGTGGGGCCGCTCCCATGCCCCGGGAATTGGCCTTCCCTGTGCCCAAGGGGGCGAAGTGGCATGACCTCTATGACTACATCAGGTACAGCTGCTGCTGATCCCACACAGCTCCCGGACCTCCCCACTCCCCGGGAGAAGGCAGGATGGGAATTGTCACTTGAGGAATGACAGATCCTTGTGAACCTGGGACTCGAGTGGGCATTTTGGTTCCCCTGAGCTCCAGCATTTAGGTGTTGTTAACACATCTAACCTTTAGTATTCCTGTATTTGGAAGAAGATGGAGCAAAAAGGGGAATCTTATAGGAGACAGTGAAGAGGCGTGTGTGCCAGGCCTGAGCTACCAAGTGATATTCCAAGGTGCCAATACAATATCCCAGTTACATGGCACCTTCCTGTGGTTTTGCTCAGGTTCCCATCCGAGGGTTCCAAGCTGCCGTACGACTCCATCCAGAAGAGCTATCCAAGTCCTGGGGCAGGTGGGAGTGCTGGGGACAGCAGCCAAGGCTGTACCACGCCGGGTGGGTGCCCTGGGTTTCCAAAAGCGCCTGACGTGCTCCTCGTGTCGCCCAGGTGACCGAGTCCTGGAGGAGCCCGGCCCCCCGCTGTCCCAGCCGGTGACATTCACCAGAGCAGTCTGTGACCGCCTGACCCTTGTCCGTCAGATAACCAGTCCTAAAGCTGTAAGTGCCCCGTGGAGGAGGCTGCAGCTCCTTCCTTTCTGCTTCCCATGGAGTTTCTCCCTGCATCTGTGTCTCTATTTAATATGTAGAAGCTGCTTGTTGTCATTGGCAGCTGCTCTGGGCACGGTCTGGTGACCACAGCCCTGCAATTACTGCCTGGGGGGTTCAGTGTGGTGAGCACAGAGACAGGAGATGTGCTAAGTACCTCAGAATCTCCAGACATCCACCCTCCCTGTCTCTGTGGAGACAGCAGATAGTTGTGGCTTCAAATTATATATAGGAAGGGAAGTCTGGAGACAAGGAATGTGATCAGTGCCCCTAGGGAGCAGAGCAGGGCATAGAGTTGGGATTGCTGGAACTGCAGGGAGCTGGCCTCATCCTGATTTCCCCTTACCCCTGGTGGTGATGTGGGAGCTGGTGCTCAGACTGGCTTACCAGTGTGGTGGTGGGTGTTTGGAGAGGGACTAGGGGAAGTCATCTTCATGCTGGGGAGGGAAAAA
The DNA here is from genome assembly GCA_013400975.1 of Atrichornis clamosus. Lineage (NCBI taxonomy): Eukaryota > Metazoa > Chordata > Aves > Passeriformes > Menuridae > Atrichornis > Atrichornis clamosus. The sequence goes on along the minus strand of WBMZ01012842.1, from coordinate 42,511 downwards.
GTGAGGAGCACAACCTACTTATTAGTGTCTGAAGGATGCCCATGAAGATAGGGAAGGGTCTAGAGGGGAAGGGTGTGAGGTGCAGCAGTCACTCGGCTTGATCAGCTGGAGAAAAGGGGACTGAGGTCAGAACTCATTAGGGTCTGCAGCTCCTCCCAAGGGTCAGCTCCAATCTCTGCTCTCTATGACCAGGGACAGGACCCCAGGGAACAGCTGGAACTGTGTCAGGGAGGGTTAGGCTGGATAACAGGAAAAGGTTCTTCCCCTAGAGGATGGTCAGGCACTGGAACAGGCTCCCCAGGGCAGTGGTGCCAAACCTGCCAGAGCTCAAGGAACGTTTGGACAAGGCTCTGGTTTGCTGTCTGTGCATGGACAACACTGGGAGCATAGGGAGAGAGGCTGGTTAACACACCTGGGCAAGTCACGTACCCACAGGGCTGCCCTCCCTCTACATTTTTCATCCTTGTTTGTGGAGAGCCCTCAGGAGAGATGTGGGTGTCTCCTGTCTCTGCCCCTGTGGCAGGTGGAGGGTGCTGGGAGGAGAACTGAGCTCTTTCTGAGGCTTTCCTTGTTCTCAGGTGCCACACCAGTGTCCTGTCATCATGAAAAGCATCCCTGAGGTTCACCTGACAGCCCCAGGACCTCTGAGAGCTGTGGCTGCTGGGGTCCCCAAGGTGGAGGAGAACCAGAGGCCACACAGTGTGGGGGACACTGGGCAGCCACCGTCAGTCAGCGATGGTGGCATCCATGTCTATGCTCATCAGAGGAGGGGACAGACCATCCGAGCTGTCCCCAGCTCAGAGGAGGTGGGTGAAGTGCTGGGGGTCACAGGAGCACAAGGTGGCTTTGGAGTGCTCATTTCTGATGCTTGTAAGCCCAGAAATGAGAGAGGCAACGCAAGGTTCAGGCTGGAGTTTCAGTCAAACTTAGGAAGTCCAAAAGGTGCTTTTTTCCTGACTAGCAGTTCTTTCCACTGCTGCCCTACCTGCCTTGAAGGAGGGACCCTGTGTTCAAATGTGCTGACCTTAAGCCGATAACATGTTACTGGTTTGCCCCGGTGTGCCATCCCACAGGTGAGCCCTGGCCTGCAGGACAGCCCTGGAAGTGTCCAAGGCCAGGTTGGACAGGGCCTGGAGCAACCTGGGATAGTGGAAAGTGTTCCTGCCCAAGGCAGAGGCATGGAACTAGATGGACTTTAAGGTTCCTTCCAACCCAAACCAGTCTGGGATTCCCACAGTGGTTCCAGCTCTCTGGACATTGCCAGGGCACTGGGAAGGGCTGGCTGTATCCTGGGGCTGGATGGGAGAGCTGCTTAACTCCAGGAAACCCCAGCTCCTCCTGCCTGCCAGATTTGACTCTGCCAGGTTAAATACTTTAAAGTGGTCCCCTCTGGCAGGAGAGACCCAAAGCTGCCTCTGTGCTTCAGAGATAGCCAAGCACTGGGGCTGGGGGGCCCCAGCCCAGCTCTAATCAGGATGGTGCCACCTGGTTTTTTCTTTTCCAGGGGCTCTTACCAGATCCCATCCTGAAGCTGAGAATGATTATTGGCTTTGGAGGCTGCAGCACCAAATGGGTCAGTACTTGGATGGTTTGGGGAGTTGGTGTGTCAGTGTGTGACTGGGGTGTGGATGTTTTGGAGGTGTGAAATGCAGCTGAGTGTGGTGGCACTGCCTGATGTGCAGAATGATCCCAAAGCAGATGGGCACAAGTGTATGTTTGTGCATGAGTCTTCTGTTATGGTGGTGAATTAGAAATTATGGGGCCTTTTGGATAGAAGCATAGGATGGAAAAGCCCTCTGAGGTCATTGAGTCCACGTGTTCCCTCAGCACTGCCAAGGCCACCACTAAGCCATGTCCCCAGGTGCGACATCTACACAGCTTTTAAATCCCTCCAGGGATGGGGACCCCACCACTGCCCTGGCAGCCTGGGCCAGTGCCTGCCCACCCTTTCAGTGACAAAATTTTCCCAATACTCTATATAAACCTCCCCTGGCACAACTGGAGGCTGTTTCCTCTTGTCCTGTCCCTGTTCCCTGGAGCAGAGCCTGACCGCCCCTGGCTGCCCCGCTCCTGTCCCTACCAGGGACTTGTAGAGAGTGAGAAAGTTCCTCATGAGCCTTCTGTTCTCCAGGCTGAGCCCCCCCAGCTCCCTCAGCTGCTCCTCATCAGACTCGTGCTCCAGACCCTTCCCAAAATTTCACAGCTTCTTTTTAACACATTAAAACTTGTGCTACTTTGTTGGAGGCTGCAAAGAAAGGGCTGTGTTTTAGTTTGTTTCCATGGGGCACTGGGCTTTGTTTGTGGTCTGTGTTAGAGTAAAGAAAGGGTTGGTTTGGTTGTCAGTTCAAGGCTCTGCCAACAATGTAATTTTCCTTGGATCTGCTGTTCACATAGTAGGGAAAGGACCTTAAAACCCATCCCGTTCCACCCCTGCCACAGGCAGGGACACCTTCCACTATCCCAGGGTGCCCCACACCCCATCCAACCTGGCCTTGAACACTTCCAGGGGTGGGGAAGGACTCTCTGGCCAGGCCGTGGGGCGGTTCTGGAGCCGTGTCCCCCCTGTGTGGGTGCTGCAGGCGCTGTGGACGCGGGACAGCTCTGCCGTGGTGTATCCCTGCCACGCCGTCATTGTCACCCTGTGCCTCAGGACCGGCGAGCAGAGGTTCTTCCTCGGCCACACGGATAAGGTGAGTGTAACCCTCACAAAGCCTGATGGCAGCACTGTCCCTGCACCCCGGTGCCAGCTGTCCTGGGATCCCCTCTCCCGGTGCTTCCCGCAGGTGTCGGCGCTGGCGTTCAGCGGGAGCAGCACCTTGCTGGCCTCAGCTCAGGCCGGGGCCCGGAGCGTGGGGCGCCTCTGGGACTTCCCCACGGGAACCTGCCTCTCCCTCTTCAAAGCCCACGTGCACTCCCTCCTGTCCCTCAGGTGGGTTTCAGTGGGTGCAGGTGTGTGTTTTCAGGGGGGTTAATTGTTGCAGCATGGCAGCTTTTCCATGCTATTCCCGCATGATAAACCAGGGATGAATTATAGCTGCCTGTGTTTGTCACCGAGACCTGCTGACAGCTGGCCTGGATATGCTGCCACCTCCCTCCTGAGCTTATCCCTCAGGTCCTGCTGTCTCCCCATCCCCACAACTTGTCCCCTTTTATGCCCCCTGGGATGAACACGGTACAAGGAGCCATGTTTCACCAGGTGCCTCTTGCAGCTTTTCCCACAGTGGAGCTGTTCTGTGTGGTGTCGGGAAGGACGGGCACGGCAAAACGGTGAGAGCTGACACTTGGACTGGGAGGTTTCCCTGAGGTTGCTGTTCTCTCAGGTCCTGTAGTTATTTTCCAGACAAACCACTGCTCTGGGCTTTCCTAGATGTGTTCTTGAGGGAGATCCCTTCTCGTTAGCTGCCTAGAGAATACTTTCCCTCTGCCTGATGCTTGTCGGTGTTCCTCAGCTGCAAGCGAACAAATCCTTTGGAAGCCACCAGAGAGTCCTGCTGGGGTTGTATTTTGGGGCTGTTTTGTCCCTGGAGTGGTCCCAGGCAGGGTGATGGGACTGTATCTGCTGCCTCCGCAGCTGTTCTGAGGGTGACACGTCCTTGGGTGGCACTTCCAGCTGGAAGCCTTGTGAGCACATAGGAATTGAAATGGGAGGTTCAGCACTGACTAAATCCCAAACCCCTGCATTTTAATAGCATTTAGGGCAAGATATGAGGTTAAATCTTTCAGCTCTGAGCATCGCCATGGAAGGGGATACTGGGCACTGGAACTGCCGCCCACCTTTGTAGCTGGGGATGACGCAGATCCCACGTGTAGCAGTCAAAAATAAACTTGTTCCGTGGGACTTGGGGATTTGTTTTGTCAGTGGAACTGTTTTCATCCCTTAGTGACGACCATCAGCAATTAGCTGTGCCATCACTAACTGCAGGAAAAAACACAGTGTTCTGTGTTTTTCCCAGCATGTGGCAGTGCTCTGTGATCCGAGTGGGAGCTGGGGAGGTGGGATCAGTGGGGTGAAAGCAGGATAGGAGAATGGGAGTGCTGGGGGAGCACCTCTCTCAGGAGGATGCCTGGGTCCATCCCAGCCTCTGAGGTGAGGTTTTAACACTGTTCTGGAATGCAGAGCATCCATCTGCATTTCTTCAGGCATCTGCCCCTTTCCTTTGGGGAGAGCGGTGACTCTTGCCCCCTGGTGATGGGCACTGAGGGCACGCAGACCTGTACTGGAGCAGAGTGCTGGGGGCAGTGGACATGTGCTGCCTCCTGCTCCCTCAGCCCAGGTACAGCTCCTACATCCCAGCAGGCAGAGTTCCCACTCCTCTGTGGATTTTCTTTCCAAGTCTGAGCCCTGTTGCCAGGCAGCCCTGGGATTTAGAACCTCTAATTATGCACTGCAGACATTGCCATGAAGCTTTGCAAAGCTGTTGGACTGTCCTAAACCCTCTGTGTGAGGGGTTTTATTTCCCCACTACAGCTCTGTTATGAATACTTTGTGCCCAGCACTGGAGCTGCTGGATGAGAAACTCTTCTGCTGCCAAGGTTTTGAGCAGCTCTTCCATCACGTTTTCTTGCTTCAGGTGGTGGTGTTGTGGAACACTGCTCAGGTGACCCGTGGTGGAGGGGTGGCCCTGCTGGCCAAAGCGCACACGGATGTGGACATCCAGGCCTTGAAGATTGCTTTCTTTGATGATACCAGGTAGCATGCCAAGAAAATAAATCAAAAGCATGATTCTTAAATATTGGGAAGAAATTTTCCTCTGTGAGGGTGGGGAGGCCCTGGCACAGGTTGCCCGGAGAAGCTGTGGCTGCCCCATCCTTGGAAATGTCAAGGCCAGGCTGGCTGGGGCTTGGAGCAACCTGGGATAGTGGAAGGTGTCGCTGTGCATGACAGGGGGTGGGACTGGATGGGCTTTAAGGTCCCTTCAGCCCAAACCACTTCTATTCCATGATTCTGGCATGGCTGTGGGGAGAACTGTGGTGCTGCAGCCATTCCTGTTCTTGGTCCTGGCTGTCAGGTGGCCCTTGGGACACTGCCCTTCCCCAGGGCCCGGGGAGCCGTGCCCTGGTGCTCAGGCTGTCTCTCCCGGGACAGGATGGTGTCGTGTGGCCGGGACAACGTCAGGCTGTGGCGAGTGCGGAGCGGAGCCCTGCGCTCGTGTCCCGTCAACCTGGGCGAGTACCATTCCCTGGAATTCACCGACCTGGCCTTCGAGGAGGGGCCCGGGCAGGAGCCGGAGGACCGCACGCTGTAAGGGCCTGTCACTGTCACCTGTCCTGGGACAGCCTCTCAGGAGGGAGCCCTGCAGCTCTCCCTGCTTAGCATTCGCCATCCCCCTTGACAACAGCATTTTGCTGGAGTTCTCCCTTCAAGATACAGCTGCCTTCTGGAGCTGGCGGAGCCTCTCCCCTCTCTGCACAGGTCATCTCCCAAAAAGGATTTGGCTGCTTGCAGAACAGTCTCTTTCCTCTTGCCATACTGATGTTCTGCCTTATTTAGGGATTCTCTCCCCACCTGAGGCTCCCTGTGAGGTTCCTGTGGCAGCAGGAGGAGCGTGATACACATCCTCTTGCATACAGACACACACTTTGTTGTTTTATTTTAACCATCAAAGCCAGACCTTTGTTGCCACCACATGTTCCACAAAGCTGTCAGCTCAGCCAGCCTGTGGCAGAGGGAGGCTCCTTTCCTCCCTCTGTCTGTGCCAAGCTTTTTGCTCTTTTACTAATTTCAGTTCCAAAGGGTCAGGAAACCACATAGGAAGCTCTGACTTGCTTGGAGATGTGTGAGGAACACCCATGGAACACTTGGACACCTAACTGAACTGTTACATTACTGTGAACCAGGATTGCTTTACACAGGCAAACCAGTGTAACAGGGAAACCAAGGTGGTTTTTTTTACTAAAACCAAGTCTCCTGGTTTTCTTACAGCTTTGTGTGCAGCAGGAGTGGCCACGTGCTGGAGGTGGACTACAAGAACGTCTGTGTGCGGAGCGCACGGCGCCTGCTGCCCGCACAGCCCCGGGGGGACGGGCAGGAGCCGCCGGGGAGCAGCTCAGGTGGGAGCACCCGCAGGCAGGGAGCAGCTCAGGTGGGAGCACCTGTAGGCAGGGAGCAGCTCAGGTGGGAGCACCTACAGCCAAGGACTGTGGGGGCCACCCAGGAAACACCTCGACCACCATCAGGGTCAGCAATCAGCTCAGATCTCTGCTCAAACCAAGCAGCTCTTTACCTACTTCTAAAGGATTATTTTTGGGTTGATTAGATCATTGCTATTTGCCTCTTAAGGGCTGCAAATAATCTTCCTTAGTACAGCAAAGTATCGTTTTAAGAAAGATTTTAGCATTTTAAATGCTGATTGCACTTTCAGAGAAACACTACTTTTAGAAACATGAAACAAGGTCTTCATTTGCTGATGGGAGGCTTAATGGAGAGATGGAAAAAGAACTAAGACCAACAAAAAAAGATGAATTTGGGGATTTTTTTCATTATTCAGCTGGTGCAGGGCATTTGGGGAATCTTTGTTGCTGTACATTAAGTAGACCAGCTTTTAGCTCTTCCATTAACTTGAACAGTGAGAAGAATTCGCTTTCAAGTGTGATTGCTCTGATATCTTAAAACTTAGTGCATAGTTTGCTTTGGCAAATTGAGCTAATTAATCCACAGCATGGCCTTTGAGAGGTGTGTAAGTGCAGTTCTCACTTCACGGGCAACAGGAGATGAAAGGATGTCCTTGGTGCCTCCTGATCTCAGTGCTGGCTATGGCCAATGCCCTTTATATCTGAATTTAAGATGGATATTGGGGAAGATGTCTTCATTGAAAGTGTGAACAGGCATTGGAACAAACTGCCCATTCCATCCCTGGAAGTGTTCAAAAAGTGTGGATGTGGCACTTGGGGTCATGGGTTGGTGGTGGCCTTGACAATGGGTTAATGGTTGGACTCAATGAGCTTTTTCAACCTTAATGATTCTGTGAATCAAAAAATCCCAGTTCCTCTGGATCTCCCTTCTGCAGAGAGGATTTGGGACATGGAAATGAAAGGGTTTGTACCTCGGGCAGTTAATCTGGGAGATCCCTTGCTACAGGATCCTGTTCGAGGCAAAATATGGCAGGGGTAGGAATTTTCTGTGCCTGGCAAGAGTCACAACAGTAAAGAGAAGTTTGAGCCCTGAGGAGGGCTGGCTGAGACCCTTCAGCCTGTCCTGGCAGTCACCATGGGATTCCTGTCTCCTCCTCAGGCTCCAGCTGCAGGTGTGGGTGGACCACTGGACTCAGCTCTTGGATGGGGCCCCCTCAAGGGGGTTGAGTTTTCTTGTTCCATGTGCACAAGGAGGTGTCATTTTTTGGGTTTTCAGGTCCCGGGATTGCTATAAACAGTATCAGCATGTCCTTGACCTTCTGTGCTACGGGATCAGAAGATGGCTACGTGAGGCTGTGGCCACTGGACTTCTCAACTGTTGTCTTAGAGGCAGGTGAGTAGAGCTGGAGTGGTGCTTCTGAGCTCCACATCTCCTACTGCAGATCCAGAGCTCCACTGCCACAGCTCCCAGAAAATTCTCAGGAGTTGAAGGCATGTGCTTTTATGTGTGCTGTCTCCAGGCCTGGCTGGCTTAGAAGTCTTCAGTGGCAATTATTCATGTTCATTCTTGTAACTCATAGGAGAAAGGCAGGACCTCCTGGGAGGTCTTTATTCCTGTGCCCATGGCTCATCTTCCCTGAAAAATCAGGGGAGAAGTTGAGTAGTTCTTGATTTTTTTGGATTGTTTTTGAAACAATCACCATAACATAAGAGCCCAAGGACTTTAGGAAGGGCAGAGACTAATCTGTCACTAAACGCACACCTGCAAGTGTTGAGTCTCTAGGTCATGGGCTGCTCATTCCTGAGGGTGTTGCTTTCCTAAATGTGAATGTGTAGCTGTATTCCAGCTGCTGCTGCTCCTTTCCCAGTGGATTTGGTGATTCCTGTGTCTTTCCCCAGAGCATGAGGCTCCAGTGAGTTCTGTCTGCATCAGCCCAGACAGCCACAAAGTCCTGTCCACGACAGCTACTGGGAATCTGGGCTACCTGGACATCCAGGCCCGGGACTACAACACCCTCATGCGCTCCCACAAGGACTCCGTGTTGGGATTCTCGGTGGAGGGGAGGTGGAAGCAGATAGCAACAGTGTCCCAGGACAACACCATCCGAGTGTGGGACCTCTCCTCCATGCAGCAGGTGGGTGAGACAAGAGGCAGGAGGTGTCTCATATTTATTAAGTCTCCCTGGCTCTGCTTGGTCTAATTCTCAAAGCCCCACGGTTCAAGAACCCTCCCTGAAGCATGAGGGCATACCATGGGCAAGAAATCCTTTGGAATTGCGGAGTTCTGAGGTATTGTTAGACAAAACTGTTTCCTTTTCCTCCATCTTTTGACTACTGCTTTTTAGCAAAAGGACAATACCTAAGGTCTTTATTAAAATGCCTGAAGACCGAGAACTTCACTGGGATTTGGATCCACCCAGGCAGGATCAGGGATGCACTTGTGGTGGAGGTGTGGGGTTGATCAGTTGCTGGGTCCAGCTGCAGCTCCAGTTTCACCCAGCTTCATGCCTGTGGTGTGTTTTCCCTGCAGCTATATGACTTTGCAGCTGCAGAGGAAATGCCGTGTGCCGTGGCCTTCCACCCCTCCTGGAAAGTCCTGGCCTGTGGCTTCGACACCGGCGTGGTGCGGACCTTCTGCCTGGCTGCTGCCAACCTCCTGCTGGAGCACAAGTGAGTGCTGGCAGTGGGAGCTGTGCTGGGCCTAATTGGGTGTCCTGGTCATGAGACAGAGCCACAGTGGTAATCATGGAGCTTGGCAATCCTCAGGTCCCAGCTGGGTGGGTTTGGGACAGATCCCGCTGTGCCAAGGCTCCAGGTGGTGAAATTCCAACCTGTGAAAGCCATGAGGGCTTTCTTTGTGACTTCCTGGTGGACAACAGTAGGAAAGAGCTTGTCTCAGAAAGTAGCTGAGGAAGGAGCCCTTGTGGACCCCAATGTGGGAATTGGAGGATGCTCCATAGGGACAGGGAGCAGGTTCCATCCAGGCTGGAGTGCTGCACTTGTTGCTCAGTTTTCTGATAAGTTGGAGTGTTGGTTGTCCTGGGCTGCTGCAGGGGTGACCACGGTGGGGTTCTGCTCTGTTCCTGATTAATTTGTTCTCCTTCTTCACCACGTTGCACTCAACATCACTGCTGTTCCCTCTGTCTGTGTTTGCCTTTTCTCCTCCCCTTTTCCACGTTTTCTGCCCTCTTTCAGGCAACACCACACCGCGATCACTGGGCTGACCTTCTCTCCAGATGGCAATTTCATGTTCAGCTCCTGTTTGCAGGGAACTCTGGCTCTGTACAGCTTTGTGGCACGGAAAACCCATGCCCTGAGAGTCCTGGGTAAGCCTCTGGGATTGCCTTTCTTCTCTTTTTTTGTTAGCACAGACATCCTGACATGAGAGCCAACCCAGACTCAGCCTGCTTGGAGAGATAATTCCCAATGAACCTTCTGAGCTTTGTCATTTCCCTCTGTGCTGGGCACTGATGAGGTACCTCCAGTCCTGGGATCAATTTTGGGCTCCAAGACAGACATTGAGGGGCTGGAGCGTGTCCAGAGAAGGGAATGGAGCTGGGGAAGGGGCCAGAGCACCAGGAGCAGCTGAGGGACCTGGGAAAGGGGCTCAGCGTGGAGAAAAGGAGGCTCAGGGGGGCCCTTCTCACTCTCTACAACTCCCTGACAGGAGGGGGCAGCCAGGTGGGGGTCAGGCTTTGCTCCCAGGGAACAAGGGACAGGATGAGAGGAAACTGCTTCAAGTTATGCCAGGGGAAGGTTAGATTGGATATTGGGAAAATTTCTTCATGGGAAGGGTGGTCAGGCACTGGCCCAGGCTGCCCAGCGCAGTGGTGGAGTCACCACCCCTTAAAATGTTCAATGTGGCACTTGAGGAGATGGTTTAGGGTGGCCTTGGCAATGCTGGGGAATGGTTGCACTTGATGATCTTTGAGAGCTTTTCCAACCTTAATAATTCTGTGATTTCCTGATTCTGTGATTTCTGTTTGTACCTTCTGTGTGAGCAAACCCCAGTGACTGCCAGCACTTCCCTACCTGTCCTAGTTCAAACCCTCTCAGCCTGCAGGTGTAATGATTTCATGAATGTGCTGGAGTCACAGAGATTTAGTCATGCCCAACCCTGACTCTTTCCATTCTGTGCATGTGCAATTTAATTTGTTCAAAGTGGATTGTTGCCCTAATCCTGCCTGCAGCAGAGCTACTCCGTGCTGGTGAATGGAGATGGTGGAGAGCTGGAGGCAGGGCAGGGGCCAGGCAGTTTGGAAAAATTAGTGTCACATTTAATGTACACTTTGGAAATGAGTTGTGACAGCACAAGCTTGAGCAGGGAAAGGCGGAGCTCTGATTTTTATACAGTGCAATATTGCACAAGGAGGAGGAACCTGCCCCAGGAAGTCTGCAGGAGAAGAAACAGGGGCTTGGAGAGATCAGGGAATTTGTCCAAAATCACCCAATTTTGGTGTCAGTGCTTCAGCTGGACCTTCACGGGTTGACTCCACTCTGAGACTGTGTTTGCTGCCTGGTCACGTTGCAGGGACAGAACAATGCAATTATGGTAGTGGAATAAATACAGAGAATTGCTGTAATTTTGGTGATTTTTAGACCTCTGGGTCTGTCTGCCCTCTGGACTGGCATCAGTGTGGTGGTGTTCAGCACTGACCTCATTCTGCTCAGGGTTCACACACCCAGGCTGCAGCTGAGATCTCACAGAGCTCCTCATCACAGCCTCTTGTAATGTTAAAAAATAAGCTCAAAAACCAATTTTATTCCTTTGACTTTGCTCTGCTCTCCTTGAAAACACAGCAGGTTCACTCAGGCAACGAGCTGTGCATCTCAGCCTTGCTTTTGAGGTGGTTTGGGCGCGTAGGTAAAATCTGTAGCATCTCCTACAGTCTAGGTTGCTTTTTTCTCAGGCCAGAGCTGGCTCAGAGGCAGAAGAAGCTGCAGCTGCTGCTCAGAGTGGGCTTTGCCCCTCTTCACTCTCTTGCTGTTCCCCCAGGCAACGTGGTGGCCCGGGATGCCGGGAGTGGCATGGACACTCTGGTGGTCAGCGGGGACAGCCGCCTGCTGGCCTTCGTGGGGCCCTCCAAGTACATCGTGACAGTGATGGAGGCCTGTTCACTCGATGAGGTACCCAGTGGGCTCCCCTCACTCCTGGGGACGGGGGTGTCCCCTGGAAATTCCACAGGCTGCATCCAGGGAGGTGGGTCAGGGCGTTGGGCACCAGCTTAGTGAGCTGCCTGTTTTCCGTTCAGCGAGATAGAAATAACAAAGTTAAGGTTTCTTCTGCTCTGGCTTCATTCCCCTCTAGAAGGATAATTTGGAGAGGTGCTGTGGAGAGTCTCAGCTCCCATCTCTCTGTGACCTGCTCTCCAGGGCATTTCCTGGATCTTCAGCCCTCATTAGGTGGGAAGGGAAAGGTCCGGGGGGCTCCGTAGCCTTGTTTAGGAGCATGGGAGCAATCCTGAGGCTCCTGCAGTGTTTGTTCAGTAGCTCCTTGTTCCACAGCTGCTGAGGGTGGATATCAGCATCCTCGACTTGCACAGCACTGTCTTGGACTCTGCAGTGAGGGTTTGCTTTGGTCCTGTGCCTCAAGGCGAGCTCCTGGTATCCACTTCTTCCAATAAAGTCCTTGTGCTTGATGCAAAAACGGGACGACTGGTGCGAGAGGTAGGACGCTGAAATTCATCCACTGAGGTCTCGTGTGGGGGTTGGGCACTTCATGTCCCTATGGGAGGTTAGGTGAGAGGAAAATTCATTCTGGAGCTCACAGGCTTCAAAGAAACACAAGTGGGAAGCCTGCAGCTGTCCTGGTGTGCTCGTGCTCAGGGTGAGCCTGAGCTTGTCCCTGTTTTCCACGCTGTCACACTCCCATTCTCTTGCTGAAGTGTAAATAAGGACATGAACTAGCTCGGTTGACACTGCTGGTGCCATTTCTTGTCCTCAGGTGTCCGCTGTGCACAAGCTGAGCTGTTCTTCCTTGGCACTGAGCAAGGATGGCCGGTACCTGCTCACTGCTGGGGACAAGGTCATCAAAGTGTGGGACTATCGGATGCGCTTCCATGTCAACTTCCAGGTACTGCCCACATAGGGAGGGGAGGGTTGGTGTTGCATTTCTGAATCCCTGGAGAAAAGAGCAGGAAATCGCCTCTGTGTGACTCGACCCAGTGTCCCCAGTCCCAGTTTGCCCAGCAGAGAAATGCAGAGCTGTTCCCACATCGTAACAGCACCCAGCACTGGGCACAGGCTGGGACTGCCAGAGCACCCCAGTGAGACACTCTGTGAAGGACAGAGGTGGGTGATAGCTCTGTGTTAGGGCCACACGGAGAATAAAATGGCTCACCCAGGACTTCAGAGGCAGAATAAGACTTTGGACTTACTCCAAAACTTTTGCTTGCTTCCCCCATTGAGTGTGTTGGAGGTCAGCCTCGGGTTGATGAATCCATAAGTGTGAACACTGTAGTGTGGTAGCTCCTCTTTTGGATTTTCTGCTGAGGCCTGTAGACGCTGGCTGGGAAGGAGTAGCCCCATCCTGACAGGACAGGAGTGGTGATGAAGGATTCAAGGGGTGCTCTCTCCAGGTGTTCATCGGGCACTCGGAGCCTGTGCGCCAGGTCGCCTTCACCCCAGACCAACGGCATGTCATCAGCATTGGGGATGCCATCTTCCTCTGGGATTTCCTAGCTCCACCTTCAGGGAGATCATCCCCAGCCAGGTGAGAGCAGGGTGCTGGCAGTGCCTTCCCTGTATCCCCTTTCCCTGCCCATCCCTGCGTAACACCAATCTCCTCACCTTCCCAGGGCTCGTTCCCCCGCGTCCACTCTGACGCTGAGATCAGGTGAGTTTTGCCTCCTCCCATGAGTTGTGCTGGCAGCTCTTCCAGAGGGTAGGGATTGAGGGGGTTGTTTCCTTCCCTGAGGGAGTCTTGTAGTGGGGGGCAAACTGGCTAATTAGCCCCGAAGGACATTCTCAAATTAATTGATGCCTCTCAGTCTGCCTAGGTGGGGATGTTCTGAGCAGAGGCACTCTGGGTTTTCTGGTAGGTTTTCAGCTTTTTCCTTCTGTCTTTCCCTGCCTCCTTCTCCTGTCTTCTTTCTCCCTCATTGTCCCTCTTTCTCTCTGTCCCTCTCTTATAAGACAGAGAAGTGACTTCTCCTGTGTAGGAGGAAGCTGGGGAGCTGAGCTTGGAGATATCACCATCAGTCCAGAAGGATGAGAGGAGCTAAGGGGTGAAGGAGGTTACACAAAGCCCTTTCTTTTCCCAGAAAGCAGCTCTGAGAAGCCAAAGGATGTCTCTGAGACCCCTCGGCAGACGGTGCCTCTTCCACTGCTGTCCTCACCACCGTGTTTGGATATCAGCTCTGTCCACCAAGCAGGATCTCAAAGTAAGAGGAACTGCTTGCAGGAAAGGGGAAAATTAACAGTGTTTTAGGGAAAACTGGCCTAGTTCAGCAGCATCCTTGGAGCCATTCCTACCTGTGATCCCTTCTGACAGACTGAGAGCCCAGTCTGCAATTCCTTCCCCTAAGCTGGACAAAGCCCAGAGGTGCTGGGGTTCAGCACCCCTTTATCCTCTGCTATACTCCACACACTGAGCTGCTGGCACAGCAGCTCTGACTGTGCTAAACACCTTGTTGGTCATTCCCAATAGGAATTGTCTGCTTTGCCCTCCACCCTAACAGCTGGACTGTTCCACAGAGCAGGGGAATGACACTGCCAGAAGTCAGTGGGTCGGGCACACATGAAGTGGTCCGGAAGGACGTGTGTGGTTCCATCTTCCCACTGATTTTTCTCTCCAGGTGTTTTCTCCGAGTCGGACAAAGAGGAGGAAGCAGGTCTGCCAGACAGCAGCAGGGTGGGGGCAATCAGAGACAAAGATGCCTCTGTCCTTGTGGTGGAGTCAGACAGGAATGAGGAGCCTGTTGTGAGGCCCAAAGTGGGGCCGGAGAGCCCGAGGTCTCCTGAAGAGCCAACAAATGGTAAATCAGGGATATTCCCAGCTTGTACAGAGCTTGGCTCCTTCCTTCTGTGCATGCCTGGTCTATCCCCCACCTGGTCTATCCCCCAAAAATAAAGAAAGATCACTATTAATATGGTGCAGAGAGACCCAGGCATGTGCTCTGAGTTGTGAGGTGAAAGGCAGCAGCTGTTCCTCAGGGCTTTTCCCTCAGGCATGACCTGCCAAGGAAAGTCAGTATTGAGGGACGCTCACATTGGTCCCCAAAAGTCCTCGTTTTTCTGGCTCTTTCCCTGCTGCTGCTTCTAGGCATACCAGAAGCCTCTCTTCAGCTTGGAGCCAGTATCATCTCTGAGTGGCACGTCCCATTAAATCCAGCTGCAATTAAAGCTCCCAATGTCTCTATTAATAGCTGCACAGCCTCGGAGCGGCAGCGGTGCGTGGCGACCTGCCAGGAGCAGGCAGCTGCCAGCGCTCAGCCCCGGCAGGACTTGTGGGAAAGCTTCAGGATAAAACTGCTTCCAATGCTCCTGTTACAGACCTGGAGCTGTGGGGCTTGTGGTTTCACAGGGAGACCCAGAGCACGAGGGGTGGGTGTCCTTAGGCTGTTTGCAGGGTGGTCTTGCTGAGTGGGAAGGGAACTGACCTGGGGGAAGGGCTGGAGCTGTGTCAGGGGAGAGTTAGGTTGGATATCAGGAAAAGGTGCTTCCCCAGAGGGTAGTGGGCACTGAACAGGCTCCCCAGGGAATGGGCACAGCCCCAAGGCTGCCAGAGCTCCAGGAGCCTTTGGACAACGCTCCCAGGGACAGGGTGGGATTGTTGGGGTGTCTGTGCAGGGCCAGGAGTTGGACTGATGATCCCTGTGGGTCCCTTCCCACTTGGGATATTCCATGTGTGACACAGCAGTCTGACTTTTGCCTCACATGTTCACACATGGTCAGCAAGCCACAGCCTAGGTGCTGCTCCCAAACCATTCCCAGGAGCAGCATTCCAAAGGTACCATTTTCTTCTTTGTGTGGCAGAACCCTGGAAGGGGACCAAAACTCCCAAGCCCCAGTGTTCCATCCGCCCAGACTCCTACCGGCACTTCACTCCTCGCTTCAAGGCATCAGTGTTTCCCCAGGTGAGGGCTGTGCCAGGGCTGGTTACCTGGGCAGGGGGAGAACAGGCACTTTGGGGCTGAGGTAGGTGGATTTTCCAAATTGTTCCCATTTTGTTCTCTGTTTGAAAGCAATTTGGGAATTATACCCCTGGGCTGATGTTCAATGAGAAATCCTAATGTTGATTCCCTGTTCTCCTCTACATGCAGCTCTTCCCAGTCTAGTAAAAAGTGAGTTGTGCTCAACTCTTTTTGTGTTGCCGACATCTGCATACATTTTTATTCAAAAGGAATGGAAATGGCATGTGCTACTGAGAGTGAAAGACGAGTGAGCAATGGAGTGATTCATTGTGCTCCCATATTTGCGAGCAGCTGCGTTGGCAGAGCAGGCTGAGGAAGGCAAATCCATGGAGTGTAGTGAGGAGAGACACAGCACAGCTCCTGCTCTGTTAACAAACACAGCAGGAATAAAACAGAAACTTAACTCAGTCTTTCCCCAAGCTCTGCTGCTAGTGCTGGGAGAAGAACTACATCCAACTTTCACCCCCCATTCTCTCCTCTGTCCCTCCACCTGGCAGCATTTTCCCCCCAGCTCTCTTCCTGTGAAATATCTACATCCCAAATCAGCCAAACCTATGGAACTCTTTCCCAGTGGGATTAGCAGCTGCTCCTCTGCTGGGCACTTGCTGCCAGCCTGTTTTGTGCCCATCTGAAAGCATCTGTGCCTGGCTGTGCTGGGGCAGTGTCTCTTTTGTATGTAGAAGTATGTGCTTTGGGATTCATCCATTATGGAGTTGTGTGAGGACTGGCATGAATCTGTGTGGGATGTGTGTGTGAGGACACTCACTTTTTCCTCTGTGGGTGTTGCTGCACCTGACCAGACCCTCCTTCCAGAGCTATTTTAAGCCGGTGTCTGTTTTTCTTGCAGAGTTTCTTGTCTCCTCCAGCGGGCAGTGAGGTCCTGAAGCTGAAAGCAGTGATCGGCTACAATGGGAATGGCAGAGGGAATATGGTGTGGAACCCGGATACAGGTACACTGGGAATGCTCTGGAGTGGCGGGGTGTGTTTTCCAGAGAGGCTGTGGCTGCCCTGTTCCTGGAAGTTCAAGGCCAGGTTGGGCAGGGCTTGAAGCAACCTGGTCTAGTGGGAGGTGTCCCTGGGAGTTAATCAAATGATCTTTAAGGTCCCTTCCAACCCAACCCATGTGTGATTCTATTCCATGATTCCAGCTGTGTGTAATGAGTCAAGTTATGATCTTCTGGCTCTTGGGTTGGGATCTTTGCTTGAACACAGGGGTTCTTTGTGTTGGTAAAATCCGGTAACTCTTTGCTGTTGGCAAACCTTAGTTGGTGAGGCAGATTTGGGCTCCAATTGTTGGGTGGACAGAGGAGGAGGGAAGCTCACAAAGCCCATCCTGCCTCCTTTCTCCAGCTGGAGTGATGACCAGCAGCTTTGCCTCACTCAGGTTAGGGGAAGTGAGATTTTACCCTGCTCCCAACCTGCCGCTGACAGGCTGCGTCAAAGAGTCAGCTTTTACGTATTAGTGAATCATAGAATTTTCCATGTGGGTTGTGATGGGGGCTGTACGTGCAGCCTTTCCATGAAAACATCCCCTCTCCTCCTCCTCCTGTGCTAGGCTTCTTCGCCTACTCCTGTGGCTGCGTCATCGTGGTTGAAGACCTGCACTCGGGGTCCCAGAACCACTGGCTGGGCCACGCCGAGGAGATCTCCACACTCGCCCTCAGCCACGATGCCCAGGTAGGAGAGGCTGCTGCTGCTGTCCCAGGCTGGGGCTTGTCCCTGTCCCTTTGGGCTACAGGGGTGCCACAGCCTAAAATCCCATTTGTCTGTTCTTCCTTCTGCCCAGAGGCTATGGAAATTATTTTGGAGCCAGCTGTCTGTTGTGCTGGCCCAGTGTGGCAGTACCTCAGTGAGGGCTGGAGTGGGTCCGGAGAAGGGAATGGAGCTGGGGAAGGGGCTGGAGCACAAGTCTGGTGAGGAGCAGCTGGGGAGGGCTTAGCCTGGAGAAGAGGAGGCTCTGGGGGCACCTTCTGGCTCTCCACAACTCCCTGACAGGAGGGGGCAGCCAGGGGGATCGGGCTCTGCTCCCAGGGAACAGGGACAGGACAAGAGAAAACGGCCTCAAGCTGTGCCAGGGAAGGTTCAGGTTGGACATCAAGAAGAATATCTTCATGGAAAGGGTTGTCAGGCATTGGAAGGGGCTGCCCAGGGCAGTGGTAGAGTCCCCATCCCTGGAGGTGTTCAAGAAACGACTGGAGGTGGCACTCAGTGCTTTGGTCTGGGTGACACAGGGGGACTGGTCACAGGTTGGACTTGATGATTTTGGAGATCTTTTCCAACCTCAGTGATTCTGTGACTCTGTAAAGGCTGTTCTCTTCCTCTGGGTGATGCTGCCATTCCCTCCTGCCAGCAGCTGGATGGTTGTTTCTCATGGAATTCTCCATTTGCCAACCACATCACTTCAATGCGGGACTGAAGCTGTTAAGACTAGCTGATGAATGTTCTCTAATTACTTACACGTTGTTCTGTTAGGTTCTTGCCTCTGCCTCAGGGAAGAAGGATGGAGACTCCCACTGTCAGATCTGCATCTGGAGCATCCAGGATGGGGCCTGCACAGCAGAGCTCTTCCACCACGAGACACAGGTCCAAGCCATGGCATTCTCTCGGGATGACAGGTTCCTTGTCACCATAGGTGAGCACATCTCTAACAGCAGCTGTGGGTGCAAGGGTGCACCCCAGAGCACACAGCTCATGGCAGGGTGTGCTGTGAGCACAAAAACCTGCCAGATGTGCAGCAGGCTCGTGGGTAGGAAGCTGTGCTGTCATATCCTTGGGACAGTGGGTAATGCAGCAGTTACAGCTTTCTTCTCCTGACTGACTGGTGCTTCTTAAACCCCACATAAATGGTTTGTGGTTGCTATTTATAGTGTCCAAAGGGAAAAGCCTTCTTCTGGACTTGTTATTGCTGCCTAGATGGACTTGGATAGAAGTAGCCAGGCTCCCAACTGTGAGCCTCCTGCCAGGCAGCCATGCCAGCACAGGATGGACGCTCAAGCTGTCTGTTTTGTTTAGGCAGGGGACATTTAAAGGACAACATGCAATTAGGAAGCTCTTGTTTTGCATGAGAGGGGACCTGTGGAGCAGGCAATACGCTCACTCCGGGCTGGTGAGGCTGCCCTTGGAAAAAAAAGCAAGCTTTGCTGGAGAGAAAGGGAGCTTTGTGCTCTCCACGGAGCACTGTGGGAGAGGAGCTCTCCTCCTTCAGCTCTGGTCTGGCCTGCAGGGGAGGGAAAAGCTGAAAGTCTCTGCTGAGCTTGTGGAGCCTGGGAAAGGCAGCAGGGGAGCACTGTCCTCTGGAGCTCTGTGGAAGCTTGGGAATTTTGCCATGACCGAGGCCAGTGCCTTCTGCTCCCACCCAGCTATGGTGGCTTCCCTTCAGGTCAGCTCCCACCTCAGCTGGGACCTCAGCAAAGGTGACATTTCATTGTCAAGCCTGTGGTAGCCCTGAGTGCCCAGTGTCCCTGGAGGGTTTGTGTGGGGCATTCCCTGAGGTGCATCCCTAAGGTTGTAGAAACAGCAGGAAAGCTGCTCTGCCTGCGGAAATCCCAGCCCCAGCTGCTCTGAACAACCCCACTGCTGGGACAGGTTTGCTACAACCTCCAGCATGAAGTGCTGGGCTGGTTCTGTCTGCCCTTGACTCAGACAAGGATCTGCTGTGTTGTGCAGCTCATGCTGAGCACAGAAGGAGTTGTGTCCGTGCCTGGAATGGTGTTTGGGACAGTTGTCTCCAAACAGCTGGATAAGGGAATGACACAGCTGTGTGTGTGCTGGGTGGATACTTATGAGGATCCTGAGGCTGCAGGATTCCTCCTGCTGTCTTTCCCATTCTCCTTAGGGGACTACAGTGACCAGACCATCGCTCTGTGGAGCACCCACACCTTTGAGCTCATGCTGTCCACTTGTGTCTCGGAGCCACTCCACGACGTGGCCTTTAGCCCTGTCTCTCACCAAAGCCTGGCCTGTGTGGGGAGGGGAGCTGTGATGTTTTGGCTGTTGGAGCAGCATGAAGCTGCTGTCAGCCTCAAGGTAAACCTCCCTTTTACCTTTTAAAATTTATTTTCAGCATCTCTGCTTTCTGTTCCAAGCCCCTGGTGAGGGCTCTGTGAGAGCTGATGATTTCTCGTAGTGAAGTGATGTTGGCTGTCCATGAGCAGCTTTTGGTTGTATTTGAGGCATTGACTGCGGAAATTGAGGGGAGAAGGATGGGGGTTTTTTGAGCAGCTTTTGGTTGTATTTGAGGCATTAACTGCATGAATTGAGGGCAGGAGGATGATTTTTTTTTCCTGGTGTAGCTAAGCACCTTTGTTCTCTTTGACATTCCTGGTTTTTGTGCTCTGGCAGGTTCATCGAGCCCCTGCCCCGGACGTGCTGGGGCTGGTGGAGGTGACATCTCTCTGTTATGGTGCTGACACTCTCCTCTACAGTGGGACCAACTCAGGCCAGATCTGTGTGTGGGACACGGACACCAACTGCTGCTTCATGACGTGGGAGGCAGACGAAGGCGAGATCGGTGGGTGCAGTGTCAGGGCTGGAACAGGGAACTTGCTGGGAAAAGAAGAGCCATGAGCTTGCAGACTTCCCATTTCAGTTGTGCTCGGAAAACCAGATGCAAGATGTGTGGAGTGGGAATGGATCTGTGACCGGGCTTTCCTCAGGGTCCTGGGTTTCTTGGGGGATTCATTGAATGACAGAATCATTAAGGTTGGAAAAGGTCTCTAAGATCATCAAGTCCAACCATTAACCCAGCATTGCCAAAGCTAGCACTAAACCATGTCTCCAAGCACCACATCCACAAGCTTTTACAACGCTTCCAGGGATGGTGACTCCACCACTGCCCTGGGCAGCCTGGTCCAAAGCACCTACAGACCTCTAGTTACAAAATCAGTGTTGGGCTGTAGAACCCCCCGCTTTCCTACCTGAATGCATCAGTGGGCTGCCTGTCAGGAGCATACTTGGGGTGATGGCTGGGAGCAGTGGATGTTCACAGGTGCCCTCCATCCCCTGTGGCCTCCCAGGTGTGCTGGTGTGTCGGCACAACCGGCTGGTGAGCGGCAGCAACACGAAGCGCATCCGCCTTTGGGCAGTGGCCACCGTGCAGGAGCTGAGGCTGAAGGGAACCGATGCCAGGTAGGAGGTCA
The DNA here is from genome assembly GCA_013400975.1 of Atrichornis clamosus. Lineage (NCBI taxonomy): Eukaryota > Metazoa > Chordata > Aves > Passeriformes > Menuridae > Atrichornis > Atrichornis clamosus. Next base: position 22,167 of record WBMZ01012842.1, on the reverse strand, counting down.
TGGCCCCTCCTCTGGCAGCCCCCAGGACCTGTCTGAGAGGTGGCTTTTCACAGACAGACACCATGTGCAACCACGCTGCTCCTGCTGCTCTTCTTCCTTTGCTTTTCCTCTCCATCCCGTGACTGCTGATTCTTTCTGTCTGGATCTTTTGACTGAATTTTTGCCACAGGTAGCTGAACCCTCTTAGTAGTGGAAGTGGGTGGAGTTTCTCGTGGCTGAAGTTTGTGTCAGTGGTTTGTAAGAATTCCTTTAGGAGCACTTGAGAAAATACACTGCCTTTGTTTCTTCTCTCATGCTATTGCATCCCCTATTTCCTTTCTTTCCTGTAAAAAGATGGTTGAAGTGCAAATCACAGAATCACGGAATGGTTTGGATTAGAAGCAATCTGAAAGCCCATCCCATTCCAACACCCCTGCCATGGGCAGGGACACCTGCCACTATCCCAGGTTGCTCCAAGCTCTGTCCAACCTGGCCTTGGACACTTCCAGGGATGGGGCAGCCACAGCTTCTCTGGGCAACCTGTGCCAGGGCCTCACCACCCTCACAGGGAACAATTCCTTCCCAATATCCCATCTAACCCTGCTCTGTGGCAGTGGGAAGACATTCCCCCTTATCCTGGCACTCCATCCCTTGTCCCAAGTCCCTCTCCAGCTCTCCTGGAGCCCCTTTAGGCACTTGCAGGGGCTCTGAGGTCTCCTGGATGAACATCCCCAGCTCTCCCACTGCAATGGGAGTCACTGTTCCACGGACAGGAGCCCCTCACTGAACTGGGCTCACTAAAGAGTTGCATTTAAAGCAGGCAGAGTGGCTGTTCCAACATCTGAGCCATTCCTTCTCCCACCTTGCTCTCCTCCAGGTCTGGCTCAGTCCTGCTGGAACACGAGATCACCCTGGATGGGACCATAGTGAGCGCAGCCTTTGACGACTCCCTGGAAATGGGAATTGTGGGCACCACGGCAGGGACCCTTTGGTACATCAACTGGGTGGAGAGCACCAGCATCCGACTCATCAGCGGCCACAAGAACAAGGTCAGAAGGGCTGGGCTGGCTTTGAATTTTGCTGTTGTTTCAGGGTATCTTTATGCTACAGAAAACAGGGTTCAAATTATAGGAGAGAAGGTGTTTTATATTGACCTGAGGTGCACAGTGCTTTGGGGTTACATTTATTGTGCAAGGTACCTGGGCCTTCCTTTGGGGTTAGGTTTAATGTTTTCCATGCTTGTTAAGGTTGGAAAAGACCTTTAAGATCATCAAGTCCAACTGCCAACCCAGCACCACCACCATGTTCACCATTAACTCATATCCTCAAGTGCCACATCCACACATTTTTTGAACACTTCCGGGGCTGGTGACTCCACCACTGCCCTGGACAGCCTGTGCCAGTGCTTTACAACCCTCTCTGTGAGGAAATTCTTCCTAATATCCAATCCAAACCTTCCCTGGTGCAACTTGAGGCTGTTTCCTCTTGTCCTTTTAGCCTAAAATTTAAGCCCAAAACCAAAGCACTGCACCTTCCTTTATGTTCCATCTCATCTGGTGTCTCTCATGAGTGGAATCCTGGGGAGGGGCTGATGTGCTCTGGGCTGTGGCACCTGTAGAGCCCCTGTTCTCCACCTTTTTCCTGGAGCAGGTGACCGAGGTGTGCTTCAGTCCTGACGAGACTCACTGTGCCACGTGCGGGGAGGACGGCAGCGTCAGGATCTGGGCTCTGGGCAGCACGGAGCTGGTGGTCCAGTTCCAGGTGCTCAACCAGGTGAGTGTTTGTGGCACATCAGTCCCTTCCTCCTGGCAGAGGGAAGTGTCCCCGTGTCATCGTGTCTCTGATTCCTTTGCAGAGCTGCCAGTGCCTGGCCTGGAAGCCTCGTTCCATGGGGGTGTGGGGAGCTGAGAGCCAGCACGTGGTGGCAGGATACAGTGATGGCACTGTCCGTGTGTTCAGCGTTTCCAGGACGGAGATGGAGCTGAAAATGCACCCCCACGCTGCTGCATTGACAGCAATCACCTACTCCACAGATGGTGAGGCTGCCTGGGGTGACAGCAGGGATATGTGGCCTTGGGGAATGTGGCTTGGTGCTTCCTGGGTTATCCTGACCTCCAGCTGCTCTGTGTCCTGGCCACCTGCCCAAAACCCTGGGGCCAGGGAGAGCCACAGAACTTGTCTCAGTGAGCCCTGGTGGCTCTGCCAGCTGAGCACGTGGTAGGTGGGACGAGGAGGTGTATTGGCTCTGGGATAGCAACACACACCTCTGCTTACGATCTGCCAAGGCTCTCCTTCAGTATGCAGGTTTAATGGGTGTCTCTGAGCTATCTCATCTTACCCAGCCCTTGACTGGGATGTTTCCAGCCTTTCACAGTATTTCAGGACACGGGTATCCCATAATCTTGGACCTTTCTCCTCTGGGCTTTTTCTTCTCCTACAAGAAGTGTCTCATTCTTTTCTCTCCTCTGCCAACAGGAGAAATGATCCTATCAGGAGGCAAGGATGGGCTGGTGGCTGTCAGCAGCCCTCGCACTGGAATGACCATCCATGTCCTGGCTGACCACAAAGGCTCCCCCATCACTGCTCTCCAGTGCACCAGGAAGCAGGTGAGACCTCAGGAGCGAGTCCCATGTGTCACTGCACAGCTCTGGGAAGTGGCATGGGCACCAAGTTTGCTTTGTTGCCCCTTGCTTTTCCTCTTTGGAAATCTTCCCCCATCCCCTCCAGGTACAACCTGAGTGAGGCTGTGCCTGCGGGGGGACCTTTGGTGGCAGTTGTGGACACCCTGCACACGGGTGTTACACGGGCCTGTGCCACAGGCTCTGAGATCAGCATCCCTCAGGAGAAGCCTGTGCTGTGAGCTTGCATTCCCCAAAAAGGCTCCTCAGCAGCCTGGCCTCCTGTCCCATTCCTCTGTGTGTTTTCCTGGTTGTGCAGCAGTGGGATGGATTGAGCAACTCCTTTGTCCTCCTCTTCGTGGAGAGTTTTTTTTTCTTTGCACAGCTGAAATGGGAAAAATTTTCCCTAAGTTCTCAGGCTTTAAAATAATCCATGCTGCAAGAGCTGTGTTCCCTGGTAATTTTAGACTGAGGAGATCCTCCTTGATTTTAGGTGAAGGACATTGTTAGGGGACACATAATATTGGAAACAACTCCCCTAGGAGATGTGCAGATCCAGAGGGTGTTCCAGGGAAGAGAACTGTGTCGTTCAGGCCAGGGTTTGGGTTAGAAGAGACCTTAAAGATCATCCATTTCCACCCCCTGGGACGGGCAGGACACCTTCCACTCTCCCAGGTTGCTCCAAGCCCTGTCCAACCTGGCCTTGGACACTTACCTAACAGGACCTAACAGAGGTCACTCCTGGCGTTGATCCCCTACACAAAAGCCCCGTGTTCCCATGAGCTCCTGCCCCACTCTCTGTCACCTTCCTTCAAAGCCTCTGTTCCTCCAGAGTCACAGGGCTGTGTTTCTGCTCCGTAGTACCACGACTTTGGGATGCAAGGAGGGGAGCTCTGGCTGGCCACCAGCTCCGACCGCCGGGTCAGCGTCTGGGCCTCCGACTGGCTCCAGGACAAGTGTGAGCTCCTCGACTGGCTCAGCTTCCCAGCTCCTGCTGGCCCCGAGGTGAGCGAGGCACCTGCCAGCCCCTGCCTGCTCCTGGCGTGGGGCTGGGCACCAGCAGAGATGGAGGAGGGATGCACAGGGCTCTGAAAGAGAGAGTGTGTGCTGAGGAAAGCCAGCACTGTTAGTTCTGCTCTCAGAGCATCTTGGCAATGCACCTCCTTGCGTGTGGAAAGGAATTGTAGCAGTGCCAGGCTGCCCTGGAGCACTGACTTTTAAGCATGAAGAGCCCTAAACTGCACCTGCAAAGAGCCGACAGCCCCGTGCCAGCAAAGCAGAGCCCAGGCAGCCATGAGCACGGTGTGCAGGAGGGAGAGCTAATTATGAGTGTGCTGCTAATTCTGACAGTCCCGAGGAGAATGAATATTCTGAGCCAGGAGCGCGGTGACGGCTTCACAGAGCCAAGTACTCAGCCCTGTGTGTCCCTGCTGCTTGGCAGAAGCCTCTGGCTCCAACCTAGGGGTGAGGTTTGGGCAGCAGGACACCTGCTAGAAAAGCAGGAGGAACTGTGTTGGAGAGGATGGAGATGATCCCTGGTACAGGTGATGTTGGCAGGCTGAAGGGAGCTGGGTGTTTTGGGGGAGCAAGACAGTGCCTCAGCCTGGATCCATACAGCAGCTGGTTTCTGTCAATGTTTCTTCTGTTTATTTCCAAAAAGATGGATTTTCTTTGGAAGGAACTCGCTACAGCTCTCCCCACAGCAAGAAGCTTTGATCTTGCATCCACTACTCAAGATCTGCCTTCTGGGCCCTGTTTTCTTGTGTTAAACCAATCCATAACCCAATCCCACCCTCAAGCCCAGCAGCAATAATATCTCAGTGGGAATTCAACCTGTTGGACCCTCATGTGACCTTCTCCTACAACACTAAACAATTTGCTTCAGGTTCCCATGACAGGCTGTGGTTGCTCCTTCCTTTCCATGAGCACATCTGAGATGGGAACGCAAGAGGGAGGAAGCAGCCTCCACCATCCTAATTTCCCACTGCTCAAACAGTGACAGCCCTGGTGCCCCTCTGTGCTCTCCTTTTATCTCCCACTGGTTGAGATAAGAGAATCCAGCCTCAGTTTTGTTACCTTTGTTTTCCCTCACCAGGGTCTCGACAGCCTCCCGCCCAGCTTGGCTGCGTTCTGCCCTTGGGAACACGGTGTCCTGGTCTATGTGGGCTTTGGGATGCAGAAGGAAGCTTTGTTCTACAGCCTGAGGAAGAAACAGGTACCTGTGTCCTGCCACAGGCTGTGGCCACATCGGGGACAGTGGGGGCTGGCAGTGCTGCCGGTGGTCAGAGGGGTGGGGTGGGCTCAGGCAGCTACTCAGGGAACACGTTTTCATCCTGGAAACTCCCAAGTCTGGCCCAGGTGAGCAGCAGAGCCCTGCCCCTGCATCAGGCTGGTCTGGGCAGGCAGCCAGTCCCTGATCCCACTGGAGGGGAAGGCTGGCTGCTTCTAGGAGCATTAACACTCTCCCCATTGTCTCCTGCATGCCTGGGGCAGGTTTCCGAGCTGTGCACCCTCAGCCTCCCGGTTACCCTTCCTAGGGCTGTCGGTGCACAGCTCTGGGCTGTGCCTTCCCCCTTTGAGCTGTCCACGTTTCTCTTGCTGGGCTGCAGGTGTTCAGGAAGATCTCCCTGCCTGCCTTTGCCACGTCCCTCAGCCTGTCCCCAGCGGCGCCTTTCATGGCCATCGGCTTCGGAGGTGAGTGCCAAGGGTGCCGGGGCCCCTCCCTGGGCAGGGGGTCTCCCCTTCTTCTGCCAGAGGGGAAGCAAGAGTCCTTATTCCTCTAAACAAGAGACATGTCCTTAATCCCTGGGAGCTATGGTCCAGGGCAAGGAGAAACCTCTGGGAGATTCCAGAATCAGAAATGAGATGCATGAGCTCAATCCTGCTTGTCCATGGGCAGGGTTTGTCACTGGAATGACATCCCGGGGTTATGGGCTGTCTCCATTTCTGTGGCTGTGTGAGCTGCAGCGCAGGAGGCAGCAGGGACCTTCCCATGGCACGGGGACAGGCAGGACCCTGCTCCTGGCAAGGGCATCTCGCTTCCGGAGCTGTTTGGATCCACCTGTCCCATGTCACTCAGCTCAGTGACTCGACTCGCAGCCCAGCAGTGGCAAGAGAGCCTGGGGGATGACTGGGAATGGTCCTTCTGGTAGGGAAGACATGGACAGGGGCTGGGGGTGATGGGGAGTGGTGCTTCTGGCAGAGACAAAACAGAGGGAAGGTTTGGAGGTGACTGGGAACAATGCTTCTGGCTGGGAAAAGACATAGAGAGGGGCCAGCGGGTGATGGGGCATGGTGATCCTGGCGAGGACTAGACAAGGGAGAGGGCTTGGGGGTGACTTGGAATGTTTAGGAGGGGTAAGACATGGAGAGGGTCTGAGGGTGACTGAGTATGGTGCTCCTGGTTGAACAAGACATGGAAAGGGGTTGGAGGTGAATGGAAATGGTGCTTTGGGCAGGGACAGGACATGGAGAGGGTCTCTGAGTGAGAGGGAAGGATGGTCCTGGCAGGGACAAGCCCCAAGGAGAGGGTCTGGAGGGTGACCTGGGAGAGTCAGAGCCTCCTTGCCAGGCCCTGAGCTGCTCCTCTCCCCAGACCGACTGCTGCGGCTGCAGCCCTGCCCAGCCGGGGACCCGCAGGACTACGCCGGCCATGACGACACCGTGCACCTCTGCCGCTTCGCGCCCTCCGGCCGCCGTCTGCTCACGGCCTCCCACAGCGCCGTCCTCGTCTGGGAACTCACGGGCGGCTGAGCCGAGCGAGCCCGAGACCAGCGGCGGTTCTCCAGCAGGGCCCGGCACCCGGGACAGGCCCCGGCTCCGGCCCCAACCATTGCCCTCACAGCTGCAGGGGCCGGCGGCGGCGGGCCAGCCATGCGGCCCCGTCCAGCCTCGGGATGAGTTTCACGGCCCCGTTCGCCGTTTGTTGTCGTTAAATATTTTGTTTTCGTTAATAAACCATCGAAAGACGAACCGTGGAGGGCTCGGTGTTCTGCTGCCGCTAGGGGGCGCTGCGGTGCTCCGCGCCGCTCTGCGCCGCCACTCGGTGGTGCGGCCGGAAGTGGGGGGGGGTCGGGGAGGGGGAGTCGGCGGCGCCGCCATGAAACGGGACGTGCGGATCCTCCTGCTCGGGGAGGGTGAGGGGGACGAGGGTCCCGGGGAGTGGGGGAGGATCCTCCTGCTTGGAGAGGGTGAGGGGCGACGGGGGTTCCGAGGAGAGGATTTTCCTGCGAGCGGGAGGTGAGGGCGGGCGGGGGCCCAGGGGGGCCCCCCGACATCATAAGGGTCAGAGGAGCGGCCGGGCCTGCCCGTGGCCCCGGGCCCCGCGGGTGTCATTGTCATTAGTCTTTGCTCCGATCGTGGCTCCCACCTGCCGTTGTCTCCCTCAAGCTCTGTCATGCCGGCGCCAATGTCAACGTCCTCTCTTTCTTTCCTAGCCCAGGTGGGGAAGACGTCCCTGATTATGGCTCTGGTGGGAGAGGAGTTTCCTGAAGAGGTGAGTGCGGAGGGGATACACAGCCTCCCACCTCGGGCCCCCTAGCTGGGTGGGACGGCTCTGTCCCCAGTGTCACCGGCCGGAGATGAGGGTGTGTGGGAGGTGCTCACAGCTCTTGGGGCTGGTTCAGGTGAGGTCAGTGAGGACCACACGGAGCTCCATCTGAGTTGGTGTTTTCCTCAGTTTGTGCTCTGATCCCGACTTGGGGGCTGATCCTGACTTAGGGCTCTCTTTGCCCTGAGGAGGGTGTTGGTACCTCCCAGGGCTCCAGTTGCTGCTGCTGCGGGTTCTGTCATGTCCACCAGCACAGCAGGGCTGGCACCGCCACTTGGAATCCCTTGGAAGGAGCCAGGCAAGCTTCCCTGCCCCTCTGTACCCCCTGGAGATGGGTTTGGTTCTCTGAGCCAGGCCAGCTGTGAGCAGCAGCATCGAGCCTGCCTGTGCCCCTTGGAGCCTCCAGCTTGGCAGCTTGCTGTCCCAGCACAGTTTGCATAGGGAAATGGGATCAGTCCATCCAGGCACGTTTTCCCTGTGCCATCAGATGGCTTCTCTCACTGCTCATGAGCAGCTGGGGCCTTCCATGGTGTTGTGCTGGGCAGCATCAGCTCAGGGAGTCACGGGGGACCAGCCCTGTGCCCCTTCCCCTGCTTCCAGCCCAGCCCAGACAATGAGCTCAGCACTGCTCCCAGCCAGAGCCTGGGGTGCCAGGGAGTGCCCAGGGCTTATCTGCGGAGCCACAGCAGGTGCAGCCAGGATCAGGAGCTGCGTGTGAGGGAGGCAGGTGGAGATTTCAGCTCGAGGACACTGCCTGCACGAGGGCTGGAGTGCAGGGAGCCGCTGCAGCCGGGTGGGCCAAGAGCAGTCCGTGATCTGGAGCTCATCCCACCCTGGCAGTGGCCGCATTGGGATCTGAAGTCCCTTGTCACCTGTGCTGCTGGCTGCCTGTGGCTGCACGGGGTGTGCTGGCTTTGCAGGTGCCCCCCCGGGCCGAGGAGATCACGATCCCAGCTGATGTCACCCCTGAGAAGGTCCCCACGCACATTGTGGACTACTCAGGTAGGGCCCTGTCCTACCTGGCTTCTCCCTTTCCCTGACTGGCTGAGGGGATTGGGAAGGGGTCCTACTGCTCGGGCAGGTGGTGATGGCTCTGTTCCTCTTCCAGAGTCGGAGCAGACGGAGGAGGAGCTGCAGGAGGAGATCGCCAAGGTGAGCGGTGCTGGCCGGGATGGGGATGGGGGCTGCGATCCCCAAGGGACACGTGGCTGCTGCCCTCCCCGTTAGCCACCCGGGGAGGCACAGGCAGTTGGTTATCCATGGATTAATGCTCTTGGTTTGTTTAGAGGCTTGTTTAATCCTGCTCTGTCTTGTAAGCTGTTGTGTGTGACTTGTCCAAGCCCGCTGGGGCGCCTCCAGAAGGAGAGCGGCGGGGGGCGGCTCTGCCCGTGGGAGGTGGAGGAGGCTGCGGAGCAGATGATGTGCTCTCAGCCTCGGGATGTTCCCCATGGACTCAGAAGAGGGGAGAAGCAGTTGCTGGGTTTGGGCAAGACCCTCACTCCCTGTGTTAGAACCCTGTGGCTGCCTGATGAAGCAGTGGCACAGAGGAGTTAATTTGGGAGCTGGAGCCCCTGGGGAGCACTGGGTAGGGAGGGATGAGGGAGCCCTTGGAGCAGCCACGGAGGAATAATTAAGTTGTCTGGCTGGGGTGGACCCAGCTGCTCTTTGCCCTGGGATTAGCCTTGACTCTGCAGAGATGAGGACCTTTTAATTATGGATAATAAAACTATCTGTCTCACGTGAGCAAAGCTATTTAATCTCTCAACCCCAGTGGCTAACGGCCGAGGAGGTGGGCACGGGGGTCCTGCTCCCTCCTCCCAGACAACAGGAGTACACAGAGGCTTTAAATGGCTCCAGGAAATCCTGCCTAAACCCTTGTATGTCCTCGGGATTAGCATTAAACTCTCTCCTGAAAGGACCAGTGATCCCTCCTGTCTGCTTCCGATAAAGCCTCCGTGCCGGTGCTGTCTGGGAGGGGAGGACAGAGACAGGGTTGGTGTGGGAGGGGGATCCAGGCAGACATGCATGGGAGCAGCAGCTCCTGAGGCAGAGGAGCTGCTCCCAGCAGCTCGTGGGCTCGTGCTGAGGGTGGCCAAGTGAGAGGCAGGCTGAGGGCTGTGTACGTGTCCGCGCTCACGTGCGCTCAGCCGCGTTTCCGTGGCAGCTCAGCCGGCGTTCCCTGCTGCTGCCACGGCGTTCCCTGCTGCTGCCACGGCATTCCCTGCTGCTGCCACGGCATTCCCTGCTGCCACGAGTGCATGCAGGGACTCCCTCACCACCTTGTCCCACTTCTCTTGCAGGCCAACGTGGTCTGTGTGGTGTACGATGTCACCAAGGAGGCCACAATCGAGAAGGTAATGGGTCCCCACCACAGCCCCACTCCAGCAGCAGAGCCAGAGGGGATTCCCAGCACTGGGGTTTCCATGCTTCCTGACATGATGTGGACATGTACTGATGGCCCCCAGCCCTGTGAGAAATTTGTGCAAGCAGAGGCTGAGCACTGCCCAAGCTTGCTCCCTTACAACAGGACAACAGGCTTGTTGCATCCTCGTGCAGGCATCCAGCATCCCTGGGTCTGCTCTGCCTGCTGGTGTGGGAGAATGCTGGGGAGCAGATGGCTGCAGGGCCCTGTTGCTGCCTGGGAACTGCCTTTCCCTGCCCAGGCCATGCTGATAGCCCTCTCCCTCTGCTTACCTTCCAGATTCGCACAAAGTGGATCCCCATGGTGAACGGGGGCCTTGAAAAGGGATCCAGGTACTGTGTGGGGTGTGACCCATGGGTGCAGCATTGGGACATTCTGGGGGCTGTGGGGTGCCCACCACCCTCACCTCCTTTTGAGGGTACTGAGACCAAACCAGCTTTGTGGTTTGTTCCACACCAGGTTGGACAGGGCTTGAAGCAACCTGGTCTAATAGGTGTCCCTGCCCATGTCAGGGAGTGGGATGAGATGGCCTTTAAGGTCCCTCCCAATCCAAACCATTCCAGGTCTGGCTTGTGGCCAGACCACTTGTAGCAGAAGAATGTGGGGGCTTTTCTCCCTCAGAGATCCACTTGAGGCAGGGGGCCACTGGAGAGGGATCCTTCTCCCTTCTTGATCGCTTCTCAGCCAAACAGGGAGAGGAGGCTGCCAGGGGAATCTGGGAGCACAAAAGCTGCAGTCCGTGTGGGGATCACTTGGGCAGAAGGCTGCTGTGCTGGATTAAAGGCTCCTGAACATATTGTTGCTGGGAGAAAGCGTAAGCAGGATCAGGCAGTCTGTTTCTCCAGATGGATGCTCCCGGCTGTGGGAGGCAGGAAAGCTGCTCTGGACCTTGCAGAGGAGGGTTGGGGGGCTCCCCAGCCTGCCCGTGGCACCACCAATGGCTGCAACAGTGCTGGGACCAAGAGAGGGGTGGCCTCACTTGTGCTCTGTGTCTTTCCTAGAATCCCCATTATTTTAGTGGGAAACAAGTCTGACCTGCAAGTGGGCAGCTCCATGGATGTCATCCTGCCCATCATGAACCAGTTCTCGGAGATTGAGACCTGTGTGGAGGTGAGGGAGTCAGAGGGGCTGTGCAGAGGCTTCCCGGGAGCTCGGGATGCCGGTCTGGTGGGAGTCAGGGAGCCTCTGTGCTCCTGGGGAGCTGCCCTGCTGGCCTTGTTCTGCAGAATTCCCTGTCCAGGGATTGAGAGGCTGTGCTTTGGGCTTTCTGCGCTCTGCCCCTTGCAGGGAGCAGGATTCAGTGTCTGCCTTCTGTGGCTCTCTAGCTGGAGCTGATGTTGGAGCTACACACGGGCCCTGTTGGCTCTGGGACTATGGAATGGGCACAGCAAAGCCAGAGCCAAACCCAGGAGTTTGTCCCTTTTGATTTTTCCTCACGGTGGACAAACCTCGTTCTGTACTTTGATGCACAGCTGATCTGTCTCAGGAAGCTCCTATCATCCTCCTGCCCTTTTCATCAGGGCTGTGTCTTCCTTTGAATCCCCAGTGCTCTGCCAAGAACCTCAAGAACATCTCTGAGCTCTTCTACTATGCCCAGAAAGCTGTGCTGCACCCCACTGCCCCACTCTACGACCCGGAGGAGAAGCAGGTGGGCTCCTGGAGGAGTCTTCTCATCACAGGGCTCTGGGCTGGAGCTTTTGGAAGGAAAGTGGAGGGTTTGGGCTGCCACAGGCAGGCCAGGGGGACAGTGGCCATGTCCTGTGCTCAGTACAGCCAGCTGGGCAGACCCAGGCCAGGGAGACCTGCAAGGACCACCTGGGTGTGTTGGGACAGAAGGCAGTGTTAGTTGTGGGGGGAAGGGTCTGGGAGAAGAATTCCCTGTGGATTGGCCTCTTTGACTTTAGATTGGATATTAGGAAAAACTTCTTCGTGGAAAGGGTGGTCAGGCACTGGCACAAGTGGAGTGGTGGAGTCACCATTCCTGGAAGGATTTAAAGCTGTGTGGATGTGGTACTTGGGGACATGGCTTAGTGGTGGCCTTGGCAGTGCTGGGGGAATGGTTGTACTCTATGATCCTGGAGAGCTTTTCCAACATTAATGATTCCATGATTCCCACCTCCAAGGTGGCTGTGGTAGTGGCCTAGCTGGGCTGTGCAGGAAGGGCACCCTCTGTGTGTGGGGCTGCAGGAGGAAGGGCCAGGCTGAGGTTGGGGCCCTGTGATTGTCCCCGTGGTTGGTCCCTTGCAGCTCAAACCCGCCTGTGCACGAGCACTGACCCGGATCTTCAACCTCTCTGACCAGGACAACAACCAGATCCTCAGTGATGATGAACTCAACTACTTCCAGGTAGGGTGGCCGTGGAGCTGAGATATTCCCCAGTGCCTGGGGATCCCTTCCCATCCGGTAGCAGGCAGGGAAGCTGCCCCTCTCCTGACACAGCCATACTGTTGCCACTCAGTACCTCCACTGCACAGCTAAAGCACTGCAGGGTGCATCTCTGAGCACATGGGGTTCCATCTGCCTAAGCTTGGGCTCAGTCTGCTCTGCCATGGGAAGAGCAAGAGGCTTTGGAGGTGCTGAGAGTCCTAAGTTATTGGGATGCTGAAGAATAGGGGTTTAGTCAAGGCTTAAGGCAGAAATCCCTGAGCTTGAGTGGATTTTCTGTCCCTGAAACCCCATCCCTTGCCAGGGGAGAGGGAGGCTGGTGAGACAGGGTTGTGGTCCCTGAGTGCTTTGCTGACAATGGCCTTCATTCTCTTGGGAGGCAGAAGTCCTGTTTTGGAAACCCCCTGGCTCCCCAGGCCCTGGAGGATGTGAAGATGGTTGTGTGGAAGAACACGACGGATGGGGTGCAGGACAACGGCCTCACCTTGAATGGTAACAGCATGGGGGCTCCCTGCTCCTTCCCAAGGGATGGAGGGACCTCTTTCAGCACATCCCAAGGGACCCTGTCCTTGGGCTGAGCCTCCTGGCTCTCATTCCAAGCCTAATTAGTCCCTCTTCTTAAAATAAGCCAAAGTCTGCTGTGACTACTAGATCTCTGTGTCCAAGCAGCCTGTTTTCCCAGGGAAAGCATGATTCCTGGGAGTGGATCCCTGAGCCTGAATTGACTCCACTGTGGCTGAGTCCCCTGATCTCTCCTGCAGGCTTCCTCTTCCTCAACACACTCTTCATCCAGAGGGGCCGGCACGAGACCACCTGGACCATCCTGCGCCGCTTTGGCTACGACGATGAGCTGGAGCTGACAGATGACTACCTGTACCCACAGTGCGTGCCCAGGGGGTGTGCAGGGGGTCACATTCCTGTGGTGCATGGCTCAGGCTCCCCAGCACCTTGGCTGGATCCTTCCTGCACCCTGGGAGCTGCTGTGGACCCTTAGGTTTGAAGTCCTCACATTCCCCTGTGGGCAGGAGCTGACACGTGGGGTAGGGGACAAGTACAACAGGCCTTGGGGCTGCTGGCTCTGATCTAGGCAAGCAGGGAGGTGGGGAATGAAATCCCAGACTTCCCTTGACATCAGTGAGGGGTTCCTGGAGGCTACTCTGACCCTGGCTGAGGCGAGGCAGAATGGCTCTGTCGGGAGCAGTGAGCTGTCAGCACAGCCCTCCCGGCTGATTCTGCAGCTGCTGTGTCTTCTCTGCTCCCTGCCACCCTGGAGATGGGGATCTGGCAGGAATGGAAGGGTTTGGCTTGGGAGCTGCTTCCTCCTCTTCCCAGACAGCAGGCTGCAGGGAGGTGACAGGGACATGCTGGTGGATGGCACCCCGGGGCACCGCTGTGCCCTGCTGAAGCCCTGGGCATGAGGCAGAGCGAGGGCACAGCATCTCCCTGGATGCTTGGGATGTGCCGAAGAAAGGCTGCTGTGCATCCTCAAGGGATTCTCCCCAGTATGAGGGGACTGTATCAAAGAATAGCCAGGCCTGGAGGCAATGGCTGACCTTGGACAGGGAGGGAGTGGGAGCTGTGTCCTCTGGATGAGATGTGCTCACACACTGCCCTTCCTTCGGGGCTTGAGGAGGCTCATTTGGGTGTCTGAACTGAAGAATAAGGTATGAAAGATAAATGGAAGGTTTAGATTGGATATTAGGAGACATTTCTTCACTGAGAGAGTGGTCAGCCACTGGCACAGGCTGTGCCAGGGAAGTGGTGGAGTGCCCATCCTTGGAGGGATTTAAAAGCTGAATAGATGTGGCATTTGGGGACATGGATTAGTGGCAGTGCTGGGGGAATGGTTGGATATGATGATCTTAGAGGGCTTTTCCGATCTAAATCACTCCATGCTTTTCCCAACAGGTTCCGCCTGCCCCCCGGCTGCTCCACGGAGCTCAACCACTTGGGATATCAATTCCTGCAGAGGCTGTTTGAGAAGCACGACAAGGTGGGCAGCAGTGGTGGGGCTCCTGGGGAGAGGATGCTCTGCTGGGCCTGCACACCTGGGCACAGGTGCTCCCTGACCACCCCTCTGCACCAGGGAGCACCTGTGAAGGGCTTTTCTCAGCCACAGCATTCCCTCTTAGGAGACTTTGGGAGCAGGAAGTGCCCACAGCAAGCTGTAGGTAGTCTGATGGCTTGTCAGGGATGTGGGGTTGTGGTTACTACCCTCGACCAAAGGTCGGTTTGGACCTTCAGGGCCTGGGACTGAGTTGGCATCAAGCTGCCATGGTCCCTGTAGTGCCTGGCTGCAGTGGGCAGGGTGGCAGGGAAGCAGGGAAGTGGGCAGGGTGGCAGGGAAGCAGGCAGGGAAGCAGGGAAACGGGCACAGCTGCTGGCCAGCAGCCACAGACCAAGCACCAGCATCTGCCAGCCTGGTGGAGGGGTGCCAGGCCGGAGAGAGGGAGAGAAAGCAACCCATTTGTGCCAAATTCAGGCTCTTGGAGTGTGGGAGAAGGGGATGTATTGGATCTGCATGCAGCTGCTCGGACTTGTTATTCACATGTTGATGTGCACCTGGGGTATGGCAGCTCTGGTCATGGGGAATGGCAGCACATCCCTCTATGTCCAAGTCAGCTCTGTGGCCACAGGGAGAGGCAGAACTGAATGGATGCACATCCCTGTGTGCCCAGGTGCCAGCAGGTCCCCTTCAGGCAGAGCAGCCTGAGGGTGCTGCATTGCCCTGTGGTTGGCTGGTGGCCCTGTGGCCACACGCAGACCTTGGGCTACTTACCCTGCAGTGTGGTAGGCCAGGCTGGACTGATGCAGGCTGTTGTGGGACAACTGGTCCCAGGGAAGCCAGGAACAGCAGCTCAGGGCTGTGGGGTGGGCGTGGGCAGGCCCTGCCTGGTTCCAGCTGCACTCCAGAGCTCTTGGCTGTTGTGCAGTTCTGGCAGTCCCTGGGGCACAGGCTCAGTGTGGTCGCCCAGCTCTGGCCTCGCTGCAATCGATTGCTGCCATTGACAGCATCCCTGTGACATTCCACAGCAGGGAGGTGGCCAGTGTGGCAGGGACCCCTCTGGGCACACACGGGCTGTGTCCTGGCTCCCCTTCTAACTCCCTGTGTTTTGGCAGGACCAGGATGGAGCCCTCTCGCACACAGAGCTGCAGAACTTCTTCAGCGTGTTCCCCTGCGTGCCCTGGGGCCCCGAGCTCTACAACACGGTATGCACCACTGATAAAGGCCTGCTTTCCCTGCATGGATTCCTCTGCCAGTGGACGTAAGCTCAGTCCCTCTCCCCAGCCCTTGGTCACATCACTCAGCCCTTGCTGACCCTCTTGGCGTGCTCTGTCTCTCCAGGCTCGTGGCTTACCTGGATGTACGGCACTGCCTGGAGTGCCTGGGCTACTTGGGCTACCCCATCCTCTCGGAGCAGGACTCCCAGACTCAAGCCCTGACAGGTATGGCCAAGCCCTCCCCTTCTGTCCCAGCTCCCATCCCTCCGGTCGCTCACCCACCCTCTCTCCTGCCAGTGACCCGGGAGAAGAGGATTGACCTGGAGAAAGGGCAGACCCAGAGAAACGTCTTCCTGTGCAAGGTGCTGGGAGCGCAGGGCGCAGGCAAGTCCGCCTTCCTGCAGGCCTTCCTCGGCAGGAGCCTGGCGGTGAGTGGCTGCTCCCTGTCCGGCCACGCTCCCAGGCCAAGCAGGAGGTACAGCTGGAGGTCCCGGAGCGATCTGACCCGTGATGGCACCTCCCTGCCCGTGGCCAGCCCCCCGTGTGATGCTCTCCCTGCCCGTGCTTCACACCACTCTCCGTGCTGGCGGTTCCTGCGGCTTTTGCGTCCTTAATGCTGGCTAGGGCAGTGGGCCTGCTCCTTCTGCTTGTCCCGAGGATCTGGAGGGGCTGTGCCTTTCCCCAGTGTGAGCACAGTGATGCTGACTTTCCCTGCGTGTTGGGAACAGCCCCATGTCAGGCCCTGCCTGCCCTTCAGGGGCTGTCAGACCATGGGGGCTCAGGGCAGTGTGAAATGCTGTCACCTCCCTGAGCACTGCTCGTGTCTCCACTGCCTGAGACTGTGTTTTCCTTGGTGACAGGCCCAGAGGGAGAACCCAGGACAGCCATCCCTCTACACCATCAACACAGTGCAGGTCAACGGCCAGGAGAAATACCTCATAGTAAGTCTGGGAGAGGAGGGGATGTGCCGTGCCTGGCTCTCCGCAGGGCTGGGCTGTGTCCCCGTACCCTGGCGCACACAGCTGGGCTGTGGCTGTGGCTGTGCTGGCACTGTCCGTGTGCTGGTGTGAGGAACAGCCGATGCCCTGGGACGCTGCTGTGCCACACCTCCTGTCCCCTGTGCCCCAGCTGTACGAGGTCAGTGCCGACACGACGTTCGCGCAGCCGTCGGACGCAGCCTGCGACGTCGCCTGCTTCATCTACGACCTGAGCGACCCCAGGTCCTTCAGCTACTGTGCCACCATCTATAAGGTAGTTGCCAGGGGCCCTGGGGGACTTCACAGCTGTCTGTTTGACTTCTCCAGGGCCCTGGGGGATTTCAGCCTTCGTGGCAGCCCACATCCCCCAGGGGTTGGTGGCTTACCCCCTCGCTGGGGTGTCTCCCTGTCTCTGCAGCAACACTACCTGGACAGCCAGATCCCCTGTGTCTTTGTGGCCTCCAAGACGGACCTGCCAGAAGCCAGCCAGCAGCCTGGGCTCTTCCCAACCGAGTTCTGCTACAAGTACTGCCTCCCTCCACCCTTCCTCTTCTCCTGCCACACCCAGGGACCACCCAGCACTGCTGTCTACACCAAGCTGGCCACTGCTGCCACATTCCCGTTAGTATCCTTCCCATGGAGGGGCTCTGCTGGGAGCACGGCCTGGGGAGGGGGCTGCTTCCACACCCTCTGCCACATTGCTTTTGCTTTGGTTTCTCTTCAGCTTTTGGTGTCACCGAGTGATTTTGGTGTCATCTAGGGCATGCAGTGACAGTACAAGCCTTAAACTCAAGGAGGGCAGGGTTAGATGGGATATTGGGAAGGAATTCTTGGCTGTGAGGGTGGTGAGGCCCTGGCACAGGTTGCCCAGAGAAGCTGTGGCTGCCCCTTCCTTGGAAGTGTCTAAGGCCAGGTTGGAGCCACCTGGGATAGTGGAAGGTGTCCCTGCCCCTGGCAGGGGGTTGGAACTAGGTGATTTTTAAGGTCCCTTCCCTCCCAAACCATTCCAGGATTCTGTTATTCCATGATGTGCTTATACAAATAATTGAAACACAGAGGCCACTTCTTCCCCTAATTGCAGAGGGGGGAGGTTTCCTTCTGCCCTCTGTGTGTCTCTGGCAGATTTAGTAGATAGATCCTGCCACAGGAGTGTTTATTTTTTGAAGCCTAAGATAAAAAATGCTGGAGAGGAGTAGCCAGCTTAGTTTGCCAAGGCCCACGGGGGGGGGTGGCAGCTATTTTCTCCTGATGAGATGGATCAGACTGAAAAAGAGGTCAGTGAAGCGAGACCTCTGTCACACAGCCTCCCTCTGGGAGGAACTGCCCCCCAGAGGGGCTGCTAACAGAGTAGGGCAGCATCAGGCCGGTCACGGGAGGTGAGGGGGGGTGTGGGAAGGAAGGAGGATCCCTGTGTGTGGAATTGCTCCGCTCCAGGGCTGGGAAGGGCGAGCACAGCTCCAGGGGCCGAGCCCTCGTGGGGAGAACGTGTGGGAGCGTTGGAAGGCAGGATGGGATTACTAGTGAGTAGTTTTCCCTCCAGCTTCTTTTCAATAAACAACTTTATTTTTAGAGCTGACGCTTTTTTCTCCCCCCCCCTTCTGCAGTATTAAAATTTAAATATTCTTAATATATCTTAGGGTATGTGGTATAAATAAATAACAGCGTAATGGAGGGCCGGGGATTGGCTGTGCTCCCCCGATGTAGTGGGGAATGAATTATGGATGTGCCTTTCCTCCTCGGAGAGGAGCCTGTTGGTGCAGGACAGCACGTGTTTGGGATGGGAATGTGTACATGGGGCAGGGCCGGGCTCTGTCCCTCGCTGCCCTTTGGTCCCTGTCACCGGTGTCTCCGTGGCATCCCAGATCTCCACACACTTGGAGTTGGAAAGGCAGCTTGACCTAGAAAGGCAGATACCTGTCTCTGTACTCGTACTAATTATTTAGGTGTTGGGGAGCTGTTTCCAGGGCAGGGGAGGGGACAGCCACATCCGTCCCACCCGCCCTCCCGTGGTTGATGCTGATGCCGGCTGACGGATGCTCCGCTTGCAGGGACGGGGAAGCTCCGGGAGCCTCCCCTTCAGCTGGGCTGTTTCTCCCAGTGCTGTGCTCACCCTGTGTGGGGTGGGAGCGCTGGGACAGCCCAACTCACCGACCTCTCCTGTGTTTCCTTGCAGCCACCTGAACGCCGTGGAGCTGGGAGTCGCGTCCTTCTGGCTGCGGGTGGCCCTGGGGGCGGCGGTGACGGCGCTCGTGGGGTTCACGCTGTACCGGCTGCTGGCCAAGAACAAATGAGAGCTGCTCTCCACCCCGTTCCCCATGACACCAGCTCCCCGTCCCCAGCGATGCCCAGTGAGGGGCCCTGCCTCAAGCTGGTCCCTGGTAGGAAATCCTCCTTTCCCCTCAGCCTGGATTGCAGGACCAGTGAAACCAGACCTCCCAGCAACCAGCGGATAATCCCTGGCACTGGCCAAGCCTCAGGTCAGGCCACTCTGCCAGGCAGGCTCTGCCTCACCAGCAGCTGGAGGATCACCCTCGTCTTTTATTCTGTTCAATTTTTTTAACGCTTGTTTTTAAGCTCAAACATGAGTGTTTCAGTGTCTGTTGGACTGGGCACTCCCCTCCCCAGAGGGCTGTGCTGGTGCCCTCAATTCTGGAGGGGGGCAATGCTCCCGGAGCCTCTGGGATCTCCAGCAGCAGCTGAGCTGTCAAATGAGCTCATGGCTCCAGCTCCCTGGGGCACATCTCCATCTCCTGTCCTGGTTTCCCTCAGCCAGGGTTGGGAAAGGCAGCCGGGGAGAGAGGGAGGGAGGGCCAGGCGCTTACAGCCCCCAGCCCCAGTGTTTTGGGGTCAGGCCTGCCCCCTCTTAATGGGACGCGGTGGCTGCAGCCCAGGGCTGAGAGGGGACAGTGGTACCCAGGGTCTGTCCCAGGCTCTTTGTTTCTGCGCAAAAATCTTGTGAGTCCTGCAGCGTGCCAGGCTCCAGGTCCATCTGCCCTCCTGTGCTGTCACCTGTGTGGCCTGTCCCCTCCCCACCCCTGGCCACCAGTGTTCATGGCCAACGGTATTTGCAGGTCTCTGGGAGCCCTGATAAGGACTAGGAGGGTGTTGGATAGCCATTGTGTGCCCAGTCCTTCCCTGGCAGTGCCATCACTGAGCTGGTGCCGCAGTGGGCCCCGTGGCCCGTGTCCTGCTGTCCCCTCTGTGGGGCCCTGGCCAGAGTGTGAGGCTCTGGGCATTGCATCTCCTGGTACCACTGGAAGCTCCTTCCTGCCATGTCCCCTCTCCCCTGCCCACACCTGAGCTCGACGCCCATCTGGGGCCAGTGTCCCTGTCTGCAAGTCCCCAAGAGCAAGGCCAGCACCCATCCCTGGGTTCCAGTCCTTCCAGGGGGAGCCTGGATCAGTCCCTGGCTGGTGCCACCAGCCTGGCCTTCCCCAGCACGCTCAGGGTCGGTCTCTTTGCAGGCAGCTGCAGGGGCAGCCCCCAGGTAGTACCTGGGGCTGCTTTTTCTGTGTTTTGTCTATTTAAACGTTTTATTGTGGCCTGGAGCCAGCGAGGGGGTTGAGAAGTCGCTGGGCAGCACCAGCGTCTCTCCCAGGGACAGTCCCAGGGTGGTGACCCCATCCCGCTGTCCCCAGCCAGAGGATCCCTGCTTGTGCCAGAGCTGCTCTGCCAGTCAGGCACCCTCTCGCTGCTGGCCCTGGTCCCTGGCACTGCCAGGGCCACGTCCCTGGTGTCTCCGTGTCCCTCTCTGTGCCCACCACGCGTGGCTCTGCCAGCCGGGCCCGTGCCTGGTGTCTCCCCGCTCCACGTCTGCTGGAGCTGTGACGTTTTAGGTTTGCTCTCTACAGCAAAATAAATTTTTACACACCTTGTGCTTGCACAGCATGTGCTACATCGTCTGGGGAGTAGGACCCTCGTCCCTGCTGGGGCTGCACAAAGCCTGGGGCCTCCGTGGGCTGTGGTGGGAGCAGGGCCAGCCCGAGGGCCTGGGCTGCCCCGTTTGAGGGCAGTTACAGGGATTTGGGGCAGGAGCTGAAGCCTGGTGTGCTGGACCAAGGCTCGGGGCTGGCCCGGGCTCCTTGGTGCTTGGGGATCCCTGTTGCAACAAGTGCCAGCCAAGGGGGAGAGACATGGAAGGAGATGGTGGATCCCTGTGGTTCTCTGCCTGGGTTCCGTGGGCAGCAGAAGGCTCAGGGGCCCAGGAGCCGTGGCTCCCTGTGCCCATCCCCACGTGGGGTTTGGGGCTCCCCACTCCTCTGCAGCCACCTTCCCCCTGCACCCACAGCTCCTGGGGCTGTGCCACCTCCCCTCCCTGCTCCCGTTTTCCCGTGGCAGCTTTTCCCTCAGCTATTTCTGTCTTTGCAGGCTCAGCCACGGGCGCTGGGCACAGGGAATGTGGGCGCAGCCGGAGAAAAGGCTTTTTCCAGAGCCCCTGCACTGAGGCTGGATGGGGTCGGACCGCTCCCACACGTGAAGCTGCCCCTCTGGGCTGTGGGATGGGAGAGGAGACCCTTCCCACATGGCCAGGCAAGGGATGGGGATGGTGGGGAACACAGCCTGTGCTGCCACAGAGGGCAGAGGAGGCGATGCCGAGGCAGACGGGACACGCAGTGCTCCCTGGTGACTCCAAACCAGGCTGGATCCCGTGGGAGCCGTGGGCCCACGTGCCATGGTGTGTATTAATAGCACTGGAGTGCCGGAGCCATGGACGCCGTGCTGGGACAGACACGGGGGTGGGGCAGGGGACACGCGTGGCAGGGCCGTGGGACCCCACCCGTGGCCACACACAGTCCCCAAGGAAGGAGCCTGGCAGGGCTGGGAAGCCCAGAGTTCCCTGGGAACTGCAGTGGGGCTGAGCCGTGGCTCAGGGGAGTGGGGACAGTGCCAGGGATGGGTGGTGGGGACAGCCCTGCCCTACCTGGGGATCCAGGGGAGCCTGGCCTGGGTGACACCATGCACATCACATTAAGGTGCCACGCAAGGGACCCAGTGCCCGGCTGCCCCACGAGCACTGTGCTGGGGCAGGGAACAGCAATGGAGGCCCCGGGTCCCCCGTGCCATGGGGAGCACCCACGGGGGATGTGCCTGGACCGTGCCAGCCTGTGGGTGCAGGGTCGGGATGGAGGGAATGTTTGCAGTCACCTGTGCCAGATTCAGCAGGTACCTGGTGCTGGCATGCTGATGTCCATTCTGGAATGCTGGTGCCCATGCTGGGATGCTGGTATCCATACTGAGATGCAGGTACTCTACCAGGATATGGATTCCTGTAGAAGGATGCAGATTCAAAAGCACGTACTGGGATGTGAGTACCTGTACTGGAATATATGTACCTGCACGGGGATACAGGTACTGGAAATGGAATACAAGTTCCCATTCCAAGATGCAGATACTGTACTGGGATGCAGGTATCACACCAGGATGCAGGTACCATACCAGGATGTGTCCACCAGTACTGGAACATGGGTACAGGTAGCGGGATGCAGGTATCCAAAGCAGGATGCTCACAGCTGTTCTGGGATGCAGGTCCTGGGCCAGGATGTGAGTACCAGTACGGGAATGCGGGCACCTTAGCAGGATGTGGGTACCCTAGTGGGATGTGGGTGCCAGTACTGAGATGTGGATACCACACTGGGATGCAGGTACCAGACCAGGATGTAGTTACTGTTTAGGGATGTGGGTAGCACTACCGGGATGGGGGTACCCATACTGGGATGCCCACAGCTGTACCAGAATGCAGATTCCCGTACTGGGATACAGGTACCTGTACTGGAATGCTGCTTCCTGCACTGGGATGCTGGTTCCTGTACTGGGATGCCGGTTCCTGTACTGGGATGCCCTCAGATGTACCAGGATGCAGGTACCCGTCCCGGGGTGCAGGTTCCCATACCGGGATGCCCACAGCCGTACCGGGATGCAGGCATCATCCCACGCTGCGAGTGCCCGGTGCCGGCTCCGGTCCCGTGCCCTGGGCCGTGTCCCGGCGCTGCTGGCGGGGCGGGGCGGGGCGGGTCC
>WBMZ01012841.1:0-13664 GCA_013400975.1 Atrichornis clamosus | reverse complement strand
CCCCCCCCCCCCTTCTTCTCCTCGTTTTTAATTTTTTCCCCCCTCCTTCCGTAATTTGCCCGGCTCTCCCAATCCGGTGTCATATTAAGGAGGATAATGAGTATTTACAACTCCAGCCCCGCTTGTCAGCGCCGTTATAGCCCCTATTTATATCCCGTGCCACTTTCCCTGGATTCCGGCTGACGGATGGCTTGGATTTATATCCCAACGTGGATATATTCCCCCCCCCCCCCCTTTTTTTTTTCCCCCTCTCCTTGAGGTCCCACCTTTGCCGGAGCTGCCGCTCGGGGCCGTGGCCACGAGGTGGCTCCTGGACCCCTTCTCCGGCCACCTCCAAAGCTCCAAAAAAATTCTCCAAACCGGGAATTACGACTCCGGGATGAGCCCCCCGCCACCCGCGGCTCCGTCCGGGCGCAGGCGCTGCCCGAAAGTAAAAAAATCTACACCCAAAATTCCCCTTTAACGGCTGATTTTGAGGGATAATGGGGGCGGGGGGAAAGCAGGAAGCGTGGGATATTGTTTTTAAAAGTATTTTTTAAAAACCGGCACCCAAAACGCCACGGGAAAAAGGTTTTCCGTGGCCACACGGCAAAAAAAAAAAAAACCTAGTAATAAATTATTCCTCGATTATGAACTCGCCTGAGTGGGGTTTTGGGGAAAAGTAGGGAAAGACGGGAAATGGGAGAGGCAGAGGATGTGGACGGGGATTGTCTTCCCTGGAAGGGCTGGATCAGACCCCAGGATGGGCCAGTATGGGAAGCTGGTGCCTGCACAGGTCCCAGGGAGCCCTTCCAGCCTGGAGCTGCGGGATGAGGCTGGAAGACCTAAATTTCTGGAAGGACACTGGGCCCTTTTAGGGCAAATTAACCAGAATTATCCCAGAACTCCTTTAATGAGGACCAGCACTGATTTTGGGGGTGCTGAGTTCATGAAAAGTCACCATTTTCCACCTCAAATTCCCTCCTGCATCCGGGAGCACCCTCCAACTTCCCAAATTTCATATTTATTTACACGAAAATTTTATATTTATTTTGCATGAAAAATCACCAGCGTTGAATGATTTCAATTCATAAGATTGACATAAAGTCAGGTTTTTCCTTTCTCTCTGAAGCTGCTTTCAAGTGGTCAACATTCCAATAATTTTCCAATCATCACCCTCAGCTTTTCTTCCTCCAGGAACCAGCGAGGGGTGGGGGGAGGGGGAAAAATCATTCACAAATTCTTTCGTCAGCCCCATAAATTTGAGCAAAGCCACAGTCAGCTTTCTGTGGACGGGAGACGGCCAGAATTCCATAGATCAGGATATAAATCCAATTCTCTTTACCTGCCAGGATTTCCTCGGAGAGCAATTTCAAGGTCACCAAGAATGGGGCCAAATCCTCAGGCCTTGATTCAGTTTTATTTAATAATTATTCTGGCTGGGCTCAGAGTTTCGCCCGTGACCCCCAGCCCGTCCCGGTGATGTTTAAGGAATGGTTTCATAAAAACCTGGATGGATGAAAGGTAGAAAATATTGGATCAGAAGCCAATCCCGGGGCTCCGAGCACGAGGGGATGTTTGTGTTCCAAATCCACCTCCGGAACCTTCCCCGTGTTCCAGGCAGTTCCTTAGGCCAGGGCAGGAAATTAATGACGGCCCCACTTTCCAATGACTAAAAACGAGGGAATAAAACCATTCCAGGAGCCCTCAATTTCTCGGGGTGGGCAGAAAGTGCCTTATTTTCATCATCCCTGTCACTTGTGACAAGTGCGGAGCGTGGACAAATCCCAGCTCCACTTCTGGCCATTCCCTTTTTATTCATCATGATCTGGAGCTGAGGCTCGACTGCCTAAAAAAAACCCATCCCTGAGTTCTCTTTTGGGGTTGTTTGGGGGTTTTTTTAAAATTTTTTTTGTCCCCCCCCACGGAAGGAACAATCAACTCTACGAAGAGCCAGGAAGATTCCGAGTCGCTTCCCGACTTTCCCAGCTCCTGCATTTCTGGGTCGACCAAACGGGCATTCCCACTGTCGGGAAAATAAAATAATACATAAAATGAAATAAAATTCGCCCTCTCAGTCCCTCTCCCAAGGCGTGGGAGGTGGCCAGAAATAAAACTGACTGCAGCAGCGAGGAGCTTTGGGCTCGATTTGTTCTCCCTCCGTTCCAGAGCCCGGCTCGCAGCATTCCCTGGAAGAACAGATGTCCCGGGGCCATGGAACCATTCATCCCAAGCACAGTTTGGGGGGTCACTCCCGCAGGAGCCAACAGCCGAGAGGGCTCCACAATTGGCATGAGAAATCTCCTTTTCTGATGAGCCAGGGAATCATCGGAAAACCAGGGAATTGCCGCCAGCAAAAGGCGCTAATTTGCCACACTCCCGGACGCGACCAGGGAGGGGGGAGAGGGAAGCGGGAAAAAGGGAAAAACAGGAGCTGGAGGAATAAAATCCCACCCAGTTCCAGCCCCGCCGTTCCGAACCCGCTGCCGGTTCTTCATCAGCGTGAAAAATGACAGCGGGGGCGAGATTTTTCTCTGTCAGCGGCGCTAAATGCGCGATTACAGCTGTTCATATTTTCCCTCTTAATGAAGGGTTGCGCATTTAAATGGGGAGATTTATGGTCCCCCGTGCAGCCGGGACCGCTCAGCCTCGAACGCTGCTCGTCTGTCCCGGCATCAATTCTCGGGTTCTGCTCCCTTTTTAAAATAATAATAATTATTATCATAATTTTTTTTTTTTTTTTGAGCCGCTTTTCGGCGCCGGGCGGGAGAAACAAAAAGCTGCGGCGCGGGGAGGACGGCGGGGGTGGGTTGCGGGGGAGAGGAAAACGAATGCAAGAGGTGAGAAATCACTGCGAGGACCTTTCCTGATGGAAACGCGGCGCTCGCCGCTTTGTTTCGTAGGGTGGTTTTGGTTTTTTTTTTTTTTTTCCTAATATTTTGCGCAGAAACCGGGCCCGAGGCCGGGTTCACGAACAGGTGAAAACGCCGGGAGTTTTTATTGGCGGAGCGGCGCGACCGGAGCGGTTCGCGTTCGCCTGCTCGGCGGCNAAAAAAAAAAAGTTTTTTTACCAAAAAAAAAAAAAAAATTAATTGGGAAAAGAGGGGAGGGAAGAAAAAAAAAAAAAAAAAAAAAAAAAAAAAAAGGAAAAAGACGGATGGTAAACTTGACCCGCCGCTGGTACCATCCCTGTGCCATTTTTTATCGGCCTTGGCCGCTCTTTCCCCCCCTTCCCCGCGCCCGCCCCGGGCGGAGGGAGCCGGGAAAACGGCGGAGCGAGGTGGGGTCAGGCGCGGGCGGGGGTGAAACTCGGTTCACATTTGCATAGGGGCGGCTTTCCACAATAGGGCCCCATCTGTTCCCGTCACCGAGTACAAATCGAGTGTCACCCGAGTCGCTGCAGCGGCCGCCGCGCCGCGGAGGGGACGCCCGGCTCGGGTTACGCGCACGGAGCCGCTGATTTGGGTTTAAATACCTGAGAACTGAAAGGTTTTTATGGCCCCCGCGGACAAAGGGTGAAGCTCGAACCGCTCCCCTCTCCAAACCCTGCGTCCTCCACGTCCCCCTTTCGCTCTTTATTATCCGCTGGGTGCTTTTTTTTCCGGCGAGAAAAATAATTAAAAAAGCAACGAGACGAGATTGAAATGTCACCAAAGAGCGAGGGATGGCGACAAATTTAGAGGGAAGACGGGTGGAATAGGGAAAAGGCGGGGGGAAAAGGATCGGCGGTGTAAACAGGAGGCGAACTCTGAACTTTCCGTGCCCTCTGGGGTCATTAATATTGTCGGGATGTTGTGCCTTGAACTTCGAGGAAATTTTGCCAGGGTGCAAATATTTGCAGCCGGGGTTCAGCAGAGGTGAAGCTCTGCCCTCGTCACCCCCTCCCCGGCTCCCAGTCCCGGTCCCCGGCCCTCGGGAGCTGCTCAGGATCCGTGTCCCGGGGCTGTGTTCCCAAATCCAGGCCGGGCCGGATCACGGCCCAAGTTCACAGCGAGTTTTCCTGATCTCTTTGGGGCTGCCCCTGCTCTGAACCCGGCCCGGAGCTTTCCTGGGGAGCTGCTTGGCCGCTGCTCCCTTTCAAGTGAGGGCTCCGCCGAACTCCTCCGGCTTCCCTTCCAGACGGGGTCAAACGAGGTTGTTCTGTGCCCCGATCCCACGACTTGTTTTGGGGGGAAAACCAGCCCTTCCACGAGTCCCCACAGGGAACAAGGAGCCAAATCCTCCCCCGAGCCACCTCCAAGCATCTCTTCTGGTCCAAATTCCACGATCCTGTGAGGAAGAGCCTGGAATTCCTGCCCTGTCCCACACTCACATCCCACCTTCCCGCCCCGGCAATTCCAAAACAACCCCACGCAGCCACGACTGGTTTTTCCTCCTGCCCTTTTCTTCCACATCCAAGGACACCCCAAGCACTTCCCAGCTGGATTACTGGGAAATCTACCCCTCCACCCCGCCAGAACACCCAGCAGCACTGCCAGAAATCCCAAATCCACCGGGAGAAACACAACAGGAACGGGAGCACATCCTTTTTCCACCCAGAACATTTACGGGGAGCCGAAATCCTATTAAACCCCCCTACGAACGGGCAGTTTCCCCCACTCTCCAGGGCCCGGCTGCCTTTCCCCCTGCCTGGAAAAATTCCCATAAACCAAGTGGGGATTTGCATTTCACAGGTTCGGGGTGTCCCTCATTTCCATGCAAGCTCCCGAAGGGAAGAACAAACCACACCGGGGGGGGAAAAACCCCATCCAAACGCCATCACCCAGCGTTTACCCTTCTGTTGGCTCCTAAAGAAAAAAAGCCCCATTAAAGAGCTGTCAGCGGCTTCATTCCGCTTTTCCTACAGGGATACGATCCCATTCCCTTCCCCAAAAGATAAAGCCACTCGTCTGATGGAAATATTGGCTGCTTGGAGCGCGTGGGTGTTGTTGGGGGGCGGGGAGGGGGGAGGTTTTTTATTTTTGATTTTTTTTTTTTTGTTCTTTTTTGGTTTCATTTTTTTTGTGAGGAGTGAACAGGAACTGAACCTTGAACTTCATTTCCCCTTTGAACTCGTTACCTTTTTAAACAAAATTCCCCCACGCTTCCCCCCGCCGCCTTCTCCTCCTCTTCCAACAAATTTCATCACAATTCCAGTCCCTTCCACTCGGCCTGGAGATCCATAATCATCGGCCTGACCTAATTACCTGGAGCGGGGCCTTTTCTCTCCAAGGTGAAACCAGATTGGTGTGAACAGAAGCTGACCCCGGCATTCTCCATATCCCAATTTTATCCTAATTATTGCGGACGAGGTTTTCCATCTTCCTCTGTCCTCCTTCCCCCCCTCCCCTCCTCGGTTGCTGTTTGGTGCCCTTTGGGTTGGGAGCTGCCTGGAGACAGGCTGGAAAAATCCAGCTCCTGGTGAAAAGCATGGATTTGTTGGGTTGGGTTTTGTTGGGGTTTTTGGTTTGGTTTTTTTTCCCAAGCTCCTGGTAAAAAGCATGGATTTGTTGGGTTGGGTTTTGTTGGGTTTTTTTGGATTTTTTTCTCCAAGTTCCTCCTGAAAAGCAAGGATTTGTTGGGTTGGTTTTTGTTGGGTTTTTTTGGGTTTTTTTCCCAAGTTCCTGCTGAAAAGCAAGGATTGGTTGGGTTGGTTTTTCTTGGCTTTTTTTGGGTTTTAATTTCCAAGATCCTGGTGAAAAGCATGGATTTGTTGGCTTGGGTTTTTTGGGTTTTTTTTTTCCGAAGCTCCTGGTGAAAACCATGGATTTGTTGGGTTTTTTGGGGGGTTTTTTCCCAGGCTCCTGGTGAAAAGTATGGATTTGTTGGGTTGGGTTTTGCTGGGGTTTTGGGGTTTCTTTTCCAAGCTCCTCCATTCCATTGGGAAGCAGGAGGTTCAGCTCCACAGTGGGAGTTCGGGGATTCCACAGTCTCCTCCCCAGGGAAGCCTGGGATGTATCCATGGATTTAAAACTGCCAGGGAATGGGAATTCTGACAGGGTTTCCCGAAATTCCTGAGCGAGGTGATGGCACTTGGGACACAAAAATTTGGGATCTGTGTGGTCCCACAGATCCCCCGTCCTCCAAATCCCAGGAAAAAGCTCCTCACCCGCCAGCCAAGGTCACTCAAGTACCCCAAAATCCACGTTTTCAGTGGAATTAGGTTTTTATCACAACAGAACCAGTGTGGCTCACGTGGACATCTCCCTGCTGGGGGTTCATTCCCAAAATCCAGCGGGAATTTTGAGGGTCCCGGGGCTGGTGCTGCCCCCGTTGGAGGTCAAACCTCCCCCCACTCCTCCCACATCACCCCTGGCCTGATTCCTCCGCCTGTTCGAACTAAAAACCCTTCAGAGCTGTTAATTCCACGCGAAAAAAAAAAAAAGGTTGGAAAATGGGTGGATTGCCGTGGAATGTCACCGCAGGAAGAATTCCACCCTATTCCAAGAGATGAAGGCACCTCCCTGGATGAGGTTGTGGAGTCCCCACCTTCTCCGAGGAGTTTTTTCCCCTTGAAAATCAAATTCCAGGCGACGAGAGGATGGAACTTCCCCCGTTAACCTGAGAACTTCTGGGAGATGGAAGAAAACTTCCATTCCCTCAAGGAGTCTCCCTGTCATTCCTTAAAACCACCGCGGAAAATCCAACGAATTCCCAGCTCCAACACCAACCAGGAGCCCCAGCCATGGAGAAATGGAGAAACGGCCCCTCTGCAACCTCCTCATTAGTCCCGGGCCATTAACAGTAATAATTAGCAGCTTCCAAAGGGTAAACAGGAGGAAAAACGGGATTATCCCGAGTCCTGCTCCCACGGGCCGGGGCAGAACGCTGGCTCATCCCAAGGGGAGGGAAAAAGGCGGCCTGGAGCTGCTCCTGGCCTTCAAATCCCTTCCTGGCTTCCCTCTCCTGGGTTTTTTTTGGGCCAAGGGAAAAGCAGGAGCCGGGATGGAAGGAGCCGGGTGGGTTTTTGTGCCAGGCTGGGCTCCATCCCTGCTCCCACGTCCCGGAATTCCGCTGGAATAAAGAGATAAATAAAGAGATCCTGAAGATCGAAGGAGCCAATCCCACCGCCTGCCCCAAGCCTGAATCCATGGCTTTTCCAGCCCGGGGTATCCAGAGGGGCCGGGGGTCTTGTGGCCGTTTTAGGGTGGTTCCGGCATTCCCGGGGCTCGGGCGGCTCCAGCTGTCCTGCTCCCACGGGGGCTCACCGGGAGAAACCCCCTCACCAAGGGGAGGAAAACCGACTTTGTCCCATCCCCAATCCTACTCCAACCACCACCACATCCCAAAAGCGCCCTCGATCCACAGGATTGTCCTGCTCCTCCTTTTCCCAGAGTCCTCTGATCAGGTTTGCCTATCCAAAAAAAAAGGAGGAAAAGGGAATATCCAAACCCCCGCCTTGCCTGGCCGTAATTCCCTCCCTTGCTTGGCTTTCCATCCTAAAAGTTTGGGATTTTTTCCACCTTCTCACTCAGCTTTTCTACTGCTTGGGGTTTCTCCTCCCCTCAGCGAGTTAAAACCCCAAAAATAAAATTTCAATGTTCCTGCTCAGCTCCTCTTCATTCCATGAAAACAAAAGCTGCTCCTTGTTGTGGCTTTCTTTTTTTCCCAAGGAGATTTCTCCCAAGCCGGGTGGGAGAAGAGACGGAATTTTCCACCTGGATTCAAAATCAAAATTTTTTTTTCTTTTTTTGAACTCCCCCTCAACAAAATCACGGATCCGACGGATGTGATCCAAGGAAAACGCAAAGCAGAGGTGGAATTTCCACCCGGGGATGGGAACGCAGCGAATCCAAACCAATCCTGGCCAAAAACAACCGGGAAGCTCCTCCTGGGAGCATCCTGAAGGTGCCAAACACAAGGGAAAGTGAGGATTTTTCACCTCTTCGGGAGACGCTGCCACAACCTGAGGGATTCCAAGTCTCGGCCTTTTCCTTGGAGGCCGCAAAAATTCCTCAGATTCACTGTCTGGAGCTCGGACAGGGATGTGAGCATGGAAAAATGGGAGAAAACCCCATTTTTATGGTATTATTTTGTACCTTGAAGGTTGTGTTTTGCTTCCCATCCATCCCGGTTCGCACGAAAATTTTATGGGAATTAGGGAGACAAAGCTCCCAAATTTCCCGACCCACTCATTTTCCCTTCTAATCCTATCGGGGAGGAAACAAAAGGGGGAAAAAATCCGAGGTGACGCCAGAATTCACAAAGACAACGCTGAGGTGAAGGTGAAAACCACTCGTAAAATCAGGGATCTTTAAAAAAAAAATAAATTTTTAAACATTAAAAAATTTGAAAATTAGAAATTGAAATGGAAAATTAAAACGGAAAGTTGAAAAATAAAAATTAAAATTGAAAATAATTGAAAACCAAAAATTAAAATTGAACCCTGAAAAGTAAAACTTAAAAATTAAGAAATGAAAAATTAAAAATTAAAATTAAAAAAATAATAAAACAATTTTTTAAAATAAAAAAGGACTTTAGGAGCATCCCGGCAAGAATTGCATCCCCAGCAACGAGCAACCCTCGGGCTGGAAAGGTGGGAATGACCTCAGGCTTTCCCTGCTCCAAGCCTCAGGAGGGGCAGCTGAAGAGGCGCAACATATCCCGGGATTTTCCCGAGCGTTTGATGCGGAGCCACGGCCAATCTCACCGGGAGAGGGAACGGAAACAAACAAACAAAAAAACAAAAAAAAACCCCAAAAAAACCAAAAAAAAAAAAAAGAGGGAAAAACCAATAAAATTAATTAATTTCCCCGCAGCTCCGGGAGAAGCGATCGCCACACGCCCAAAAACTGGCCCAGGGGCCACGGCCAAAAGCAGGGGACAAACGGCTTCTGTCACGTGGGGAGCGGCGGGCCTGGGGTTAGGCCGGGCTTTAGGCCCGGTTTTATCTACACGGAGTGAACAGCCCATTAATCCAGCGGGCGGGAAGAGCCTGAATTAGGTGGGAATGCAAATCCCGGGTGAAAGCAGAGGAAATAACACCGGGGGACACCGGGAGGTGAAGGATGCGGCTGGGGAAGGAAAACGGGATTCATCCCGCTGGAGGATGAAGCCGGGATGAAAATAAAGGAATCCAGGGGGAGATAAGAGGGGGAAAAAGGGGCGGAAAATAAGGATTTGCAGCTTGGTATCAAAATGAAGTGGGTGAGGTGAGGGAGCTGTGCCACGGAGAGGAGGGAGCCGGGAGAACAGGAGGATTTTCCATCAAAAACAGCAGCTGTGACATCCCACGGCTGGAGCCGGCCCAAAATCCTGGCAGCTCACACCTCATCCCGGGAGCACGTGGAGGGCAGGAAGAGGAAGAGGAACAGGATGGGAATCATTTCCCTCCCAGGGCAGAGGAGCCCCGGGCTCATCCACGGCTCCCTGGGATCGCCAGCCCTGCTGGGAAGCCTCGGGAAGGAAGCAGGGATGAGATCCAAGAGATTTCGGGAGCCCAAACCCCTCTTGACGAAACCCACGGCCTTTGGGGGACAGCAGAGCTCCTTCTTTGTGGTTTTTTTTTTTTTTTGGGAATTCAAAGCGGGGAAAGCCGGGATGCAAGGCCTGGGTGGATTTTCCAGGGTTGGCACCGAGCACCTCCCGCTCCGAAGCTTCCAGGGAAGCTCATCCCCATCAGGCAGCCCTTCCCACACACCTCATGCATCAGGGGTTTATCAGGAGCAGCTTCCCTGGTTTTGGAAGGAGTTCAGAGCGCACCGGGAGCTCCACCCCACTCGATTTTGTCCTCCCTCGCTTGTCGTGGCTCCCTCGCCCTCTCCGAGGCATCTCCTGGCCCTGACTCAGGACTGGAAAAACCCAAACCCCGCCAGTTTAAAGTTAAAATAAACTTCCGATTTCTCCCCCCCCAAAATTCCATTGTTTTTGCTTTGATCCCCCGCAGATGGCGGAGCACCTTTCCTGAGGGAGACTCCCGACTTTTATCAATAAATTCAAAATCGTGCTTTGGCCAGGGGGCCGCGAGCAACATTTTGGGGGGATTCGGGACGCTCCAGGGATTTGGGACGCTCCTCTCCAGTGGAAGGTGTCCCTGCCCATGGAATTGTGTGATCCTTAAGGTTTCTCCCAAGCCAAACCATTCCCTGGTTCTTCCCTGGAGCCGAGTCAAACCACCTGCACTCCACGGCAGCACCCAAAGGGCGGCTCCCCCTGGAAAACCAGGACAATCCTTCCCTCCTGCACCTCTGGGATGTGCCCAAAGCTCTTTGGGACTGTCCAGGCAAGGAAAATGAGGATTTTTCCCCAAAAATCTGCCCCAGACCAGCAGCTCCATCGCTGGGAAGGTGCCGCAGTCAGGGCATCTCGGTAAAAAACCCCAGGATGAATCTTCCTGGAAAACCAGGATAATTACAGGTCTTGGACCTGCCTAAAGGTCTTTGGGATTTTCCAGGCAGGGAAAACGAGGATTTTTCCCCAAAAATCTGTCCCAGAGCAGCAGCTCCATCGCTGGGAAGGCGCCACAGCGAAGGCAACTCCAAAACCCCAGAGACACAGCCCGGGCTGAGGGGGTATTCCAAGGAATTGCTCCGCTTCTCCGAGCACAGGGAGAGCAACAGCAGCAATTCCCCCGTTTGGAGCAGCAGCTCCCACTTCGACCTCGGAAAACGGGGAGCAAAAAAAAAACCGGGACGGGGTTTTGCAACCAAATCGAGCGAGAGCCGGGAGCTCAATTCCCGGCGCTATCAGAGGACGAAGGTTCCGTTATCTCTGAGCACCCACCCCTTATCTCCCGCAGACAATCGCCCCAGGAGAGGACCCTTAAATCCCCCCACAAGTCAAATTTTCCATGGCGTTCGAGCTTGGGAAGGAAAATCTGTCAGGGCTGGAGCTGATCCCGTCATTCCGGAGCGCCCTGGGACAAAGGGCGGAGCGGCCGGATGGACAAGGAGCTTTTGGTGAGGGAAAAGCGTTATCGGGGCGAGGGATGAGCCCCACTGCTCCTGCTGCTCTTCCCGCGACGCTGGATCAGGAAAAATCCCGGTTCTGCCCCAGGTAACGACCCCAAAATCAATCCCCGACACCGGATCCCACTCCCAGGGCGGGACAATCCCACTGGGAGTTGTTTTTAAGGAGCCGCTCACCACCCTGAGCCTCCAGCAAAAGCCGCTCTTAAAAAAACGCACCCCAGGTGACAACGACACAACATCCAGGCGGGAATTTTTCCTGGGATAAACCCCCCCGCCAGGTACAGCAGCTCCTGGAAGGGATTTCCTGAATTAAGCCGCGCTCGGCTCCTTCCGCTGCTCCCAATCCCCCTTCAAACGCCACCAAAAAAACACTTAAAAGGAGGTTTTTCCTTCCTTCCAGTTGTTCTTTCAGCTCAGGATTTATTGGGAGCGGGTTTTAAATTAAATTTTTCGGGACAGCGGCTCTCTTTGGGCACTCCATGATTTGCAGCCCTCCATAAGCTGAGCCGTAATTTAATGGATTCCCCGTTGAGCCGGGATTTAAGCTCAGGCTTAAGAGGGAACGAGCCCAGCAGCAGCTCAGCACGTGCTGGTGTGTCCACGGAAGGGCTTTTTCCTGGGAATTCCGAGTTCCAGGATTTGGTGGGGTTTTGGTCCATCGTTATTCCCACAGGAGAGCAGCCAAGGCTCTGGACGTGTTTGTGGGATGGGATTTGTTCCTTTGGGATGGAGCTTGCGCCTCCCCAGGGGAGAAGGGCCTCAAGGCTCGGTGTGCACACGGAATTCCGGGATCACTGAGGTTGGGAAAGGCGTCCAGGATCAACAAGTCCAAGCTGTGCCCCATCCCCACCCCATCACCACCCAGGCCACGTTTTTTGGTTTCCTTCGGAGCTCTTCCAATCCAGGAATTACTCGAGAATTCCAGCTCTAAAGTCGCCCCGCGGCTGGGCAGAAATCCAGTCCAAGACCCCATTTCCAACCTCATTTCCAACCCCTTTCCAACCCCTTTTCCAAACCCCTTTCCCAGACCCCAAACTGCGAAACCCGCGAAGAGCGAATCCCAACCGTAAATTCTAATTTTGTGGGAAAACAACTCCAGAGGTTTAATTCCTGAGGTTTCCACTCCTCCACTGCCAGGAGCCACCATGGAATTGCATCCCACTGGACGTGGGAGTTTAAAATAAAGGCTGGCCCAGATTTGGTGTGGTTTGGGTCGGGCTTATGTCCCAAAAAAAAGCGCGGAGGAGGCACCGGAGAGGAAAATCCTGAGAGATCCAGGATTCCAGCCCTGCCAGGAGCTGAGCATCCACCGGGATTTGCCTCCTGGGGCTCCCCTCAGTCAGAGCCCCTCTGTTATTCCAACGATTTCTGAAGAAAATCTGGTTTTTTTGGGATGCAGGGGAAGGTCAGGAGGGAGATCAGGCAAGAGGAGCCCCCTCAGCACAGGAGCAGCTTCTCCAAGCAAATCCCAAACATTCCTGGCTGGAGGGAAAACAACTCCCAGCTCTAAATGGGCTCAGGATCAGCATCTCCAGCTCCACCCGAGGGGAGCTGCAGCCACGAATCGGGAATTCTGCAGGAATTCCCGGCCCCACAACTTCCTGCAGCTCCAGAATCCCCAACAAGCCCCTGGAGCCGCTTGGGATTTGGGGATGGTTTGGTTTGTTTTAAGGGAAAACCGGGAATTTTGGTGGTGTTGCTCTCCCTGCTGCTCTCTGGACCATTTATAAATTTATTTCCCAACAATCCAACCTCCTCCTTCTCTTCATCCTCCCAAAAATTAATCCTTAATATAAACCCGAGCCAGATTGTTCTGTATAAAACGTAATTAAAATCTCCTGACCAGCCCCAAAACCATTCCAGGAACAATGCCAGACATTTATGGAGGTTAAAAATCCCAATATTTTGGTGCATTCCCATTCCAAAATGGATAAATCCAAGCCCTGCGGCTTTAAGGGAGGCTGATTTAGGGACAAAATTGGGGGGATTTTAGCAGCAGGTGTAGGGTTTTAGCAGAAGTTGGGGTTTTTAGCAGCAGAAGGAGGAAATGTCGGGGTTTTTTAGGAAATATTGGGATTTCTTTAGATCCTGGTCTCCTCCCCTTGGAAAACTGAGGCTGAACTGGTTAAACCTGGTCCAGGCCTTGAGGAGGAACAACTGATCCACGGATTTAACCTCTCATTCCCTGGCTTCGTCTGGATGGAGCCCAGCAAGGGAACAGGAAGGGTGAAGGTGCTTCCTCTTCCCAGAATCCCACTGGTCACAGACCCCCCCCCTTTTTCCCGAGTATTTTCCGTGCTGTTTCCTCGGGTTTCAGCATTTTCGGGAGAGGTTTTTATTCCGTGTATTTTTTTACTTTAAAATTTTGGGATTTGGGCAAGAGGCACCTCCGGGCCCTCCCTGGCATCGCTCCCTGGGTGTTTTCCCACTTCTTATCCCAGAGTAGGGCAGCAGCGGGGGAAAAACCCCTCCCAAAACTCCCGGTTTTTGGGGTGGAAAAGGTGGGATCTGCAGCTCCCGGCGTGGGAAAAGGGAATTGGGGGAGACTCCTGGGATGGGGCTGCGGGAGGCTTTGGGGCGCTGGGATGGGGCGCTCGCTGTGGGTTTGGGAATAAAAGGACCGGGAGGAGCGGGGCCCGCGCGCGTTCCCGGCCGGGCGCGTTCCCGGCCCTGCGCGTTCCCGGCCGGGCGCGTTCCCGGCTCTGCGCGTTCCCGGCCGCGGCCACACGAGGGCGCTGCAGAACTCCGGAGTCACCGCGCCCGCAGCGCCCGCGGACCCCAAATAACCCAGGGAGA
>WBMZ01012840.1:0-17851 GCA_013400975.1 Atrichornis clamosus | reverse complement strand
CTGGGACACAGCTCTGCCTCCGCAGCATGGTCCTGTCCCAGCACTTCACTGCCTGATGTGCCTCTGCTTGCTGGGGACACCACGAGAGGCAGGGAACACAAACTGTGGGGGATCAGCCTGGGATTTATCCCATTGGCCATGAGCCAGCTGCATAGTGATGCTGGGAAAAATCACTGGGAATCACCACGGTTTGTGGTGCTTTGCAGAGCAGGCAGTTTGATGGCTTTTCAACTCCATGTGCAATAAAAACCATGGAGATAAAGTAGTTTTTGGACTTCCAAAATCCTGTCATCAGGGCTGCCTGACCTCTGGGAGCTGCTGGGGGACCTCAGGGGTGCTCCAGGGTATCGGAGTTGCTGTGCAGATGGAATTTAGCAGGGAAGGCAGGAATGTGAGGGCTTGCTTTGGGCAGGGAGGAGTTAAAGTCCTGACTGTCGCAGCAGGAGCCTGCAGTGAAGGGAACTCACTGTGGATGTAACCAGGAATCCTGGGCTGGTCTGAATCCTGGATTCCAGGTGTGGTCCTGGGGGAAATTCACTTCTTATAATCATAGAATCATTTATCTTGGAAAAGGCATTTCAGATCATCGAGTCCAACGTTAACCTGACACTTCCAGGTCCACCACAGCTCCCAGGGGATGGGGAGGTTGGAAATCCCACAGGCAGGGGCTCCTCATTCCTCCTTCTCAACAGGTGCCTGAGCAGAAAGGTGTTGTTAGCAGGTGAATTCCTTCCAGCAGTGGGAATTCCAGAGCTAGGGGTGGTTTTGGCAGACCTGGATGCACCGTGACTGCAGCACAGACTTTGTTGTTCCAGTCGTGGGGTGTGCAGCTCCCTGCTTGTCGTTCTTCATCCATAGTGAGGTATCCCACCTGATTTTCCTGCTAAAACTCCGCTGTCCAGGGAGAAAGGCACGCAGGACCTGCTGGGCTGTGCACGTTGTGCCTCGTTGGCCCTGGAGTTTTGCTGCAATTCCAGGTGCTCCGGGAGAGCAGCACTGCACTTGCAAGTGGTTTGCTTTCCACGCCAGCTTTTCCCTCAGGCCTGGCTGCGGTTGGAGACGGGAGCAGCTCCGGCACCCACGCAGGCACGCAGGCTTGCAGCTCCCTGGCTTTAGCCTGGGATTTTAGAGCCAGCCTGACTGCTCCGGACACAGGCAGGGGCTGTCCAAAGTGCCGTGAAGATACACCCATCCCAAATTTTAGGGATGGAAGGGGTACCCACAGAGATGAGAGATGGAGATGAGAGAGATGATGAGAGATGAGAGCGCTGGAGATGAGAAATTCCTGTAGTCACATGAGTCAGAGAGGAAAGTATTGCATTCCTGGGCCAGCAATCACCTCTTCCCACTTAATTAGGGTGAAAACAAGGCTGAGATCCTCTTTGCTCTTTGCCTTTCAACTTGGAGCAGTCCAGGGAAGCAGAATCCATCCCAGAGCACGGCACAAATCCATGTCCTCCCCGGCCAGAGGTCCGTGCCGGGGGAGCTGCTCCGGCCAGGGCTGAAACGCTTCAAACGGAGCATGAAAACAGCAGTTTGAGGTTGGATTGTGCCAGGCAGCGAGCGGCTCCAGTCGGAGTGGCTCCGGGAGGAGCAGGGGAGGGAAGGGAATGTGGGGTCGCTGCCTTGTTTGCCTTTGGCAGATCCTTTGGGAGCTGCTGTTGGAGATCCATGGCTGTCCCTGCATTTTGCAGCAGTCACATGGGCTTTGTTTGTGTTGGGATGTGAGGCTTAGGAAGCAGGTTGGGAAAGCTTCAGCTCTTTTTGTTTTTGATTGAAAGGGAAACCCATTGTGCTGCGGGAGAGCCAGGGAGAGCCTCCCGCTTCCCTCCGTGCCCCGCAGGACTGCAAATCCCGCCCGGCTTGCTGGCCTCGAGTAGCATTTTGTTGAGGGTTAAAAATAGGGAGAGATTCAGCAAAGGGACAGATCCAGCCTCAGAACTGGGCTGTGTTTCTTGGCTCTGGGATAAACACCCCGGGCTCGTGCCCCATTACTCACAACAGTGGTGACGTAGCTTTAAACACTTGTTTGAGGTTTGAGGGCTAAAACCTGCCCCAAAAACAAACTCAGCCGTGCTCAGGTTCAATCAAAAAGTTGTGTTTTCTTTATCTGTTAAACTCTGAGTAGTTGTTTGGCTTTTTTTGTTTTCTTGGAAAAGGGAATTAATTTAGTTGAAATTCTTGTCTGGCACAATGCCTTTGCTTGCTGAAAGGGAGATTTACCACTGGGCTTGGGATTGCTGTTGGCTGGGAAAGCCGCAGGAAGCTCAGAAATGATCCAGTGAAACCACCTACACGTGGTGGATTCTCAGGATCTTACCCCTCCCAAAATACTCTTTTTTTGGGATGGAAATTGCTTTATGTGGAGCTGCTCTTCATCTCGGCCGTGGCTGGGTGGGAGGTGCTGAGAGGGAGGGGGAAAAAGCCATGACAGGGCTGTTGGGTGATTTGTAGGTGGGGGTACAAAGTCCTCAAAAAGAGCTTTCCCTTGGGAAAAAATGCGGGAAAGGACCCTGAGAGAGCAACACTAAACAGCAGCTGGCTCCTACCCACTGTCTCAAGGCATTCCTTCATCCATCTGCAGCAATTTTCCTGGGAAAGGCAGTTGAGGGGAGACACTTAGCTTGGTGAGAGTTGGCTCGGAGCATGTCCCACTCTCGGAGCAGCTCACCCTGTCCCGGGAAGGGACAGGCTCCTGGCAGAGCCTAAAATCAGCAAAATTCCAGCCGGGAGCTCTTCCTCTGCCCCAGCTGAAAATGCTTGGGATGAGGCCCCGAAAGGGGTTTACTGGAGAAAAGTCCCAAATTCCTGCTGCCCAGGGATCCTTTTATATTCCAGTCTCGGGGGTGTAACACAGCAGGAATAGCTCCTGCCTCTCCCCTGCCCAAGGAGACGTGGCTGAATGTTTGCTTTAGCTTGGGCTGCTCCTGTTGGTTTTAAAAAGGACTTTTTTGGAGCTGCTGCTAGTGGATAATCCTGGGCCAACGTTTTTGGGAATGTGAAAGAGCTGCCTTTAACTATTCTTGGAAGCAGTGGGGTTTTTCCTGCGAGGTCTCCAGACCTTGCAGCGTGGTGGTGACGAACCCGAGGTGTTCTCTTGCAGAGGATGCTGATGGAGATGGGAGTGTGAGGCTGTACCCGGCACATTCCCGACATTCCCAGCGCATCCCGGTTGGCCACTGGCTTCACCAGCGGAGCACCAGGGAGGAGCCCCCAGCCAGCTCGGTGGCACAGCTCAGGTTTAACCCCACGGTGCCACACGTGGTGATCAACGAGCACAAGGACGTCACCTTTAACTGCTCCATCAAAGTGCCTCAGGCGCTGCTCCGGCCAGATGCCCCGGGAATTTCCCTCTGGAAGGACGGGAGGGAGCTGCACGTGCTGGATCGCATCGCCAGCAGCCACTTTGAGATCCCTGATGAGGAGGAGGTAGCCATGACCTCCACCTTCAGGTCAGTGCTGCTGTCCGGGTGGGAATGAGGGCTGGCTCCCAGGGAAAGATGGGAGGGCACGTGACTAACATGGTTTTAGGACTGGGATTAGGATGGGCAGGCACTTCCTAGCCCCCAAAGCCTGGCTTTGCCAGCCCAGTTTCTGCAGGGCTGTGCTGTGGGGTGGTTGTGGAGCCCAGCCCCAGGCTCCGGTGCTGCCGGGTGCTCCGGAGCCATGACGTGCTGTCCGTTCCCTCCGGCAGCATCGTCGGCGCCCAGCGCTCGGATAACGGCTCCTACGTCTGCAAACTCAACGTCTCTGGCCTGGAGGTGGTGTCTGATCCC
Source organism: Atrichornis clamosus (assembly GCA_013400975.1). Taxonomy (NCBI): domain Eukaryota; kingdom Metazoa; phylum Chordata; class Aves; order Passeriformes; family Menuridae; genus Atrichornis; species Atrichornis clamosus. The sequence goes on along the minus strand of WBMZ01012840.1, from coordinate 14,075 downwards.
ATCCTGGTGCTGCTGGAAGGTGAGCTGTTGTACCCGGGAGCCGGGAGCCATCCTCCAGAAACGGGGAATCCGTTGCTTCCCTGTGAATCCCTTGCTTCCCTGCCTGTGTCTGTGCAGGTCTCCCGCACTTCATCCGGCAGCCCGAGCAGCTGAATGTCACCAGGAACAGCCCCTTCAACCTGACGTGCCAGGCTGTGGGCCCCCCGGAGCCTGTGGAGATCTTCTGGTTCCGGAACAACATCCAGCTCAACCGGAAGCCCCACATCTCCCCGTCAGTCCTGACTGTGCCAGGTGAGCCGGGAATGTCCCTGCCGTGGAGTGTCCCTGCCCTGGGACACCGCTGCTTTGTGCCACCTCAGAGCTGATCCCGGTGGCCTCACATTCCCATTAGGACGGGTTGTTCCCGTGCCATGCACAGCCCTGGGGATCACTCCGGGGTAGGAAGCCCCATCCAACCCTTTCTGGCTGTCGCCAGAAATTTTTCTTGGAAAAGGCAGGATACTCAACCGACTCTTTCCTGCAAAAAGCAGATTTTTCCGCCCACCCGTGGCTGTGCCAGCAGGAACACGGCTGCTCTCCGGGATTGCTGGACTGGTGGTCCATGGACTTTGTGTCCCTGGAAGAGCTTGGGGTGTCTCCTGTGCTATGTCTCCATGTCAGCCTGTGGAACACAGGGGGAAAAATCCTTTGTGTCCCATAAACCCCAGTGGTTTCACTGCAGAGGCAAAGGAGAGGGGGAATTCTTGCTTTGCCCCTGGAGAAGGCCGGTGGTTAATTAAGAACTGGGCTATAATTGCCTGCTCTTGGCATCCAAAGGCAGCCTTTAAAAGGCAGTGAAAGCCGGAAGAAGTGACTCATTCCTCTTGGACGTCCTCGCATCCGGCTGGCACCCGCTGGCTTGGGTCACTGGAGCAGAGCTGGCCCAGGAGCCCTGGCGCCCTGAGGCTCTGCTGGGATGAGCCAGCACTCCCCACCTCGGCACAGGACAGGAATCCTGAGATCCTGAGCCCGGGATCACCTCACGGGGGCAGGGAGAACCTACCCTCGGGTATTTCCAGTGGTCCTTCTCTGCCATCAGCTAGGAGATTTGAGCAATCCTCGCCCAGCAGGATCATCTGACCGGGCCGCGGTGGGGGCTCTTCTGCTTTCTGCCTTTCCCCTTTTGGAGGGAAGGCAAACCCTTCCTCAGGAGCTTGTGCAAGGGCTCCGTAGGGACACTCTGGCTCCGATGGCTCCCACGTGTTGCTGGCGTGGGACGCGGGGAGCGGCGGCCTGGGGTCACCCCCGGGCACTGGCAGCAGAAGTGCCACGGAGGGAAGTGAAAAAAAGCCTAAAAAGGGAAACTAGGAGGGTTTGCAGTGAGCAGCAGGTGGGGAGCTGCTGGGATTGGGATGTTTTTGGGATGTCCAGGGAACAGGGCTGTGTTTTCCCAACAGGACTCAACGAGCCGGCGCTGTTCAGCTGCGAGGCCCACAACAGCAAAGGCCTGACCGCATCCAGCCCGGGCCAGGTCAACATCAAAGGTCAGTGGCACGGGATGCGCCTTTTCCCTGGCAAACCGTGTGTCCTGGTCGCCACACTTCCAAGCACTCATCCTTCCCGAGCTGAGGGAGATCCCTGTTTCAATCCTGCAATTAAAATCCAGCGGGATCTGGTTGTAGTGTGGTCATCCCGATTCCGTCATCCCACGGCGCCGGATGGGGGAGGGAGCACCAAAAAGCACCTTTGGAAGTACAACTGTCATCCCAAAGTGGATTTAGGAAAGGCTGCATCACTCTTTTCCTTCCTTCACAACCAGGGCGGTGCCAGCAATTTTCCATAGGAAATGGTGGAAATTGCTGGCATTCCTGATGGGAGCTGCTCCGGCAACATGAGGAAGGTGTTCCCCAAAATAAGTCGTGGCCTCGGAGCAGCCCAGAGTGCTCACAAATATGGAAATGGCCAAAATAGTCCTGAAAATGTCTTTTTTGTGCTTCCCGGCCCGGTGCTCCGGCACATCCGCAGCACTCGGATGTGGGGTCACACACTGAGCTCCAGGGAAAAGCCACACGTGCCACGTTCCAGCTGACTGCCCTTGGCTTCTCCCTGCAGGAATTCCATTGGCTCCCGTCAGCGTGCAGGTCCTCAACAGGACAGCCCATGGAATTGGGATATCCTGGGTGCCGGGCTTTGATTCCTTCTCTGCCTTGACCAGCTGCAGTGTCCAGGTAAGCATTCATAATTCCCATATCCCTGCAACAGCCCTCAAAGGGATGCTCCGAGGTGGGTGGAAATCAGTGTCATTTGGCACAGGTTTCACGGAACCCTGGAATGCTTTCGATTGGAAGGACCTTAAAGATTGTCCAGTTCCAACCCCCTTCCAACACCTTCCACAATCCCAGGTTGCTCCAGCCTGGCCTTGGACATTATCAGGGATGGGGCAGCCACAGCTTTTCTGGGCAACCTGTGCCAGGGCCTCCCAGGAAAGAATTCCTGCCCAGTATCCCATCTAACCCTGCCCTCTGGCAGTGGGAAGCCATTCCCCCTTGTCCAAAGTCCCTCTCCAGCTCTCCTGGAGTCCCTTTCCCATTCGGCAAGACAGTCAGGTTATGTCTTTTCATGGAGAGATTCCCAGAAATGCTCCAAGTAGCTTTTTGGGAGACTTTGCAAGCCTGGAGTTGCTGCAGCCACACGCTTGTCCTGGTCAAACACTTCCCAAACAATCAGCAGTCCCATTGGGATTTGGAGGGACATGTTTTCCTCAGCTCCCCACTCCTGGGAAGGAGCTGAGGGTTTGCCTGTGTCCTGGAAAAGTCAGGGAATGCCACCTCCATGGGCAGAGCCCTGCAGGCATTTTCCACCTGCTGCATATGGCTTTCCCAGTCCAAGCCCATCTTGCTGCCTCATGGATATGGTTTTTATCCTGGATAATCTCCATTCCAGCTGAGCTAACACGTGGAGAGAGGCAGCGTTTGAAGCCAGGTAAAAGTGAAAGGAATTCCAAGGAATAAAGGTACCAGGGCTAATATTAGCTCCGTGTCCGCTGCTGCCTTCCAGCTGGAGCTTGGGAAGCGGGGTGGAGAGCCAAGGAATTTCCTCTGACTTCACATTCATGGTCTGTCAGTAGGAAATAGCCTTTGGAGCTGAAAAGCAAGAGAGGATTTCTGGCAAAAACACAGCTGTGACTCAGCCTTTTTGCTCCGGTCCCCTTGGATAATCCTGGGCCCACCGAGCAAGTGACTCATTCCCGAGGTCTGCAGCTGGCCCACCTGCCAATTGCAATTGGTTCCGTTTGCAAACATCCTGATTTTCTTAAAAATTCCACGGATGTGATGGACTCTCTCCAGAAGACAAGTTGAGGATCGGGCTGGATGCTCAGGACATCCGATCCCAGCGGAGCTTTCGGGAGCGTTGTGTGTGTTCCTCTGGACACTGCTCAAGTCCCTTAGAGCATCTCCTGACAGCTTGGGAATGAAGGTGGTATTCCCTGACTTGTCCAGGAGACAGGAAACCCCTCAGCTCCTTCCCAGTATTTGTAAGGAGCACGGAGCTGAGGGAAACCTGCCCCTCCAAATCCCAGTGGGAATGCTGCTTGGTTGGGAAGCGTTTGAGCAGGACAAGCGCGTGGCTGCAACAGCTCCAGGCTTGCAAAGTCTCCCTAAGAGCTATTGGAGCATTTCTGGGAATCTCTCCATGAAAACCTGAGGGTGAAGGCTGTTCTCTTTCATTTTGTCTGGAAAAAACTGCTGCTGAGACTATCCTGGGATGCAGGGGGGGAACTCTTTTGAGTGAGCACAAGGATCGGTCTCCTGCCATCCCAAAATCATGGATGGAGGCTTTTCAGACGATTGCATGACCCTGTGGCTTGTCTTCCCAGAGAACTGTCTCGCTCCCACTGCTGTCCTTGTTCTTGCTCTTCCCTCTTTCCTCCCTCCATCCTGGCCCAGGGGGTGCTTCCCACAAAATGAGAGATTTCCTGGAGAGCTGCAGCGGCTCTGTGGGCAGCTCCATGAGGCTCCACATCCAGCAATTTGTCTTTCTATAAAAAGCAGGACTTCTTTTTGGGATGTTGAATCGATCCATGCTGCTAAATGTAACAATGGAATCTGCTGAGGATTGGGATTAGTCCTGCAACATCCGATGGAAAGAAATCCCATTTTCCAATGATGTGTTGCATGAAAAACGGGCTTTATTCTGTTTTTTTTGGGATGTGCTGCTTGGTCATTTTATCTGTGGCTCCTTTAGCTCCATGCCACAAGAAACAGCAAATCCTCCCTCCCTCCTGCTTCCCAGCATTCCTGGAATGTCCCCACCACAACTCTTTCTTCTCCACAGGTGTTGGAGCCTTTTCCCTGTGTCCCACAAATGTCCTGCCACGAGCTTTCCATGTGGAGTTTGGATGGGAGGCAGGTCTCTGAATCCTGTTTTCCAACGTCTCTCCGTGCAGGTTGTTGCTGACTAATCCCTGTTTGTGGACTGATTTTTCCATTAAGGTCCAGGAAGTTGTTCCAAGAGGCAACGTCTCCCTCCTGCTGTTCAACACCTCGGTGCCTCCCCACGTGTACCACATCCAGCAGCTGCAGCCCATGGAAGAGTACAACATCCGTGTTTCCTGCGGGAATGAGGTTGGCTGGTCGGAGTTCAGCCCCTGGATAACGGCCAGCACCACGGAGGGAGGTAGGAAAAGAGGAGGGAGGACTCAGAAGGGTCTCCCTCCCTCCGTCCCTCTGGATAAGATGCAGCTCCAGAGTCACGGTTGCTCACAGGGTGGGAGAGGAAACTTTCCTGTTTTCCATGGGGAAATCCCGTGGGCTTTCTGGTAGAGCTCCAGCTCGTTTTCCATCAGATTCCCAAGTTTCTGCATGCATCCTCCTGGCTCCCCTCACGTTTCTTCCCTTTGCTTCCCACAGCTCCGAGCACGGCGCCGCTGAACGTCACGGTGTCGTTCAATGAATCCAGCTCCTCCCTGGAGATACGATGGGTGAGGCCATCCCTGGAGAGGATCCATGGGGAGCTGCGGGGCTACCACATCTGGTACAGGTGGCACAACTCCGAGGGCTTGGTAAGTCTCCAGGGAAATGGGGAAAAATGGTAAAGCCTGGAAAAAATCCCGGCAGGGATGTCCACATGGATCTTAGTGCTTCCATATATTCCTTAGGAGCTCATTGCTGTCCTGGGATTTCAACTGGGCTTCAAACCACGTCTCTCCCATGTTTATGTAATTCATGTCCTTGCATTCCCTGGATTTGGAGTTGTTCCTTCCTCAGCTGGGATTTATCCCGTTCCTTAACCCACGGCACAGTTTCAGAGCTCAAGGAACACTTTTGCCCAAGGGCCTGTCCGTGAGCACATGAAATCATCTGGCACACCCTTCCTTGCTTTTTCTAGGATTTGGGAAACAGCCTGCAGGAATTCCCTAGGGCCAGGTTGCCCTGGGCTCTGGGGCAGCCCTGGCTCCGGGCAAACGATCCCACCCAGAGGCTATGGATAATGGCACAGATGGATCCAGCTGTGTGCTGTGCTTTGGGCTCCCTCTGTGCCAGACTGGCAGCCAGAGCCCGGGCTGGAAACGGTGACTCATCCCCAGTTTTTGTAGGATGCTGCACTTTCTGTTCTCCTTTTGCTCCTCCGTGTAGATCCAGCCTGAATCCAGCCAGGGAAACAATATCTTGGTCTTGTGACTCGCCTGGAAAAAAAATGCTGACAAGAGCTGTTGTCTCTCCAGCAAAAGGCCAAACCCAGGGCTTGGCCTTTAAATCCTGGGAGATTGTTTTTGTTGGTGTTGTTATTTTTTATCCGTTTCTTCATTATGGAGTGACATTTTTCCCAGTTCTCAATTTTTCCATGAGTCTGAGGCACGGGATTGGAGTTCTGGTTCCTTGAAAAGCTCCTCCAAAGGTTGGATGTGATGATATGGGAAGTTTTTTCCAACCTAAATGGTTCTGTGAGAATGATTCCTTGAAATAAAGTCCCTGAGTTTTGCTCCTGGACAGGCTAAATCAGGACTGCTCCCAAATATCCACCAGTTTTTGCAGGAGGAAGTGGGAGGAAGCCGGATTTCTGTGTCACAGGGCCACCTGCAGGCCTCTCCACAACTAGAGAAAGTCCCAAAAAATTGGTTTCTTTTCCTCTTAAACCAGCAGTTTTTGTTGGAGCCCAGGCTGCTGGAGTTGGGACGTGAAGGAATTCCTCAACTACCACAAAACTCCCAAAATCCCATGAAATTTGGCAGCTCTGCCCTGCTTTGTGCTCACGGTCTGTGTGACATCACTGGCTCTGTCCTCAGATGACACAGCAGAGCCCTCTGGGATAGGGAAGGATCCCAGATTTAGGCTGGTGGTAGGGAAAGGATCCCATGTGGATACGAGGTGGGAGGGAGGCAGGAATGTGGGAATGGAGGTGACAGACCCATAGGCACCAACACATTTCCAGGGGTGTTTCACATCCCTTTCCATGGCTTTTTTGGGATGGGGAACAGAAACTGGTTCCCTCTGAGAAACTCTGATTCCCTCCTCCTTGTCCACTGATCCCCCTTGGCTCCTTATTCCTTCCTCCTTGTCCACTGATCCCCCTTGGCTCCTTATTCCTTCCTCCTTGTCCACTGATCCCCCTTGGCTCCATTCCCTCCTCCTGGGCAACAATTCCGTTGGCTCCTGATTCCCTCCTCCTCACCTGCCGATCCCCCTTGGCTCCATTCCCTCCTCTTTGCCTGCTGATCCCCCTCAGCTCCTGCTTTTCTGTGGGATGTTCAGGAAAGAGTCAGGCTCTGCTGGGCACAGCAGCCTGCCAGATGTTCTGGCTGCAGCTGGGCAGCTGTTTTGCAGCTGGAAGTCGGCAGGGAGCAGCAGCAGCAGCCCTTTCTCAGCTGGAAACGACCAGGAAAAGACAGGGAATTTGCAGGGAAAGACTCCTGGTGTTTTTACCAAGGCATGCTGCCTCTTGCTGTGGTGCCAGCCAAGGAAACATAAAAAGCTGGAATATAATTAGCTGGACACAAAACCCACAGGCAGAAAATATCTGCCCTAAGATCCACTTCCAGTGGCAAAACACTTGGACATTCCCACCAGGAGAGTGCGGATCCGTGCGTGCCAAGGCCCGAAGGCTGAGGGTCACAATCCACGTCACCAGAGCCTCTCCCTTCCAAGCCAGATCCCTTTCCTGCCTTTTTTCTGGCTCTGGCTGCTGGTGCTGTGCAGCAAAGGCGGACAGAAACTGAGGATTGAACGGGAAGCACTGCTCAGCTCCGTTCCTGATCCCATCCGGTCCTCGCACACAGGGCCATTCTTCTCCCTAAATAGCTGGGTGCTCCATTTCCTCTGGGCTGGGAATCAGAGCAACTCCAAAGGTTGCCAAGGGGACAATTCTCAGTAAATCTCCAGGTTCCCCTGTCTTCTCCAGCCCGGGATTTTCTTCCCTTCCTGTCTCCAGCAGAACGTCTCCAACGAAGTCCTGCTGAACGGCAGCGTGGCCGTGCTGCCCGTGGTGGCCACCAATGCCACCTGCTCCATCCGTGTGGCTGCTGTCACCAAGGGGGGAGTGGGACCCTTCAGCATTCCCGTGGAGATCTTCATCCCCAGCAGCGGTAAGGAGTGCGGGGCGGGATGCTGGGAATAACGCCGGGTGTGCTTTCCGTGCCTGGCCAAGGCCGTTTGGGATCACCCCGTCGTCCTTCGGACACTTCCCCTGTCAGCCAAGGAGCAGGGATTGTCAGCCTGATTTGGGAGTGGGAAAACCTCGTTCCTCTCTTTTCCCATGGGCTCCACTGGGCGGTGTTCCAGCCCCTGGGAATTCCTGCCCCAAGCCCTGGGTGCTGCAGGCTGACGCTTTCAGCAGCTCCATTAACAGGATATTTTCTTAGGATTAATAACCTCAGCCCCCTCTTCGACTCCAGCCTCTGGGAATGCCGACTCCTTCATCGTAGCCCTGGGATTTATATGTGGGACAATTGCCGTCGGACTCATCCTCTGCTTGTCTGTGGTCATCCAGAAACGATGTGTGGAGACAAAATACGGGTAAGGGGATGGAAAACAGGGCAGCTCCCAGGGCCTGCGTGGCCAGCAGCCCCTGCCGGGTTTGGGGACAAGGATTCTGGCTCCAGGAGTGGTGGTGTTACCTACCACCAATGACATTTTTTATGCCCGTAGTGAGGGACCAAGTGGATTTTTCCAGTGGCGCCGGCACTTCCCCTCCCTTCCTTAGCTCAGCAGTTCACCTTTCGCTCACTATTCCCATTTTTAGAGGGAAGTAAACTTGTGCAACTGCGTGGGGGAGGTGTTCTGACATGGAGGTGACAGAGCAGAGATGTCACCAGAGAGTGACCAGGATCTGAGGGAATGGCTGCAGCTGTGCCAGGGGAGGTTTAGGTTGGATATCAGGAAAAGGTTCTTCCCCCAGAGGGAACTGAACAGGCTCCCCAGGGAATGTCACATTCTCAGGGCTGCCAAAGCTCCAGGAGTGTTTGAACAACACTCCCAGGCATAGGCTGGGATTGTTGGGGTGTCTGTGCAGGGCCAGGGGTTGGACTGGATGATCCCTGTGGGTCCCTTCCAGCCCAGGATATTCCTTGATTCTATGATTCTATAATATCCCGTGGCCTGGAGAAACCCCTCCTGCCTCGTCCCACGCCTGGGTTCAATGGCCCAGCATTGTTTAAATAACATGGACAAAGGGCTGTTTTCTCCTGGAATAACCAACACTACTCACTCATCCTTGTGACTTCCCAAGTGGCATTTAACTGCCCCGTGCTCCCAGTTTGGAAAGCAGTAGGATGTAAGGATCCCTTTCCTAACTGCTCATTGTCCCTCTTTCCCTGCTCCAGCTCTGGAGCATCCTGCTCTGGTTTTGCTTCCCAAAGCAGGACCTCTGCAGGGCTCCAGCAGCATTCCTGCTGTACAGACTGCTCCTTGAGTAGGAAATGAGTATCCTGTTTCCTCCCCAAAAGCTCCATGACTCACTCCTTGATGGCTCAGCCTTGTTTATGGAGCAGCTGTTTTGCTCGGACCTTGTAGGCGATGGCGCTGATCCAGGGAGAGGGAAATGGAATGTGCATTTCCCCCTTCCTATGGATCCCCTGGGCTGCTGCCCCTGCCACGCTGATTCCTTCATCCAGTCGAAGCAGCCACACAAGGAGTGTTTGTGTCCCACCAGGAATGCTTTCAGCAGGAATGACTCGGAGCTGGCAGTGAACTACACGGCCAAGAAGTCCTACTGCCGCAGAGCCGTGGAGCTTACACGTAAGGAAACGTTTTATCCTTCTGGAAGGAGCTGGAAGGGGGATAAGGCAGCAGCTTGGAGGTGACTGAGCTCCTTCCTGTTCCCCTCTCCTGCAGTGGGAAGCCTGGGGGTCAGCAGGGAACTCCAGCAGAAGCTGCAGGATGTTGTTGTGGACAGAAACGCCCTGAGCCTGGGAAAGGTCCTTGGAGAGGGTGAGTAAAACTCTCATTCCAACCTCTTCCCACAGGCAGGGAACTTTCCATGAGCCCACGTTGTCCTCCTTCTGCCACTGATGAGGAACAAGGCTCCCCCAAGCCTTTGGGCTCCATCTTGGAGCATCCCAGATCTTAGGGATGTGGTGGTGTCCTGAAAAGTGGTGCTTTGGATAAAGGATTCCTTCTTTCCCGTAGGGGAGTTTGGATCTGTGATGGAAGGACGCCTCAGCCAGCCCGAAGGGCCCCCCCAGAAGGTGGCTGTGAAGACCATGAAGTGTGAGTTGTCTCCCTGCCTTCAGTTTGTTCCACTGGATACCAACATTCCCACCACCTCTCTCAGGAACAGCATCCTGGCACCGTTTGGGGGTTTTAAACCTGTTCTTTTTCTCTGCTTCCCAGTGGATAACTTTTCCCAAAGGGAGATCGAGGAGTTCCTCAGCGAAGCCGCGTGCATGAAGGACTTTGACCATCCCAATGTCATCAAGCTCCTCGGTAGGGGCTGTCCCTCCCTGCCCTCCAGCTGGGATTTGGGCTGGGGACCCGAGCTGGATCCCACGCAGATATCCATGCGGGAGCGGTGCCTTTTCCCAGGGCACTGAGCGAGCTGTCTGTGTTTGCCAGGAGTGTGCATCGAGCTGAGCTCCCTGCAGGTGCCCAAGCCCATGGTGATCCTCCCTTTCATGAAATACGGAGACCTGCACAGCTTCCTGCTGCGCTCCCGCCTGGAGATGGCCCCACAGGTAGGGAGCACCGGGAGCAGAGGAGCAAGGTGGGATCGGGGTGGGAAGGGAATCCCCCTCTGCAGCTCCTGCGGGAGCACAGCCTGAGGGATGAGAGCCTGCTGCCGTGGGATCATCCATAGGGATGGCAGCCCTGGACAGGGAAGCCTTTTGGATCACACTGGGTAATCCCCACTTTCCCTTCCCTTCCCAGTTTGTGCCCCTGCAGACCCTGGTGAAGTTCATGGTGGACATCGCCCTGGGCATGGAATATCTGAGCAGCCGGAACTTTCTCCACAGGGACTTGGCAGCTCGAAACTGCATGTGAGTGTTTTCCTCTCCTCCATCCCGGATGGAGGAACACCTTGTGGATTTACGGCACAGCTCGGCTCCCTTCCATGAAACTTCCCTGAGAGACAGCCTCAGCCTGGGGTGCGTGCCTGAGGATTTGGCATTTCTGATCCCAGTTTTCCTGCAGGCTGCGGGATGACATGACGGTGTGCGTGGCAGACTTTGGGCTCTCCAAGAAGATCTACAGCGGGGATTACTATCGGCAGGGCCGGATCGCCAAGATGCCGGTGAAGTGGATCGCCATCGAATCCCTGGCTGACCGTGTCTACACCACCAAGAGCGACGTGGTAGGTCCTGAGGGACAGTTGGATCCCTTCGGATCATTCCTTGGAAGTGCAGAGCTGGAGGAGCTCTTGGGAGACCTTTCACTGAGCGGGCCGCTCGCCTCCGCCCTGGCACTGCTGGGCATTCCCAATTTCGGGAAGGCGACAGCTCCGTGCGTCGTGCATCGGGCACCAGGCAGTGACCTTTTCCCCTGAAAAGGTTCATTCATTCCTGCGGGAAGTGTCCTTTCAGCCTTGGCTTTTCCCTTTGTCCTGGCAGTGGGCATTTGGCGTCACCATGTGGGAGATTGCCACGCGCGGGATGACGCCGTACCCAGGGGTGCAGAACCACGAGATCTACGAGTTCCTCTTCCATGGGCAGCGCCTGAAAAAGCCTGAGGATTGCCTGGATGAGCTGTGAGTACTGGGATCCTGTTCCCAAGCTGGGGAAATGGATTTTCCCAGGAACAAACCCCTTCATGTTTGCACGTCTCCCAAGTTTTGATGTGCCCAAGATCCTGGAGCGGAGCAGTGTGACACCCAGAGAGGAAAAAGCATCTTCTGAATTCCAGGCAAAAATCCCAACAAATATCCAGAGGGGAAGCAATGGCTTTGCTGAGGTCACCAGGAACAGTCAGTGACAGGACTTTTTACTATTTTATTTCTTTATTTTTTGATTTTGCCTAAAAGGAGCTGGCTGGTGATGCTCCTCTTTGCCCCACAAAATTCCCTCTAGGACCCTTCCTTGCCTCAGATCTATAAATCTGTAAAATGTGGAAACCTCAAATCTTTGGATTTCTGAGCAGCTCAGCAAAGGCTTTTCTCCCAAGTTTCCTTCCTGAGTTTTTCTCCAGTGCCATTAGAGCTGAAAATGTTTAACCCCCCTCCATGGCTAAGAGCTCGGATCCAGACCGGATAAACTGAGCTGTACAAACATTCCCTAAAAGGCTCCTCTCCACTGCCTCTTCCTGAAGGAACCTCCAAGGATCCAGCCTGCTCGAGGGCAGAAAGGCAGCATGTGCCCAGCTGGCTGGGACATGCTGGGAGCTTCCAGGGCTCCCTGACATCCAGCCTGGGAGCAGGCACCTGCCAGGAGAAGGGCTGGGCATCCCAGACACAGAACTGGGATGTTCCCAGGGAACAGATCCCAGGGATGCACTGGAAGAGACTTCTAACACTTCTAACAGCAGCTTGGGCTGAGAAATCTCTGCCCTTGGGAAACAGCCTGAGCACAGGGAGTTGTTTTCACTTTGATTTAATGGAAATCTCCAGGCTTGCCCAGCTTGGAGGGAAGCTGGGAACTAGCCCCCATACCTCCCCTAAATCAGGGTGCCCGGAGAAGCTGTGGCTGTCCCATCCCTGGAAGTGTCCAAGGCCAGGCTGGATGAGGCTTGGAGCAACCTGGGATAGTGGAAAGTGTCCCTGCCCATGGCCGCGGGTGGGACTGGATGAGCTTTAAGATCCCTTCCAACCCAAACCGCTCGGGGATTCTGGGATTCTGTGATCCTCTGTGCTAACCACGCTCCTCTCCCGATTTCCAGCTATGAAATAATGTCCATATGCTGGAGAGCCGACCCTGCCACCCGCCCGACTTTCTCCCAGCTCAAGGTCCAGCTGGAGAAGCTGCTGGAAAACCTGCCCAGCACCAAAAGATCCGGGGATGCCATCTACATCAACACCAGCCTTCCTGAGCAGAGCCCGGATTCCACCCAGGATTCGGGCTTCCCGCAAGCAGACTCCGATTTGGACACTGGAGAGGTGTCGGAGCCCGGCTCCCCCGGAGCGGAGGCGGCGCTGGTGGCCGTGGATGTGCATCCCAAGGAGCCGTGGGGGAGCAGGTACGTCGTGGAGGAGCAGCTCGGCAGCCCTGTGGAGGAGCCCTATGTCCCACTGCTGCCCTGCCAGGGCTCGGAGCCGGGGAGCCGATGGAGCCAGGCCAGCACCCTGCCGGCGTCGGAGCCACCGCGTGCCGAGAGCCGCGTGGAGGACTTGGAAGTGCCGCTGGAAAAGGTGTGAGTGGCACCGTGGCAAGGACAGAGAGGGTGGATTTTAATAAATGGTCGTCTCTTCTATTTATTATCTCCTGCACGGTTTTCCTGCTGGAGGCTGGCCCTTCCCAGGGGCTCCTTCTTGGGCTGAACTCCCACGGGTTTGGAATGAACACTGTAATTATTCTTCTGTAATTATTCATGTTTTCCAGAGGGAGCAGAGCAGGGTGGGGTGGATGGTGCTGAGGGGCTGGAGCTCGCCCCACACTGAGGGGGCAGCCAGCCTTGCGGGGCGTGGTGTTTTCCCTCTTTTCCATCATTTGTTGGGGTTTTTGGGATGGGCAGCCCTATGGATGGTCAGGGCTCCTGCTACACAGCCTGCTGGGGGATTTCACACTGCAAGAAATCCAATGGAAAATGGCAATGGGAGCTCCAACAGGAGCAGCGTATGCTCCCACATTCCCTTCTCCCAGCTGGGTTTCCATCCATCCCGTCCATGTGCTGAGGAACCATCGGCCGTGTTGCAATTCCAGGGAAACAGGAGTCTGTGAGGGGGGTCCTGGGAGGGCTGTAGCCCCCCAGCCAGGGCCTGACCCTTCCCTGCCGTCCCTTCTCCATTTGGGGGGATTTCTGCTGCTTCCAAAGCAGCGGCTGCTCGGCAGCAACGGGAGCCGGACCCCACATTCACCCAGCACCTCTCGCCTCTCCTTGGGGGAAGAACAGATTGGGAGGGGGGGGACCGGGCTGGGAATGGGATGCTGGGGAACAGGATGCAGTGACTGGGCCGGGGGTGCAGGGGCTGGAGAACGGAGTACCGGGTTGGGGGGGGAAGCAGGGCTGGGAAAGGGTTTCCCGGCCCGGGGCGGGTGATCCCGGCCCAGCCGGAGCAGGAAAGCTGTCGGGGACTCCCTCACGGTGCTCGCTCGTCTCGGCAGCGGCAGAAACAGCTTTTCTGGGGGAAGAAGCCACACACCCGCGGGGCGGCCGGGGTCCCCGGGGGCTGGATGCCCGCAGCGGGCTGGGCCGATGTCCCGGGGGCTGGATGCCCGCAGCGGACCGGGCCGGTGTCCCGGGGGATGCACGGGGCCGGCCAGTGTCCCGGGAGATGGATGCCCACAGTGGACCGGAGCGGTGTCCCGGGGGAGGGATGGCCGCAGTCCTGGGTCAGTGTTCCGGGGGACGGATGCCCGCAGCGCCGGGCCGGTGTCTCAGGGGATGCGCGGGGCCGGCCGGTGTCCCGGGGGATGGATGCCCGTGGCGGACCGGGCCAGTGTCCCGGAGGATGCGCGGAGCCGGCCGGTGTCCCGGGGGATGGATGCCCGCAGCGCCGGCCCGGTGTCCCGGGGG